>CAUEEP010000731.1:0-385000 GCA_958450365.1 Mesorhabditis belari
AAGCCTAAGCCTAAGCCTAAGCCTAAGCCCTAAGCCTAAGCCTAAGCCTAAGCCTAAGCCTAAGCCTAAGCCTAAGCCTAAGCCTAAGCCTAAGCCTAAGCCTAAGCCTAAGCCTAAGCTGATAATGGCATTCATAGATGTGGTTGAGAAGCATTAATGTAAATCAAACAGAAAAATGAAAGAATCAACAAAGACAAGAAAGAATTTAAAAATAACCGGAGTTTTACCTCTGACCACGAATAACAGATTAAAATAACATTAGTGTTGTAGTTTTCAAGAAAAACATGATTTTATGTGCGATTCCAAGTTCCAAGTTTACCTGTGTGTGCGTGGGCGTGTGTTTGTGTCCATCTGTCTGTCTGTTTATATAACAAAATACCCGCTCTTAGGTCGGGCCTCTTGGCCCTTTTTTTTCTTTTAGCACGATCTTGAATCGTTTGGTGGACCTTCGATGGAATTATGGGAAAACATGATGAAGCTCGGTTAGGAGGTTGCCTCGACCGGAAAACTTTGCTCTGAACTGGGCTGCCCCAATAGCAAAGTTTTTTTGGGTGCGAAGACTGAGCTAGAAAGCTAGAAAGCTAGAAAGCTAGAAAGCTAGAAAGCTAGAAAGCTAGAAAGCTAGAAATTCTTGAGGAAATTGACGCAAATGATGTCGTTGAGTTGGTTAAAGTGAATGGGGTTCTTCAAGGAATGCTGGCGAGGGACCAATGGCTCGTTTTTGGACGTATTTAGGAAATAAGAGGAAAAGTAAATGTCGCGAGTTTGAGTAATTACTAGTCTGTCTAGTGTGTAATATCTAGTGAATCTTTTAGAATCAAAGCTTTTTCCGAAATGCCATTCGAAATGGATAATGTGTTTCTTTTTACAAGATTAATTTGAAATGCATACTTGGTTTGATTATGGTACTTTCTTTCCGTCCTATATTCCGCGACCAGCCCGAAAACCTAAACAGCCACTTGACTGTAATATTGACTGTCTGTACAATGATCGTGATGCTCCCAGCCCACCCAAAGGTGCTTCAATGGGTTATTTCCTAAATTGGAAACTCTGTCGCATGCGCTATTGTCGAAATTATGTAAATGACGTTGATTACATAAGCAGTTTGTGTTTTTGTTTGATGAGTTGTGTTGCAGTGAATAATTGCTAGACTCCGATAGTTCCAGATGGGAGCACTGGACTTATTGGTGAGCTTTTTCGCTTTTCGTCTACTCTTTCGCAACTCTCGAGGCTCAAAGGCAGTCAAAATTTTCCCTCTCCTTAATGTGGCTCTTCGATTTTTGAGAGGATTCATCGAGTTTTCTTTTGCTTCCTGCATACTTGAGTGAGTTGAAAATAAAGTTTCCATAAATTTGTTATAGCCCTGGTCCAAAACCACATTGCCTTGTCACCAAAAATTACCCATGGAGTGGGGCATTTGTTAACCAACTGATGAGTGCATTCTATGTATACTCTTACATAACGATACAGTGGCTATGAGTATGCGGCTACAGTACACAGGTAGAAACTTATTAAGCGGTAATCAAAAAGTAAGTGCTTCCCTGTTTCTTCGTTTCCTTCATAGTAGCCCAACAAAGGGGTCAAAACATGAGAAAACCTGTTTTCCATAGGAGTCCAACAGACTATTCAACTATTAGGTTTTTCGCTGTTTCATTTGATACAGTCTACTACAAGAGGGTGACATGTGGTCATCTTATTCAATGTGCTCTTCTACTCGCTCTCCCCGGGATCCCGTATTTTGGACCGTGTCCCGTTGTGAGTGTTTTAACATTGATACCAACAATTTTTACAACAAATTACAGATCTCTTGTCAAAACGATGTCTAGAGTGCAGCGTTGGTCATTTGGGAGATCATGGAAAGGAGGTGGTTTTTGTTTAATTTTGATACAAAGTAGTTTAAGGCTGATATTTGATGAATATGTTTCATTGGGCAAGCTACGTTATGACGACTTCTTGGGTGACATCGAGTCAAAAACTCTCACATTTGACTCCACCAACATGCCCAGATGATGTAAAGGATGTTGTGAATAGGTGGGAGTATTGTTGTTGAAGATTAATACACATAAGATTATCAAATAGATGTTTTTAATTTCAGCTTGCACCTCTTAAGATCTGGAAAATAGCTATAACTAGTTAACTTTTAACTTTTAGATGTGCTCGGTTTGATCCAAATTTACGCCCACAAGCAATTGAGGCCCTCGTTTTGTTTAAAAAAAATCAACCAAGTTTGTCAGAACGATTATTTTTATGTCTTTTAGATAGGTAATTTCTTCGATACTTTTGATGAATGACCATTGATCGACGAAAAAGAAACAAGACTCTTGAGGCCATCAGGATTTGATGGTCAACGGGAGTGGATACCGATTGATTTCATTTCAACAAGTTGTCAACGAGCCGTCTGCTAAAAGTCAATAAAAAGCAATAAACTGTATCAGAATAAAGTTTTCTGGCATTTCATCATATTCATGAGTTGAACGAAGCAAAAACCTCTCTTAAAACCTGAAAATCTTTTTCTTAAAGTTCTCTATTTATAATTGACTTCTAAATGGAGAAAAACAAAAAAAGAGCTCATGAGTCTTATTTTTCGAATATCAAAGCTGTTTGAATGAATGTTAAAGCACAGAGAACGGAGTTGCGGTAATGAAAAACAAAAATTTTTCATTTTCCTTAACCAGAAAACGAGGCTTGTGTAGAATGTTCAACTGTTTGTTAGCAAATCAATACAATGAATCAGTTTTGTTTCGTTGTCACTTCAACGCAGACAGTCTTCTTCTTATCTTTTCCAAATACAAATATACGATCAAAAAGCTGATAGTAGACTGATGAACATTTAATTTATTCTACTTTTCCTACGCTTGCACTAGATTTTCTACGGTCATCACAATGACAGACACTTGGTTGAAGTTTATTTGAAAAGTGAGAATCCATTTTGTGAAAAGATTTGCAGCAGGAGAAATGTAGAACAAAAGCCAAGAAAAAAACTAATTTCATGAGTGATAAGCATCTGAACAAAGAACTTGATACACAATAAACTTAACTAGATGTTCAACGAAGTAAAGAGATCTAACTCTGTAGCTCAACTGTACCTGTATTGAGAGACGAGTATCAATTCGCTGTTGACTGGCTGATCTCAAGTGACTCGTGTCCCAACTTATGGCATTAAGTCTTTAATATGGCTTTTTTATAATGTTCTAATTAACTAACAGTTATAATCTTTAGTTTAATTTTTTTTAAATCTTTAGTTCTAATTAGCTAAAAACCTTATTTTTTATGATACAAAGTATGATCAAATCAATGAGTAATGTGATAGTACACATCAGTCCAAGGAAGTAATAGGCCCCAACAAACAGTTTGTCTGAGTATTGAGCTGCTAAAGTTTCTCTAAGCTCGTTTAAACCTAAAACATTTCCAAAATTGGGTTGCATCACTGCGTAGTCGTTTATTTGAAACATGAAACCGGGGAGACTCCATAGAGTGGCATCAAGGTGAATCACTGGAAATGAATGACACTGTGACTTTAAACAAACCTGGCGTAGCAATTGTTCCAAAGCAGGGAATAGCTGGAAGAATGAGTAGGAGAGCACATTGTATAAGGTTACGACGTGACTCTCTTTTGGAAGGAACTTCTTGGAAACCACGATGAATCTGACAGAAGACATGTTACTCCAACTTTTTCCTGACCATCCTACCTGTGGACTGTAATGACATGACCAAGCCATTGTATTGCCACATAAGAATAAACATAAAAAGCACTCATCAGTTGATTTACGAACGCTCCCCTCCATGGGTAATTGACTGTTATAAGGCAGTGGGGCTTGCGAATTTGTCTGCAATAAATTTCCAACGAGTCGTTTTAACTCACTCAAACAAGCAGGAACAAAGTAGAACTTGATGAATCCTCTCATAAAACAAAGAGTTACAATTAGAAAAAGAAACATCTTCACGTTGACAGCAAGTTGAGCACTACGGAGAAGCGAACGAAGCGCAAAGAAACTTGCCAAGAGACACAGTGTACCCAGCTAAAGCGATGATTCAGAATAGAATTAGAACTCTTAGTGAAATCGGAAAAACCTCATGAGCTATTCAACTTACTGAAGAAAGAACTAGAATTGCTACATAGTCAACCCATTCACGTAATTTCGACAGTATCGCATTCTGCATAACTTCCAAAACAAAAAATATAAACTCGAAGAGTGTTTTGGTGGAGTAGGCGGAGAGGAATCAATGTAATCGCAATCGATATCACAATCAAAAGATTGTTTGGCACTTGGAACAGCTTTGGCCAAATAAATGAATGACAGACGAATAGAGTTATTAACAGTTGAAATCTCTGTTTAAAGTTATTTCCTAAATGTTTAGTACAAATCGACTAAAACGACTTGATCTTCGAAGCCTATTCTTTTTCCAAAAAGAGTGTCTAATTTTGTTTCCATTTCGTATCTTAAAATTACCAGGAATTACTGGTATTTCCAATTCTCAAAGTTTCTTTTTTGATCACAAATCAGACGTTTTGACTGTCTTTAATGATGTACCAATTAAAAACTTTCAAAGGTTTGACTGTAAATTATTAGGTTCAACTGAAATATAAGAAAGGAAAAATTTGCAATTTCTGCACTTGTAGTAGGAAATTTATCCTACAGAAACAAGATAAAGAGTTCAGTTTTTAGCTTTGTGTCGTTGTTGCTTCAATGGAGACAGTTTTCACTTTTGCGGCTCGGTTGAAGTAGATGAGCAAAAGGCTAAATGCTGGGGCTAATCATTAGAAACGTTCTATATTCACTCACCCTTGAAGCAGATTCTCTACAGACAGCACAATAGTGGACAATCGATTGAAGTTCATTTGAGAGCCAAGTACCCATTTTGTAAAAAATTGGTATTTTAAGGAAAGAAAAAAGAGAACCCAATAACACAGTTTCATTCCATGGGTGAGTGCCATCTAAAAAAAAGTAGTTACCATTCTATCTTGGATTTGATTGTTAAAAATCGATGTCGATAAAGTGTCTAACTGATCAACCTGAATCGAAAAGCGAATGTCGGAGCGCTGTTGGCTGGCTGCTCCGAGTTGGCTTGCCTGGATCTAAAAAAAGTGTTTTATATCTGAATAATGTTTCTTTCTTTTCAAATTCAGCTCTAGAGGTAGATGGTTAAGTTCGTGTGTGTGTGTTTTTTTTGATGAAAAATAAACCATTCTCATTTTGATGTTTCGAAGAGCGATTAAATCAACAAGTAAAGCTATCACACATAGTGATCCAAAAAAATAGTAGCTTCCGGTAAATAGTACATCTAAATTTATTGATGTGAAGATCATATTTCAGTTAAAACCAAAAATATTTCCAAAGTCTGGTTGCAACACAGCACAGTACTTGGAACATAAAACTGGGCAAAGTCCACGCATGTTTACCAACACTAATTGCTAAAAGGTGGAAAAATTGGAATAATGTTTTTGATGTTCACGTGGCGTGATAATTGCTCCAAAATAAGGTATCCCTGGGAGAATGAGTAGAAGTGCACATTGCAGGAGGTGCCCACGGGACACATTTTTGTAGTAGACTCCATCAAAGGAAACAGCGAAAAACCTATTCAAGTTTAAGTTTTACGTATTTCTACTCTCCTAACCTATGAATTGTAATCGCATGTTCAAGCCATTGAATCGTGATATGAGAATAGACATAAAAAGCACTCATCAATTGATTCACAAATGCTCCACTCAATGGATAGTTGACTGTGACAAGACAGTGAGGCTTAACGTGTAGCTTCAATAAAGCTCACTTTACACGTTTAAAAGATCATGACCCATGATGTCAAGCCATGAAACTTACTGGAGTAAGCAGGAAACAAAGTAAAGCTCGGTGAACCCTCTCAAAAATCGAAGAGCCACATTAAGGAGAAGAAATGTTTCCACAGTAGTTGCTGTTCGAGAGTTGCGAAGGAGTAGACGAAAGATCCAGTGCTCCTATCTAAAGAAAAACGTTATAACTGCTCTACAGTGGTTTGCGAATCAAAAAATCTGCATCTGGAACCAGTAAAACAAGTTTCAATGCCAAAAATCTGGATTTGGATATCTCTTGTTCAAAATAATCTATTTGTGATTATGGCTAATTTGGTGAGTTTTTTGCTAAGTTAGCTATGACCGGTTCTTTTGAAACACAAAGCACCAGACGACTCAACTCACCAGACAAAAGCTCAAAATAGTCACATAATTGCCAGTTAGCAGACTTGTATAAGCTCGACAATAGCGAACCCGGCAGAGGAACCAATACCTAGCTGAAATGGACCCATCTGGTCCATCTTTGTCATTATACAGGCAATCAATATTGCAATCAAGGGGGCGCTTCGGCTTAGGAGCGTGTTTTGTTTTAGGGGATGGTTCAAAAGTAGAAAACAAATCAAAAACAAAATCAAACATATTTCGAATTTGAGCTTTGTTAACTCACAGCATAGCTTTTACGTCTTTCACTCATCGCCTTTGCTTTCGACTTTGTAGCCAAAAAATCGAACTGGCAATTACACAAAAATTCAGAGCCTAAAAATCGAACCAGTATTTACGGGAAAATTCTCTTCTTTCGTCAGTTTTTTCTGCATGAATTCTTTGCCGTGCCCTGTAGTTTAAAAAAAACATTTATTGAAAACCAATAATGTGATACAAACAAAGGGTACATAATAAGACATAAAGGTTAAACACACAATTTTATGGCACTGCGGCCGTTTTTAAAGATTTAAAGTTAATTATTTACTGCTACTGCATTTTCTTTCTCATTGGTTAAAAATATTAATAGTAATTATTCTGCGAGCCAAGCAAAATGTTTTTTTTTTATTTTTGTGACGACGTGCTCAAAGCAACAGATATCGGCAATTTGCGACAATGTTTGTCGTCAGGCAGCATCACATAAGATAAGCTGAAAAAAGAGTTCATTGAATATCACTACAAAGGACTACGGTGAAATCCAGAAGACTATAATCGAAATCGAATGCAATGCAACTGATGCAAATCATACAATTTTCAGATCTATCAATCATTCATCCCGGCCATCAATCAATTGTGCAGGGATGTCTCAACAATGTCAACACCTAAATTAACACAATTTTGTCAACGGTAAAACGAGCTAAAACAATCGGTTTCAAACTGAAACTCTTAAAAGTGTTCTTGCGAACTAGACTTTGTGTCTAAAAAACATCAGTCTTCAGGTCGATCTTCGGCTCAAGTGTGCAAGGATATGAAAGAGTGTCAATAGCTGACTGATTGTTGTGTAATTCTGGTTTAAATGTAATGAAAAAAAATTCCAAACACAAATAACTGGAATATCAAAGAACATTCACTTTCTATGATCGCCAACGTTTCAAAATGCAAATAAGTGTTAGTTAGTGTCCTAGCTCCTATAAGCTTTATAAAGAATAGCTAATGTTTCAGCTGTTATCGATAACTAAAACAGTCTTACAATCACTAACATTTTTAATTGTTTTTAGTTTTTGTTTTAAATATGCAAAAAAAAACATAAAGTTGTCAGCTTGACTATTCTTGTATGTAGTTGTAAAGTTCATCTTTTAGCCCAGCTATCATCAATTGTGTGGATTGTGGATTGTGGATACATGGATTGTGGAAAAGAAAGCAACGAAGAGTTCTTTGAACGGTTGACGACTTTTCAGAATGAGAGCAATCTTTTACGACTATTTATTCATTCGCAAAATTGCGGTAATTTCAGTAGGTGAACGAAAGAGTTATTCAAATTTATTTCAAAGTTATTTCGTTATTTCAAACTGAACCAGACTGATTTATCTCTAAAAACCAACCATTTTTGGGCAGGTTTAATTTAACCAAAATATTTGAGTACCAGAAATCGGGTTTATGGGAAATCTATGAAAGACCCTTAAAAACTTCTGGGAGAATATTATTAACTTCTAGCACTCTTTTAATAATCAATCTTGAATATATTTGACCTAAACTTTTTGAAAATCTTACTAACTTACTCAACCCATCATCTACGGGTGAATAGCATGGTCTACATGGTTGCAATTTCAGAGTTTTGCCAAACGGAGGGCGAACTCGGTTTGTGATCGGCGAACAGCTTCCTCACATTAAACGACTTTCCCTTGATCAACTGATCAAAAACTCGGAAAAGTTTTATTTTTTTTGAATAAAAGATGCTTTGTTGGTAAATCAACAAAAGAAATTGTAAAGCTTTGTCCAAGTTTTATCCCTTGCACGGTCAAAACGAGATCCGATCCGATTCCGCATATCCTCCATCCTTTTGTCGACCTCGTAGAGATATCCTAGTTTGGAGTGAATTGGGTCTCTTATTGAAAACTTACGGAAATTCTCAGATTTTATGAAGTATGTAAAAAGCTCGGAAGACTCAAAATTCATGATATCCTACTGTGTTGTTAGTTAACAATATCAAGATCAGAACTTTTTCAATTATCTTAGCTACACTATTTTAACTTAAAAAATATTTTTCAGATTAGATCCGTTTAATTGGTCTATGAAGAACCTCTGGACATCTAGTAAAGAGCTGAAAATAAGAGAACAAAAAACAACCACAACCATGACTCCAAAATGTTAAATGCAACGTCAAAAACAAAGTACAAAGTTTTAATGGACTTAAAAGTAAAAAAAATAATGAAACTAGTTCCCCAATAAGCCAAAAACTTTGACTCACAGTCTCTTCTGCACACTGGACATTCAGCATATTTTTTGCATCGAATAACATATATCGCAAGCAAAATCCACGGCGATCACATTTTTACTAACATTTCGCGCGGATGTGCAACGTGAAGACATTGTTTATCGTCTTTTTTTATTTCCATTTCAAACCATTTCTTCTCACCTGAAGGAAAACAATTAGTAAATAAAAATTAACGATTAGAGAAAAAAAGATTAAAAACAAAAAAATAAGTTTGAGTAAAATAAGCTTTGTGAATAAACAATGCTTCGCTTTTATATTAAGATTGCGGGTACGGTAATTTATCCACAATTTAGCGCGCAGAAAGTCGCAAAACGTCATGTTCAGATCCAAAGTGTTATAAGTTTCTTCAGAGTTGATCAATCCTCATGTTTTTGGTCTCAAAATGTGCGCAATACTCTTGTCGACAAAAATTATCGGCTAAAATTTTGTGAAAAGTATTCACATAGTTAATGTTGTTTTTTTTGGCTGTCCTGATTATTAACGAGTCCAGTTTTAAAGTCAAATGCATCTTCTAATAAAACCCAACAGCCATGGAAATGTTCGTTGAAATGTCTGGATCCCGAAACAATGTTTCTGTTTTTTAAACATTTTAGTTCAAAAACTTTCAGAGACTTTCTGTTCAACCTAATAGAAACTGAATTGGACTCGGTGAAAATTTCAGCAAAGTAGCATTGTTTTTTGGTGTTTCTGATAAGGCTAGAAAACGGTTTTTCCCTTTTGTTCAACTCTCGATTTATAGTCTTGGAGTCTAAAATGGAAGTGCTTCACTTTGAGGAAATTAGTTGAAGAAAATCTGACTTCACTGACCACCTAAAGACTCTTTTTACTGACAAAATATTTATTTGCTTTAAAAATGGGTGTTCCCACTTGGTGTTTGGCTGTGTTGCCCATTTTGGTAGTTCTCTTTTGGCGTCGCATTGTCGATCGCCTTCGATTGGTGTACTATGTGGATAAAATGCCTGGTCCATTTTCGATTCCAATCCTTGGAACAACTTGGCAATTTCAGTGGGCCATTGAGAGTCAGTTTTTCACAATTTTTGCATGGAAAAATAAACTCGAGATTGCTCAGTGAATCAAAATCCAAAAGCAGCTTCCAGATTAATTTGAAAATTTTCAGAATTCACGGCTCAACTCCGCGGCTGGGGTGAATATTATGCGAGTCAAGGGCACGGAGTCGTGAGAATTTGGCTTGGACCAAAACCATTTGTTGTTCTCATTAAACCCGAGTATGCCAAAGTAAGTTCTCTAAAGAGAAGACTTCATAAAACAAATCTCAGATAGTTTTGGAAAGCAATGAATTGATCACAAAAGGACCCGAGTACAATCCATTGCTTCCATGGCTGGGAAAAGGATTGCTCATTGAAACGGGTGACAAGGTGGGTAGGAGATTTGTCAAAATGACTCAGGTCAATGCTAGCCAAACCAAGAGCTATCACCCAATAATAAACCAAAATCGATCCAAGCCAAATTTAAGTGATTGCTTTTTTGAATCTGAAGAATTGAGTGATTCCAGAACTGGTTAAGTCTGCCTCAAACTGCCTCAAAATACTCTCCAACTTTTAGTGGCGAGTTCGACGAAAGCTTCTCACTCCCGCTTTTCATTTTCGCGTCTTGGAGGATTTTTTGACAACCCACGATGAACAGAGCAAAGTAAAAAGAAAGGATAAAGAATTTCAAGATACCGAAAATTTAGATTTTTGTGGAGCAACTGGAGAAATTCGCGGAAAGCGGAGAACAATTTGATATCTTTCCCTACGTGAAGCGCTGTGCTCTCGACATTATTTGTGGTGGAGCGAAAATTACTTTTTGAAAATATAGAAGCTTTCCAGAAACGGCAATGGGCACTTGCGTTTCGGCTCAAACAAATCCGAAACATCCGTGAGTTCAACAAAAAAAATTTGGGAAACAAACTCAAAGTAGGCGTTAAAGTGACAAGTTCACAATGTTTTAACAAAGAGTCGTGGGTAATGGTAGGTTAAAACAACGATGTATGCTTATAAAATCTGTTGTCAAGCAATCCTAAATTTAAACTCCCAGATATGTGCAAGCAGTTCAACGGATGAACGAGCTCATTTTCATGCAACAAAGAATGCCATGGTTTTGGTTGAAAGTAAGCAAGCAATCGATGGACTTGATCAAACGTTTTTGTTTTAGCCATTGTGGTATTTGTCCGGCTATGGTTACGAGGCTGATCAACAACTCGACATTTTGCTATCGTTTACGAGGAAGGTATTTTTGAATTAAGAAATACGTTTAAAATATGCATATCAGGTAATTCGCGATCGAATCCAAGACTTTGAGGCCGATCCGGGAGCTTTCGATAGACCAGACAAGAAAAAGGTGAGCGAGTGTATCAGGTAAACAAAGTGAACTAAAAATTTGACTAAATTAATCTATCAAGTATGTGTGTCATCCCCTAATAAGTACCCAATAAAAAGCTGTGACATTTGCAGGCTTTCTTGGACCTTTTATTGAGCTCTCGAGCCGAGGGCGGACTTACCGATGTGGATATTCGAGAAGAAGTTGACACATTCATGTTTGAGGGTTTCTTTTGATGAGGCTTTAAAAAATTTTCATTATGCTTAAGTTTTGAGTTATTCAGACTGACTAAGAGTTATCCAGGTCATGATACTACCTCATCATCAATGGGATGGACCCTTTGGTGTGTCGCACATCACCCAGAGATCTTGAAAAAGATCCAAGCTGAAGTCGACTCTGTATTTGGTAAGTTTTTAGAGCTAAATGTTATTTCTTCAAGATTCTGATGAAGTACTTGAATAAAAAACGAGATACCAAGCCCATCTTCAGGCTCATCGGCCCGCAGTTGCACCAGCGAGGATTTAAAACAACTGAAGTACCTCGAGAAAGTCATCAAAGTAATTAAAATTACTTACAGTTGTTTATTGCAAACTAGTATAGAAAGAAAAAGTTTTGGTAGACTTAAATTCTTTGATCTAGGAGAGCCTCCGACTTTTTCCTTCGGTACCAATTTTCACTCGGCGAGTCGAAAAGGACTTTGAAATTGGTAAGCTTTGTAAAATTGACACAAATGCTTTAATTACAAAGAAATTATTAAATTGAATTACGAAATTTTGACAAACGAAATGAACATTTTAGATGGACACCTATTCCCGAAAAACTGTGTGATCGGAGTGACACCTTTGATGATTCATCAAAACCCGGCGGTTTGTTTATTAATCGCAGTTGAATGGTTTAAATTATAAACAAATTTAGAACTTAGAATTTAGATTTAGAAATTAGAAATTTTAGAACGTAAACTTTAATTTCTGATGCACAAAAGTTCTTTTTCGAGGAATTAAAAACACTTAGTCATCGCGAAAAAGCCTTTTACATTAAATAAACACATTCAAAGCTTAAAACTAAAGTTGGGCTACACTTTTAAGGTGTACGATAACCCAGATGTGTTTGATCCGGAGAACTTTTCGGAAGAACGAGTCACAAAGAGACATCCATTTGCGTACATTCCTTTCAGTGCCGGACCAAGGAATTGCATTGGTTTGTTGGGAAAGTTTTGCTATAAAAAATCTCATTCCAATCCATTTATTCTAAAACTCAAAACTAAATGAGGCAACGATTGCAGTATTTTCAATTGCTTAAAAACGATTTCCAGGTCAAAAGTTCGCTTTGATGGAGGAGAAAACGATGCTTTCGTGGTTTTTCCGCCGCTTCAACATCACGGCTGATTCACAGACAAAATTCGAGGAAAATATTCCATGTCCTGAGGTAGATTTGTGAATTTTGGATCAATAGCTTCCAAGCGACAACTTTAAAACTAAAGTGAAACAATGTTGTTTAGATCATTTTGAAGCCATCGATGGGCATTCCTGTGCAAATCTCGAAACGATAACAACCTTTTGCGATTTGCGTTTTCAATGTCGATACATTAAACTACTTAAACTAATTGCAAACTGTTCTTCATCTTTCTTCTTGTTCTTTTTTCCATGATAAGGCAAAGAGTGTCTATTTGACTCTATTCCAAGTCGAGTTTGAGCGTCTTGAGTCACATTTGCTATCATCCTGTGGTTAGGATTTAGGGCCCTCACCGGGTTCGCCCACCGATAACGGTTGAAAAGTTTCGCTTGCGTTACTTCTAACAAAACCTTTGGCTATAGTTGAATGTTTATTCAGAGATCACAAAGTTATTCAGAAAGGTGAACAGAAATTCATATTCTTTTGATGTTTTCTTGAGAAAGGATGCTTTCAGTGATGTTTTTGTGATTTCTAGACAATCAAATGCAGAGAGTCGAAATTCTCTAGCGGCCAACTCAAGTTCACCGCTCATCGAACAATTGGGGAAAATTCCCTTGTCATCAGTCTAAAACAAAGTTGAATAGGTTGTTACTTTGTGTGCCCGAAAGGATGTGTTTACAATTTTGAGCACAAAGCATAATCCACGGCCCAGTCAATACTTAATACATTTAGCAGGCCATATTTGTAAACTTTGCTTAACTATGAAACCTTTAAAACAAACCCCCAAGCACACAGGATGTTCAATCTTCCACCAATCCCTAAAATGACTCTCCCCGATTGTTGACGTCGTTTTCGTGAAAATATTCGAGGTCAAGCAAATTTCTGAAAGTTGCAGCAAATTTATTTTTTCACGGGGCACAAACCTATTGGAATTCTTGATCGCTTAATCTTTTTCACCCATTCGTCTCGTTGATGCAGAAATGAGCCGTGCCCGATTCGATCGGGACCAAAATCCAAGAATTCGTCGACTTCGAAGAGACATGTTTCCATCTAGAAGTCGTATCTACTTAACTATCTATTTATCAATTGTATAGCCTATAGGAACACGTAGTTGTCATCTATAGAAATAATCGTTTAAGATTTAAATTGACCTCAGCCAAGTGCACGGTAGCTTTGATACCATTTTCTTGAGCTTTCCGAAGAATTGGAATAAATTTTGTTCCATCTACGTGTGGATCTCCAGAGAGATCGATTCCAACAATGAGACCCGTTGAATCTAAAGTTTAGCGTTTGCTTAACAGACAGCATTTATTATTGGTCTCTGTAAGTTCTAAATAATCAAAAGTACAGCTGAAGCTACCATTTATCGCCAATATCATCGTTTCTTCAGCTTCTTCGAAAGTTTGTCGTCGATCGAGACTCAAAATCAGTCGACAAATAAGTTTTCCCGAATATGTTCCAATGGCTTCGCAAATTGTCTCGACATATTTGAAAATAATATTATGAATGTTAATGCTTGCCCTTTCACTCACTCTTTTTTCGACATTCCGATAGCCTTGGGTGTTGACCGCAGTTCCAAATAGATTACCCCATCCGTTTCGAATTCGCGTAAAGTTTCCAGGGTGGCCTTAACTTGAACTTAACTTTCCTTACTTCCAAAAACTAATTACCTAGTTCTTGAAAACATTTCTAACATGGTAATAATCATGAAACTAAAAAACCCCAAAAATGTCCAAGCAGACGATTCCTCTAACCTCTTTGCGCCAAAAGGAACAATGTCCCAGAGAATTTTCTCACTCACCAATTTTAAGGCCTCTTTGCTCTCGGTGAGTGATTGAACAATGGGGAATATTTGAAAAACTCTAAATGTTACGTAGAAATGTTGAAATTCTTGTATTACTCAGTCATCGTTTTTGGTTTTTCCATCGAAATGATTTCTCGTTCGGTTTCGGTGAATCCCTTGTACTCACCTAAAGGGATCATATTTCAATAATCGTATGTTTTCTTGCGGATAAATTACATAAGTGTGAGATAAGCTACACCAGTACTGAAACTATTTTAAGCATACCATTCGTTTCTTTGATCTTCAGTTTTTCCAGTTTTTCCAGCGCTTTTTCAGAGAGACTTCCATTCAAATGCGCGTGGAGTTCCTGAGAATCACAAAAGTTCTAATGGATCTGCTGACTAACACTTAACCTTTTATTTTTACTAGTTCTATATTTTGCATGGCTACAGAATAAAACTTAAACTATTCCGTAAATAGTCGCAATTTTTTATACATATATATGTAAGGCATCTTTTTTTTCATTTGCTATGTAAAAGAAAATGGTAAACTAACCACTTTGGGCAGAGATTTGAAGAATTCTTCTGAGAGCATTTTCGGAAAAAATGATAACGGGGCAATCAATCAATCACACGTTTTGAGTAGCTCATTTCGAGACATTGCCATTTTTTATTCCCATTGGCAGCCAACATGAGAAAATTTCCGTTTTCGCATTGTCTAGGGAAATGGGATAGAGAAGACTTTGAAATAACACCTAGATTTCTGCCTACATGTTGAGGTATTAAATAAAGCAAAGCTATGAGCAATTTGTTGAATTTTTAGAGATATACAGCCGTACCATAATACCATTCTAATGCACTACACAAATATGCCAATTCTCAAAGCCTCAAAAACTTTTGTTCATAATGCGATGGTCGTTCGGTTGATTTGGATGATCATCTGGGGACCAATTCTCGGATTCCGAAAGAAAAAGAAAAAGAACAAGAAGGAGAGCCTCTTTTTGAAAGAATTCCCTTCCCTTGTTTTCACATGAATCAACTGCCACCTAACGAGGATCACAAAAAGATATCGATGGATGTGAAAAGAAAAATGAGAAGAATTGAGAGAACGTTCTAGAAAATTGAGCTTTGGGTTAAAGAAAGTTATCGGACAACGGTGCTAACTTTGATATTATTTTAGTAATTTAAACAAATAAAAACGTGATTCCCTGTCGTCTGATCGCTGATTAATGTTTTTGCCTATTTTTGCCTATCTAAAATTTGCAAGTACAAAAGTACAAAAGTTTTCATTTTTCCGCTAGCTAACTCAATTTATCGTATTGGGCAACTCGATGAGTAAGTCCCAAAAATTTCGCTGACGGAAGACGCAAAAAAAGCAAAAGAAAAAGAAGACACACGGAAAAATCCTCAAAAAGGCCATGAAAACAAGAAAAGGTCTTTGGGGGGCGTCAAAAGGCATGAAATGATCCCCTGGGGGATTTCCCCTTCCCCTTAAAGAATACCAAGTAGAGACCCGCTTTTCTCCCAAAAATCGTGCTCATTCAAGAGAGAGATTGTGAGTGAAGAGGCTCTCCTTCGGCCCTTCCCTCCTTCATCGGTTCCTTCTTCATCTCGTCGACTCTCACTTGGTCTTCCCCTAAACAACCCACAAAAAGTGAGGTTTTCTGGCATTCTGATTTTGGATAACCCTTTCCATTTTTGAACCACTATTTTGGGGTTTTCGTTTCAAATTCATAAAGAGATCCATCTGAAAACTGCATAAATAAAGGAAAAGACCGTTAAACCCATAGGGCGCGTTTAAGCCACCAAATATGCCTTTCTTGGCAAGTATGTCTCGCTTATGCAACTCTTCTTTTTGGATTAAGCGACTTTTTGAGCTCACAGTATATAATCTGATTTAGAACCCGACCATTAGAGTCAAAAATGGATTCTTGAAACTTCGTTTATCTACTTGCTTTTGATAAATGTCGGTGGATTTGCTGTCGGTGGGCGGTGGAGGGAGATCGGATGGAGAAAGATTGAGTGACTCTTATGGAACAATGCAACCATCTAACGGGTTCGTTCAAGTGCACAATTTTGGTTGTTCAAATAGCGATTTGATAGAAAAGTCCTATTTACATTCTTCATTACTCAATAAATTTTACAACTAAAATCCTTTTCAGTGATCCGATTGAGAACATCGCCCAGGGAGTGCCAATTGAAGAAAAAATGACAAAGTTTCAGTGGGTTTTTCGGAAAGAAATTGTAAATTGTAAATTGTAAATTTTGATTCAAGCTTCAACCTTGATTGAAGTATAAATAGGAGTAGTTTTATCAGGTAGATGTAACTCCCAAATCCTTTTCTCAGTCTTTCTTGTCAGCCAATAAAAGTGTCGAATTTCTCGTTGAAGTACTCTTTTCTATTGGAAATGGGGATTTCACTTTGGATTTTTACACTTTCTAGCCAATTTGGATAATTTTTTATTCACTAATACATTTAAATATTCTTTCAAAATGCGGTGAGTGAAAATTGGTATTGACTAGCGGAGATGTATAGAGCTGACAGAGTTTTAGAGTTAATTAATCAATAATCAGGGTTGCTCCGGTTCAGGTTCACCTAGAAACATAGAATAAATAAAAAACTATCCATGAAAGGTTACACATGTTTGCGTACAATTAGAAAGCTTTAAAATATTTGTTTAAGCTATTTTCCAGGATGGCCTTGCAATTTGTGATGAGGCGTTTCCTCTCTCTTCACGTTCTTTTGGTTCTATCTTGTGTCATTTATATTCTTCTCGGCGCTTTCATCTTTCAGCAACTCGAGGGTAAAAATCAGTTGGTGAGTGAAGAAAGAACGAAAAATGAAACTTTGTGAGCTTTTCCTAAACTTCATTTCGATCTAGGACACCCGCCGCGAGCAGCTCAGCAATATTGACAAGAGCTCACAATTGTATTTGGAGAAACTCTGGAAATTGGCGAGAAAATATCGAGATAAATTTCAAGTAAGAAAAATAGTCTTTCGCAATGCAATTTTTAGAACCTCAACGATATGATCGACTTTGTTAAAGAGCAAGCACAGGGGAACTTTCATGAGGTGAAATGATTGGCTTTTAACTTTTCACAACAAAGATAGAATAGAATAATAGAATAAATTTTTAAAGTGAACGTCAAGAATGATTAATATACAAATTTCGGTACATTTCAGTATGTGGATACTGTGTTCACAGCACATCGAGTGTCTCGACACGGATACGATGAAGAGGTTTGGTTGGATTACGGTGGTAGAGAAACTTTGGATGTGAATTGTATTGAGTGGTTAAAGTCACAGTGAAACGGATCGCTAGATCAACAAAAACTGAGTAACAAAGCCAAGCAACAAAATGTCAGTTTCCATTTCCAGGCTCCCACTTGGGATTATCTCAACTCGGTCTTTTTTGTCACCACAATGCTCACGTCGATCGGTTATGGCTATGTAGTGCCGAATACATTGGGTGGACGGCTCTTCTGTGTTTGCTATTGTTTGATAGGTTTGAATCTGTTGTTTCATCAAATATCTTTTCAATGCAAGTCTGCAGGCGTCCCACTCACTTTGGTAACCGTAGCAAATGTGGCCAAATTCATCTCGGAGACTGTCTTTCTCCTTCATTATGAAGTCGGTCTTTATGAAGGCAATTTAAATTGTTTGTGTCCAATTCATTTTTAAAATCAAACCTTAGAAGCTAAATTCCAGATCTGGAAATCGTGGATGAAGTGGAAGAATCGAAGTCGTTCACATGAAGCTCTCCTTGGACCGATGTTTGCCGACGATGAAAATGAAGAGGTTAAAACAAATGAAAAACAAAAATAATTAAAACGTTCAGATCATTTTGGAAAGAGTAAAGTTTTTAGGGAAAGGATGGCTTTTAGATGCATGGAGTGCTATATAGGATATTGAAATTGATAAAGAGTATGAAAAGAATGCAAATGAAAGCTTTGGCTCTTTTGCATATGATGTATATCACTAATTTCAGGAAATCCTCGACCGAGTGAAACTTGTTCGTTTTCCTCCTGTGATCACCTTCATTTTTGTCATCTGTTATGGACTGCTGGCGGCTTATGTAAGTCGAATGCACGTTTCTCAGATGATCTAATCCTTGGCGTTCCAGGTGATAATGCGAAGTGAGAATTGGACCTACGTTGAGTCTTGCTACTTTATGTTTATCTCGATCTTGACAGTCGGTAAGTCGGCATCAACATACAACTTTTACGCGGTGTTCAGGTTTTGGAGATTTTCGTCCCTCAAGCGGAAATCTCGTCCCGGTGCTTTTCTTGGTGCTGGGCGGAGTGATTTTGACGACAATGTGCATGGATGTGTTTGGGCGGATGTATCTCAAAGTTTGTTATACAGGCATTCCTACAAGCAACAGCTAACAAAAGATGTTTTATGCAATCATTTTCAGGAGATTCACTACTTGGGTCGGAAGTTGAAAAGCAACAATCCGTTTTATTTGATTCGAGAAGCAAAAGCCAGGTGAGTTCAGGATAAGCTAACCATAAGCCAGTAATCTATTCTAAAAGAAGTTTTTAAAATCATTTTAGACGAAGACGAGCAGCGATGGCTTCTTTATTAGCTCAGCTAGCGAAAGGAATGATTTTTGCTCACAAAGATTACACGGAATTATCGAGAGGAAGTCGAAAGAAAAAGAAGCGATCACACAAGAGAAAGGGCAGCCATGTCTGTAAGGATTGTAGGTTGCATGCAGTCACTTCTTTAGTTTATTGTTAGAACTAGTTTTAGAAATAGTTTCACTTTTGTATTTGTGCATACCCGAAGGCATCATTAGAATTTACCCGTAACTCCCATTGCAATAGCTATCAGACCATTTTGATATACGAACTTGCGGTCAAAATTCTAATTGATGCAGAATGCATTGCAGAGTATAATAAACACCGCACTTTTTAGTTAATTACAAGCATGCACCCTTACTTTAGTTGTTAAGTCACCTAAATATGAGGATGGTGTAGTGGGTAAATCACACAACACCTCAAATCCTCAAACGAAATTGATGTCGTGGAGAAATGCAGTAAGAATATTTGCATGAAGAACCTAGGTATGTGCTAGTAGTTTTGCAAGTACTAGTTCTAGATTTAAAACCTCTAAATGCTGCAAGCACAAAAACCGATGGGATCAAAACTTTAGTGCCTCACGAGAAGTTCATGTTCGCTCGTTTACCGCCAGATCCACCGACGGATTGCCAGGTGAGAGGGTTTTGGCAAACAACAAAAATCTCATAACTGTACTATAAATGTCTCCTAGTAACGCTTAGGAAATTGATATTTGGTATTTAACCTAAATTCCAGGTCGTTTCCACGTCAGCTTACTCGGTTCGCTTGGCGTGGGCTCCCGCGTTTTCCACCGATGAAGATGTCACATACAATATCAGATATCGACTCAAGTGCGTCACAAAAATCTTTAACTACAGAGTTTTCAATTTAGACACAATTCTGAGGGTAAAGTGTTGGAGTTGCGAGGGATCAAGGGACATACAGCCGAGATAATGAGTGTCGACTCGTGTTCTCTTTATGAGTTTCGAATCACCGCTTGTAGTCGATTTGGAGAGAGTAAACCGATCTACTTGGTTCAGTACACAGGTTCCTTTGATAAATTTTTTGTTAAAGATAAAGATAAAGAAATGCTTGTTCATTTTGAAAGGAGTGCCTTTAAAAGAACGAAATTCAGAACCCCAGCTGAGTCCTCAGCACATTTTGGCGATGAAAATCAACGCGAACACCGTTGAGTTGACTTGGGAACCGCCTTATAAAAGAACTTATGATGTAAAGGTAATTGGATAATTGAATATTAGTGTCATCTAAACAGCCAAATTGCAGAACTACATCGTTTATTTCACCGAGAATCCGAACGCGAACCTCAGCGAATGGGACAAGATCCCGGTGAACGGGCGAAGGGTTTGTTTTTATGGTGAAACATCTTTGATCAACGATATCACAATTTTTCATTTTCGTTTGTACTCTAGGTGAACAAGTACAAATATAGAAAAGAGAAAACATATAAGAAATAAGATCTTTGAAATCTGGTCAAAAACGAGTCATTGTGGGAGAAGAGGGGGTGGCTGATGTAATTCGGGGTAAACAAGCGCTCACTTCGATATTTTGAGAGATTAGTCGCGATTTGAATGTCACTGAACATCTTCATAAATATTTGTAGCACTTGTTTTTGAGACAGCGATTGAATTGTGAAATAGACATGGGGAGCCGGTGAAACCGTGTACTTTGTGCTCAATGTGAACACATATTCTCTGATGCAAAGAATTCAAAAATTTTCAAAAAAATTTAGGTGGTGTTCCCGGATCTTCGCTATGATTGGTTCTACATGTTTTCGGCGGCCGCCATTTTCAAGGATGGACAGCGATCTCCCCTTTCGAGGGCACTCTTTGTTAAAACTGATAAATTGGAATTTCATCCTGCATGTAAGGGAATTCAAAGATTACTTGACTTTACAATCTTTCAGTTGCTAACATCATAGCTACCTACTTGTTAAGACTAGAAAGTACTTTCGCATTGACAGTGCAAAACAGATGCAAGAAATTTACCGTTTTATCGGTATGTAATAATTCACTGGCGAGCTCAGCCATTTCTCTATCATTTTCTCTCTATACCGAGTCACAGCTGAAAAAGAAATACACAAAATACACTATAGCTTTTGATAAATTAAGGTGTCGGTCAATCGAGAACCGTCGAAGTGATGGAGTCACTCTTTGAACGAGAAGAAACCGAAACGACAGCTCTTCTCAAAAGAGATTATGTCTCTTTTGCTTGTTAGATTTCCAGTTTTATGTCATAACAAAAAAATATGCAATCTATTTGAAATTAATTCTTCTTTCATGTACGGAAAAGCTCAATCTTTGCCCTCCAAGAATTTTATTTTGCCTAAAAATCGGGTACAATAAAGTTTATCATTCTAACGTTTTATCTTTCACAGTTTCAAAGAAAATGAGCAAGGAAAGCTTTTTCTACAATTCACTGTGATTTAATATTTTAGAATAAAGACGAACACTATACGACGCAATGAAATCTTTTTGCGATCGTTTTAAGACAGACAAAACATCGCTTTCAGACACTCTAAAAAGCAAAAATATGGATCCATCTTGCTGTATACAACTTTTTAATGCCTTCTGGTAACAACAAATCATTCAAGTTTTACCAAAATTCTCCTCAATGGGGAAGCTAAAAATGGTATTTAAAATGAAGACCCAAATTTTTTCACTTGCTTAGAAGTGTTAGCTCAATTTCACAGTTTATTTAGAATTGATAATTGTTTGATGCTGTTTTAATAGGTTCCATGCTTAAACCTTTTTCCATGAGCTTGCTTTTATGCATTCTCCTAAGGGTGAACCTTTTGTTTAAAGTTGAGGATGAGCAAACTTGCTCCCCCATAGTCGACATATTCGATTTCCAAATCACCAAAAAGAAGCGGGAAGTGTCTGACAAGAGGGACCAAAGAGACCAAAAAGAAGAGAAGCGGGCAAACGGGGAGCACAGAGTCCATTCCCAGCCTCGGCCTTCTTCATCGAAAGAGAAGCCCGGTCACCCCTTCCTCTTTCCTTGCATCTGTCCCCAAGGGTCTTTTCTTTTTTCTTTCCCTATTCACATTCATCGGCTGGGGTCTGCAATCTCCTATTTCATCCAATCTCTCCCCTCTTCCGCACCAAAATCGTTCGATTCTCACCCGTCCTTCAGTCCAATCATTCTTTCATTTTTCGCATCCACAAATGTCTATTTTTGTTGATGCAAGTATCTTTTGAATTAATGCGTCTGTAAAAGTTACATGTGTAACTTTTTAAAACTCTAAACGTGTTAAAAAGTTGTGAAATAAAGCTGATAAAACTTTTGTTTAGTAGGAAATTAAAATGTTCCAGCTGGTTAGATTTTAATGTTTAGAACTTGAAATGTGGTTCATTTTCCAAATTAAAAATTGATTCGATGGCAATATTTTATTGCTTTTTACGAATCGGCAGAACTGACCTGTAATCGGCAGAACAAAAGCTTTTCCAAAAAACGAGCCATCAAACTTTTTCTTAAATTGATCTGTTTACACAAGCTTTTCCCTTTTCCCCAATTTTCCCAGAAATTTTGATCTCTACATTTTGTGCGGAGTCTTGTTATTGTGTTTTTCGTGTTTTCTCTGCCTATCTCTCTTGGACACAACCAAGAAATCTCTTTTTGAAGAAAACGATGACGAATTAGCTGAGAACACACCACAAAATTCAAGTCATTCTTTAATGTTTACGGTCACTGATTTTGTGGAGCTATATAGGTGGGGGTTTCCACGAAAATTCCCATTTCAGCAATAACCATTTATCTCATTCTCACCTTGTTCACTTTATAGCTTTTGAAAACGCATAGTCAGATTTTTTTATTGAATATTCATGGGTGACGGTAGCCTTTGTTTTCTAAAAAAGATTTTCTTTGAAATCAAATTTTATATGTTGTAATACAATAATATGTATAATAATATATTTACTGATCGTAATTCCAATTATAAAAAACAGCTTTGAACAATGAATGTCTGTCTCACTTATTCCTTTCCTAGATTGATTTCCTTTCCTAATACTGAGTGAGAAAATGTTCAGTTGTTTCTCTCTGTTTTGCTTTTTGTCCACTCATTTCTGGCTGAGGCAAGCGGCTGATGCAATGAGCGCAGCACGTGGCGCCAGCCTTCGTCACTAGCCCGGCTGACTCCTCCCCTCCTCCATCCACCCTTCCCCCTCCCTAACCCCTCCCCATCCTACTGGCCTCTATTTATTTCCGCCTCATCACCTCGTGGCACACTTTCCGATACTTTTTCTGATTTTTGTACTTGTTGATTTCACAGCCGTTTAATTGTTTTTCTTTTTCAGGACTCGTTGCCTCTCAACACCATCTCATCTCTTCTCTCAGCATTTCGTTCATTTTGAGCAAAAGGGTAAGTAAAAGTTTCTAAACTAAATTATAATACTATTGAATCGAATCTAAAAAACTAAAATGCGCTCTCATAGCTTGCACTTTTCATGTCAATGAAAACATTCGACATTTTTGGGGGAAAATTGCTAGAGAAGGGAGATCTGCTGTCAAATAAAGCAACGTCTCAATCATTCACCACCTTTTTGGATAGTCCTTTCCTTTTCATCAAAACTCTCCTTAAATCATTCACTCCTCCCCTTTTCTTTGCTTTCAAACTGAGACTGGGCGACGACCGCATTACGCAAACTGGACACCCAAACGATCAGCCGTTTTGTTTTGCTCTGCTCAAATGGCCGGCCAATCGGACTGACTGTGTCTGCCTCTTTCTAAACATTTACAGATCTCTTCATTCGCGGGAATTCCTGAACCATCCGTTTCCTCTTTCTCCCTTTTGACAGTGTCTTATCGCAGCTGATAGCTGTTGTATAAATGAGACTAAACCCATTTTGGCATCACTCCTTTAGCACTTTCATTGGGAATTGAAAGCTTTATTTTGTGGTTTCCTCCTAATAGTCTTTGCATTCTTTTAGATAAGCCTTTGTAGAATGCTGCATCAGATGATAGCTTTAAGTACGCACACAGAGTTTAATTCTTTTTGACATCAGTGTCTTTTTGACTTTTACAGAGCCTGAGCCCTCTTAGAGATAGGACATCAGCGCTAACTTTTGTAAAAGTTAGCGCTGATGTCCTATCTCTAAGAGGTCTTATTTTAAATAACTTCAAATAATAATTTTCAGAGTTTATCTCTCAATCGGGTCACTCGTCTACTTCCACTCTTCACTAATCATCAAACAATGGCCACATTCCCTGGATTTGGAACCGCTGCTACTCATGTCGGACAAGAGCCCGATCAATGGGAAATGCACCAAGTAAGTTTTACAAGATGATATCGTTTTATTGAGAATTAATAAACTGAAAGATTGTCTATGAGACCAACTAAAGAGACTAGCAATTCAATTTTTTTTTTGCTGATCGCCTCCTTTGATAGAGATGTGACCCCACGTGAGAGCGGCAAACACGTGCCTTTCGTTGAAATGAACCCATTCCACAAACCAAGTGGATCTGCGATTTTCGTTCATAAAAATTTACGATCAGTAAAAAGTCGGCATTTTCAGCAAATAATGAGGGAAGTGGTGGTTTGATCTTGAATCTGAGAGATCTTGGAGAAATGTAGCAAATCGTTTGCAAACCAAAATTTGACAATGGAAAAAAGAAATTTTTTGAGCATAGTGCTTTTAAAAATCCAATCTTTAGGTTGTCCCACCAATTTCGTTGTCGACAACTTACATGCAAAAGAACCCTGGTGAGCCAAAAGTGCACGACTACTCTCGCGCCGGGAATCCCACTCGCGATGTCCTTCAGAAGTGCCTTGCTTCTCTGGAAGGAGCTAAACACGGTAAGACTTCAAAAGTTAATAAAAAAGACAACCAAAGCAAGACATTTAAAGTGGAATTGAATTAATAAACTTGTTTTGAAATCTAATTATAGAACTGTCAACTTTACAGCTCACGTTTACTCTTCGGGACTCGCAGCTTCGATGGCTGTCATCAACCTGTTGAAGACAGGGGAACATGTTGTGTGCAGTGATGACGTTTATGGAGGAACACAGAGATTTTTGCGCCGGGTAAGTATAAGAGCAAAGAGAAATAATAGATTGAAACAATTCAGTTAGTACTTGAATTAGAGAACAAATGTTTAGGTGTCTGTGCCAAATCACGGCCTAGAAGTCGACTTAGTTGATTTGACGAACTTGGAAACAGCCGACAAAGCATTCAAGGAAAACACAAAGGTTTGCACTGCATTATTCTTTGAGATAAAACTTTAATTTTCAGATGGTTTGGTTCGAGACTCCCTCAAATCCATTATTGAAAGTCGTTGACATCAAAGCCGTCGTGGCACTCGCCAAGAAGCACAACCCGAAAATTCTGGTTGTTGTTGACAACACTTTCATGACTCCCTACTTCCAGGTATAAAAGTGTAAAAAGTGATTAAACCTTGAAATAATTTAGCGCCCACTTTCTCTCGGAGCTGACATTGTTGTCCATTCGTTGACCAAGTACATCAACGGACATTCGGATGTTGTGATGGGTGCTGTAATGACAGACAATGATGCCATTCAACAACATCTTTTCTTCCAACAACTCGGTTGGTCATAAAATCTGAAGAGCTTACCGTTATAGTGGCCAACAGTTTTCACCTATAAGTTCATGAAATAGCACTCACTCATCAATTTAGCTGTCGGTGCCGTTCCATCCGCCTTCGATTGTTTTCTGGTGAATCGAGGCATCAAAACTCTTCACGTCCGAATGCAGCGACACTACGAGGCATGCCACGAGACATTTTTTAAAATTTTTATCTTTTAGAATGCACTGAAAGTGGCTGAGTTCCTTGAAAAGAACGAAAGAGTTGTGAAGGTAATCGTTAAAACTGAGTTCACTTTAATTTTCATATTTCAGGTCTTGTATCCGCCTCTCCCATCCCATCCACAACACGAGGTGCACATTAAACAAACCAAGGGAATGTCCGGAATGATCAGCTTCTATCTGAAAGGAGGCATGGAGCACAGCAGAACATTCCTTTCCACTCTCCAGGTGCGCTTGATTGAATTGGTTGCCGTAATTATCATAATAGAGGGTTATGATCTTTTACCATTGAAATATTACCCTAGATTACCATCCAATTCAGGTATTCACACTGGCCGAGTCTTTGGGTGGCTTCGAATCGTTGGCTGAATTGCCCAGCGTTATGACACACGCTTCAGTGCCCGCCAATGAGAGGGAAATCTTGGGAATCACCGACAATTTGATCAGGTAAAACATTTTGCACATTTCATTTTAACGCCGCAAGAGTTTAGACTTTCTGTGGGTATCGAGGATGCGGATGATTTGATAGCCGACCTTGATCAAGCTCTCAAACAAGCGGTAAGTCTGAAAATAACAATGATTTAAAAGTTTATATTTCTAACCACAAACGCCAAGCAAAATCAGAACCTGATCAAAGAAGTCCCTTGCTTTAACTAGACAGTACCAATCCACAACCTAGATAGCACTAGCAAATTTAGTTTCAGCACTAAAAAATCCGCATACCAGTAAAAATCTAGGTTCTAGATTGATTTATAGCCCCATTAAAACACTCCTATCCGAACAATATCAATGCTAAATCGTTTTCAGATACCAACGCTTTAAATGAGCAGCCATAATGATTGTCTTTTCCGATGTCTACATAATATCAAAAACTGTTTGATTTCCTCGGTGACTTCTCTTTCGCCTCTACTCATTAAATGTGATAAAAGTGTTTGTTATTTGTTCTCTGTGTGATTCCTTCTCGATTTATACTGTCGTCTTTTGATCTATTTGTGCGGTTTCTGAACCAAGTATAATCTTTTAGAGCTTTATCCGTTAATAAATTTTTTATAAGAAACTAACATTCTAAAAGCACGAAATCAAATGTATTATGCCTTGATAAAACAGAGACAGTTTACAGGGTACTAATAGGTTGTCCCATAAAAACCTTTTAACAAAGATTTTGAATTTTATTTATTTTCAACACATAGAAACAACGAAGAATCAGAATCAAATTATATATTTTCCAGATCAATTTCTAACTTTTCCCCAACGTTTGGGTAGTTTGCCAATCTCTCGTTCGCAAAACCCAAGCGAGCGCGAGCAAAAATAGTCGTTCAATCCGTCCTCGAGTCCGCTCTCACCTTTGAACCTATTACCACGTAAGAAATCCTTCTCCTTTAGCGACAAAAACAAGTAATAGTCAAAAGGGGCAACGTCCGGAGAATACGGTGCATGAGAAGGGGTATTCCAGTGTAGATTGTTCTTCACAAAATCAATCTATCTTTCTGATTTGTGGGAGCTTGGGCCATCCTGAAAAAGAAAACGGAGCCGTCCCATTTGTTTCCATAGAGCAACCTCCCGACTTTTTGGTCCACTTTTTGCACATGACGTAGATAAACATCGGTATTAAAATTTTGCCTCGGTTTGAGAAGTTCCCAGAAAAGGACACCTGTCGAACACCAGTAGACACACAAAACTCGCTTCTTTCCGTGGATGTTCCGTTTCGGCGCCGTTTTCCCTACTTGCCCTTTCTTCAATCACTGCCGTTGTAACACCATCGTGGAAAATCCACGTTTCGTGAGTGATGAGGTTCGAAAGACGAAGCCGACCATGCCGATATTCGCTTCACAAGTGGTGGAATTTCCGCTTTCCTTTGGCTTGGATTGTTTCCGACATTTCGTACGGGATTTGGCGTTGTTTTCTCTCTTCTTCCCACTTTTTCCAGCCATCGCCACACAGCCATTCGTCCACAGCAACGTCCAACCAATTTCCGGGTTGATCCATCGGGGTTTCACAGGAGTCGGTACCTCAGTATCGATCGATCCGCTTCCCTCTTCCGTTTGATCCTCGTGTTGCCCGTATTGAATTTGTAAAACCATTCCTATGCAGTACTTATTCTAGCGATTCTGTTGCCATAAAATTGATTGATTTCCCGTGTTGCTTTGGCCGCTGAAATCCCTCTTGAAAATCGTTGGAGCAGTTGAGCGTGGATTTCTTCTCGAGTTGGCTTCATTCGATAGACTGCAACTCTCCTCTCCTGTCGATCCCTAAAAAATGAATGTTAGTGCACGAAAGAAGAAATTTTTAGCATGAAAAGAAAAAAGTTAAATACAAACCTTACAAAACGATCAGCCAGTACTGATTAAAACAAAGATCTCTGGATTTTATGGGACAACCTAACATATCATAACGGTCTCCAGCCAAAACGGGATAAAAGCAAACCCCCTCTTATTTTCCAACAGGCCAGCAGCGGCAGGCTTTTTAAAGCCTACTTTACTTATCTTTAGACCAAACTGATACAGGTATTCTCCGACAATGAGTTGAGAGTTATGAAACAAAAATCGATCGAAAAAACCCAAACTTTATTCGAACCGTCGATCCAAATAAAAAAAACAAGAAACACAACGTAAAAAATTAAATCACATGAAGTCATCAGAAAGGTTGCCATCCTCATTGTTTTTGTTGCATAAAGCATCGTCGACTTCAACATCTTCATAATTTCTGATTCGTCGTTCTTTTTCTTTTTGCTCAGCAAGTTTCGTTTCTGCCTCCTAAATGTATACAAAAGTTTTTAACTTGGACGTAACTTAAATTTTACCCTAACAAATGCACCGTTTTTCCAAAACGATCTTACCTTTTTTATCTTTTCAGCGGCTCTCTGATGTTGACGCTCTTTCGCATCTCGATCATCACGTTCAGCTCTAAATATTCGTCAAAAAGTAAATAATGAATGGTTACTTGTAATCAATGTCTTCCTTCTTCTCGGTTTTATTTAGCCGATTAATAATTTCATTTTTCCTCTTCTCGACGCGAATCTTTCTGACAGCTCGTTGTGAGTGAAATCCTATCTAAAATTGTTGCTTAAGAAATTAATAGCCTTAACCAACTTGTCCAATTGCCATATCACCAGTTTTATGCAAATTCGACCACATTGTGTAGACTACATCGACGTTGTTAAGTTTATTGCCTTCGATCGAGTTTGCCTTTACAAGTTGAACGCAATCTTCTACCTAAAATAGAGATAAATATTGATTAAAAAGTAGCAGACTTTATCAACTAGATGCACGGTTAAGCGTTTTTATCGTGTTTCCTAACTTTTACATCTTAAAGCTGCCAAATATTACCAATAATTCCGGAATTGAATCAATCGTCATTCCTTCAGGCAATCGTAAGTAGACGTGAGCTGAAGAAAGTTTATCCACGTGAAACCATACATCTTCAGGCCATCCATATCTAAAAAGCAACAAAATCAAACGGCACCATCTCGCCCAAATTAAAAACAAACGTATTGATCGGAAAATTACTACTTTACTTTGCAAAAGTGACACTCAATTAGGCAGGATTTAAAACTTACTTAATTAGATGTTCGTTCTCAAACTTGTCTACGCCCATGTACAACAAGACGGGTGGTTGCACAACATTGGAAGTGAACTTTATAACCATCGAAAAGCCAAAGATGCTTATTACAATTATTCAATTTTTTTTGAAAAATACCAAGTTGAATAAACAGTTTCCATTTTAATAAAGACCATAATTCATAACTCTTTATAAAAGGAAACAATTGTAAACAACGAAACGAACATATCTAATGGCAAACTAAGAGCTCTAATCCTATAGCAAAGGCTAAGATATTTGAAGAGTTGAGGATACACCATGAAATGAGCTAGAAACAACAATAACTTTCATAAATTACTTCACGGAGAAATCCAACAAAAATGCACAAATTTTAAAATAAACAAAGCGAAAAATTGAGGTGAAACAAACAAGATGAATTGAGCGATTTATCCGATGATCAAGCCAATCCCGAACTTTCCGGCAGACTTTGCGTGATTGAGCATTCCAGATATGGCCAGTGTGAAAGGCAATTGCTGTGAGAGCCTAAAAGCTTTCAAATTAAATTTATTTTTGCTTTATGCAAAACAATGAAAAAACCTTTTTTCAAAAACACCACAGACGGTCCAGTTTGTATCCACCGAAGCACGCATCGTAACACCCTCTTCCGGCATTTCAACTTGATAGCCAAAAGTGGTCATTGCCTAAAATAAACTATTAAAGCCCTTCGATCAAAATAATCAATACCTCTTGGACGTTGAGGTTGCTCTCAAATTCAACGCCGAACTGAATGTTCTCAGTTTGCCTATGATGATAAGAGAGGTGAAGCCCCGACATTCCAAATGTCGCAGCAGCAGTCCAGAAGTCTGCCGAATAACGAGCAGAGTACGATGGCACCGTAATTTGACCACCTATTAAAGCTGACATTCCTCGATATGAAAAAAGTCCATACCTGGCACTTGCCGCCCATATTGATAGACCAATTCAGCTCCTAAGTCGACTCGTTTCGTAAATCGGCGCAAAAGTTGAGCTACAACAATGCCGGATTCATTCACGAGGTCCGTATTAGCAAGCGTTAAGCCAAAAGTTGAGAATGTTCCTCTAAATTGACACCGACTTTTACGAGAGCCTTAATATTTTTTACCTTCGCTCTATTGTTCCTTGAGCTCCTGCCAGTTTTGCTTGTTGAACTTGTCCTTGAAGCCGAACGCGCCATTTCTCGCCAAATGTGTGAAGAAAAGTTCCCGTTGTATTACCTAAACAAATGAAGTTAACATTTTAGTTATTGTATTGCCTAAACAGATGAAGTTAACAAAGAATTATACCTGCCACATCAGTATCCCCAAGAAAAATTGGAAAAGCTTCTTGTGGCCCGAGCTGCTTGTGTCCTACATAAGTGGCTCCGAACTTGTAACCAGTATTCATCGGAGAGAGCGAAAGCGTATGGGAAACCTTAAAATATAAGTTAAATCACAAAAGATGCTGAAATCAACGTTACTTGAAAATTCAAGAACTTACTTGAAAATGCGAGGACAACCCTTTCTGAACGATCACTTTGGCTCCCTCGAAGCAAGTGGGAAAAATATCCCTGGCCTTTCGGTGTAACTCATCATACGAACCAGGATTTGATGATGGCTGTGATGGTGGCGGTGATGATTGAGGTGTCTCAGCCATATCGAGCACTCTCCTAAAGTTTTTATTGAGACAGTCAAACAGTCAGCTAAATGAAAATTCTAGAAAAGCGAGAAAATATACTTTTTAAAATCATAAATTTAGAGTTCGTACAAAATAATATTTTAATAGCATTAGCGCTTATACTTAATCACTTTGATTCAACTAAGCTCACTTCACTAAAATGGTCGGAATGAGGTAAGTAATAAGATAAAAATAGCCGAGATCCGACAAACATAAAAAAATTCACAATTCAAAGCTCATCTTTTGGGCAAATTGGGGAAAGACTGGGAAAGTAATTTTCCGGACTAGTTATAAAAGAATTACCATCCAAATCAACTTTTAAATGGCTTTTCGTGAGGTCCTGATTCGGGGAATCACTCAAGCAGGAATCATCATCTTCAGCAAAGAGTCTTCTTCGTAGTGAGCCAATCGATGAGTTTGGTTCGAACTCCTCACCGGCATCAACTTGCACATCGTGAAAAACCGAGGCTTCTCCCAAGATTGCAGCAAAATCAAAGTCGATATTTGGTGAAATTGTGCATGCCGTTTGTGTCCCACAATGGCGCTTCTGGCCTTGAGCACCGGAACGCAGTGAAGAGCTTCGTCGCTTTTTTGATGTTTTGCAAACAGGAGTTTCAACTTGTGCCTTGCTCATGCTTCCAGCCGCCGCAGCCAGTCTTGCAGCACGTAGTCTCACCACATCAGCTAGCGGAGTTTTTGAAACAAGCATTGGCCCGGGGCCTTCCGGTGAGGGAACGTAGAGTACCCCACTGTTCCAATAAATATCCGCCGCAGCACGATATTGTGCCTCCAGAGCTGGATCCGGCGAAAATGCTGAATTTGCAATTTCTACATCAGTGATTTCAGCCGGGTTCAACAACGCCATTTGTTCAATTGACCAAGAAAAGCTTGTTGAGCACGGCGTCTCCGGAGTCGGCGGCATGTTCTCCAAAGACTCGAAGATTGATGGACTCATCGTGTTATGCATCAAACGACTAGCAAGGTGCTTCTCGAAAGGATTGTAGATGCCGCTCCTTGTTGCTCGTGATGGAGTGGAAGTGCTTGGGGAGCAATGATTCGCTTCTCCAATAACCTTTTCGAATTGCGAATCCTCCGAGTCTATATTCGTCTCCTCATCAAAAAGTGCAGACGAATCGCGACTCGCAAAATATTTCGGCGAGCGAGGCCGAAGGATAGGCGAGAGTGTGAGATTTCGTTGAGCATGAAACGGATCATTAGTAACATCGAGTAGAGCTGTGCTGTCGAGGTTGAGTCTTGGTCGATTGTGGCCCACTTTCCCTGTGATGCTACTCTCCCAGGTTTCACTCAGAGAGGGATGTGCCATCGACTGGGTCGCCAAGAACCTGAAAAAAGAAAAATCATATCGTAGTGAAAGAAACAAAATAATTGTTCGAACTGAATAAAAGCAAGAACAAAGGGCACCATTAGTTCCTCAGTTATTCATTAATAGATCCTTATACAAAATTGAATTTAAAGAACTCCAACGAAAGCATTAACGTCAGGTAACTAAAAGGAGCGCAAATTTATTTTGTAAAGTTTGATGAGTGCTAATCTGATTTGAAAAATAAATTCCGAGATGCTTTACGATAAACCTATCGCGCTAGAAACTAGATCCCAATTAGAGTGCAAAGTTTTATACGTTTTTAGAAGGTTAATTTTTTAAATCTCGGTGGGGAAATGGAGAAATGACTTAATCTTGCTTTGAAAGACAGAGAAAAGTTTGTACTGAAATGAGGGAGTAGAGATGTTGCTTGTGCAGTGGTGGAGGCGCAATTTTATTCAAAGTCACTCATTTTTTTTGCATTTTTAAGTCTTCTGTCTTATAATTGAATAACTTTCAATTTTGTGGAAATAAATAGCACAAAAATTGTGAGGACAAACTATCCTTTTTTATGCATTGCTCCCTTTAAATGAAAATTCCCACAAAATTGAAACTGGTTCAAATTAAAAGCTTTATTTTTTTTTACTGACTTGGATCAAGCCCTTTCAACAGTTTATAATGGTGATCTTTTATAGGCCAATGAATCAAGGCGAGAACTTGGTGCAAGCGCTTGCCTCCCAGTATATGGTAGACTTCTTCATCGATCGACCATTTGAGCGACTCCTTCCTCGATGTTGGCAAGAATTCTTTTCATCATTGGGAAACGAATCAATCATCGAGTTCTGCGATCCAAGTCGAACACCCAGCCATCTGAATCAACCACAACCGCTAGGTTTACTTGCTCTACGGGTTCTCGCTTCATCGCTCAGCACAGCTCGAGTTCACGTTGGTCGTCCCGAGGATTTGTTGAGTCTTTTTGAGATTAATGAGAAAAGCGATGAGCTGATGCCGGATTTCTCGCTATCCTTATCAATTGAACTAAAACGGAAGATCAAGGCTAAAAAATTGCACGAAATTGAACGAATTCTGGAAGTGATACGATGCGCAAGGTTGAAGTCCCAATTTGAAAATGTTGTGGACATCGGAGCCGGCGTCGGACACTTGACAAGAGCAATATCGATGAGTTTGCCTGTTCGAGTGCATTCAATTGAAGGAAATGAAAAATTAGTATCTGCAGCTAGGAAGCTGGATTCAAAATTTAGTTCTCTCCTGGTTTCGGATGAATCCACGTGGATTAAACCTGAAAGAAAGGCCGAATATGTTTCTTTAAATGCCGAAACGAAAATTCCAGGCGAAGACGCTGGTGTTTGTTTGGTTGGGGTACACGCATGTGGAGATCTCTCATCGACCATAATTCGGATGTTTACGAAACATCCACAAATTACCTGTTTAATATTGTTTGGCTGTTGCTATCACAAACTAAACGCAGGTGCTGACAAATTATATCAGCAAAAGTGGGGGAAATGCGCAGAAACAATGGACTGCAACATTGAAACGCTTGGTTATCCACTGTCGAATGGGCTTACATCAAGTTTTACCTACGCGGCACGTGAATTAGCGTGTTACGCGCGCGAGCAGTATATGGCTTCAGAAGATTTCGACATACGACAACAAATTTTCCGCGCATTGCTAGAATGGATTGTTGTTCGATCTACGATAGATCAACTAAATGGCCCTGTTCGTCATCTACCTTTTCACGGAGTTTCTGCGTCGGCAAATCTTGAATTTGGATCGTACATTCATGAAATGCTAAAGCCTTATCCTGAACTTCTAGAACCCGTTAAAAATACTTTATCATCCATGGATCTTGATATTGATGATTTTGTAAAAAGGTCAACATCCTCATTTCTTTCGATTTTGGCACTCCGAATCATGATTGCTCCTCTTATTGAGTCTTGTATTGTTGATGATAGAGTACAATATATACGTGATGCTGGTCATTCTGCGATCTCTTTTCCTCTTTTTAATTCTGTGGTTTCTCCTAGGAATATTTGTATTGCTGCCTTCAAAAAATTGTGATAAAATTTTGTTTTGAATTTCAGAAATGACTGGCTTGGAGCCCTCACTCCGAAACGTGATCGATCAACATTCACTGAAGTGGATCTTCGTTGGCGGCAAAGGAGGCGTTGGCAAGACCACTTGCAGGTACTGAATCTTTAGATTAAAAACGGGTAAATTGAATATTGGGGATTATGCGGTTAAGTGACTTTAATGTTTTAGTTGCTCACTTGCTACGCAACTGGCCGCAGTGCGACGTAATGTGCTGTTGATATCAACTGACCCAGCTCACAACATCTCCGACGCCTTCAACCAACAGTTTAGCAAGACGCCTCAAAAAGTGAATGGATTCGAAAATCTTTTTGCAATGGTTGGTGAATTTATTTTCCCTGATTTTTTTTGCTTTTAGGAAATTGATTCAAAAGGCGCCACTGAAAGCGATAGCATGCCGGGACTTGAAGGATTACCTGAGAATGGTTGGCAACCAATCTTATAAAATAAATCCCACTGAATACTTTAGAAAACAATATGCTTGGCGCTGGAAAGAAGCTTTTACAAAGTATGGCTGGCGGGTTACCGGGAATTGACGAAGCAATGAGCTTTTCCGAAATGATGAAGTAATACTATCTTTTAAAACTTATAAATAGACTTTAGACTTATTACGAATATGGATTTTGATGTCGTCGTCTTCGACACAGCTCCAACCGGACACACCTTGCGACTTCTTCAAGTGTAAAACTTGTTTCTCACACAACTTATCAATTTTAGTTTCCATCAACGATTGAGCAAGCTTTCACGAAAATTCTCCAACTTCAGTCATCGTTCGCTCCTATGATCTCACAAGTTTTGGTTTTAATCTTATTTAAGATTTTTACCTTTAGGTTTCCACTTTGATGGGAGCGGGTGAAATGAATATTGATGAGACCGTTAACAAACTAAAGGAAACGCTGGAAATTGTGCGCAACATGAATGCCCAATTCAAAAACCCTGTATATTTTTTGTCGAAACATACCATTCCATTTCTTTTAGGAGTTAACTACATTTGTTTGCGTGTGCATTGCCGAGTTTCTCTCTTTGTACGAAACGGAACGTTTGATCCAAGAGCTCACAAAACAGGTATTCTTTGGTGATTAGTTTCTTATTTCGAATTCAGGATATTGACACTCACAATATCATTGTGAATCAACTCTTGTATCCGGATAAAGACGAGAAGGGTTGTGTGCAATGTAAGAAATGTCAATCACGTCACAACATTCAGTCAAAGTATTTGGAGCAGGTTTGTTTTACTTTTGTCCCCGAAATTCTAAACTTGTAGATTGGTGATCTGTACGAAGACTTTCATGTGACAAAGTTGCCCCTTCTGGAGAAAGAGGTTTCTTTTAAACTTAAAATAAATTTAGTCTATTTTAGGTACGTGGGCCAGACGCAATCAAGAATTTCAGTGAACTTCTACGAGTGCCGTATAAATCAACTTAATTTTGTGTTTCGTGTCATGTTTGTTGCTTTTTGGTTTTTTAGCTGTCTACATTTGTTAGGTCTTAACCTTCTGTGATCATTAAACAATTTTTCAGATTGTTTGCTTAAATAAAGAAATGTTTAATGTTTAACCAATACAGTCAGTTGATATCAAGGTCAAAATTATTTTGAAAGCGGAATTGTAAATATTGGAAATTTTTATTCTCTCATTTAGACTTTTGGACACAGTACATTCGCGGACATTGAAGTCGATGAGGTTAAGTTTTCGGCTTCGTTAAATACAGTAAGACTCATTAACTCTGACGTTAAAAATTTAATTGTCATTGCTCGTATAATCACTAATTAAATTTGCTATAGTTGGATAGCTTGTCATGGTGGAGCGACATTCGGAAGCTCCGATGATTTGCTGAAAAGGTGTGCGTCGGCTCTCCGCGATGGAAAAACCGCCCTCGGAACAGTGATGGTACCTTTTCCAATAAATTTTCACATTGTTGCTGTTTAGCATTTAGAGCAAGATGGGTCTTTTAACGCTGGTTGTGGCTCGAGTCTAAATTGGGAGGGTAACATCGAATGCGAGTCTGGGTTAGTTTTTTTTGGCAATTATATTTTAGAGCTTTCTATATTAAAGATAAATGGTATTTTGCCATCTCAACAACTTGACAACCAAATAAGGCGGTCGGCATGTTGTAAAGCACACACGCTCGGGGGTTCGAAAGTTCGAGAGTTACCGTTTGAGAGTTGTGGCTATTCACTTTTTATGAAAAAACACTAATTGTAAGTGGTATATATGTGGAATTTTCCGAGAAGTCGATTTCAAGATAATAGCGCCTATCAAGCGGGGACCCACTTAGACAGGCCAGAGAGGGGGTCAGTGCTGCAAGCTTGCCGGGAACTAGTTGGGGTGGAGCCCGAACTGTCTAAAGTGGATCCAACTTCTTCGACTGGGCAAAGGTTGTCCCGGTGGTTGATAGCGCGTGTCATCCGGGGTGAACGTAGGCAGGTCCGGGAGGGGGTCAGTTCTGCAAGCTCTCTAGAGATAGCGCGGGTTCCACCCCAACTACCTCCCGGCGAGCTTGCAGAACAGACCCCCTCCCGGACCTGCCTAAGTGCATCCCCACTTGATAGGCGCTATTATATTGAAATCGACTTCTCGGAAAGTTTTACATTATTAAGAGACCACTTACTATTAGTGTTTTTTCATAAAAAGCACGTGTGGCATAGTGTGTGGATAGCACGTGTGGCTGACTGGTTAAGTGTCTTTTATCTTAATCGGAAGGTCGAGGGTTCGAACCCCACATGCGACATGGTCACCCCCTTCGGATTTCCTTTCCCTTCGGGTTGAGAGGTTTTCTGGAGGGCAGTCTGGTGGTTGTGGCCCCAATTCTTTAAAGTGACAAGCCACTCCTTCATCGTCATCTTCCCTTCACCACCAAAAAAGCTATTTAGTTCCCCATTGAGCTTAGGGTTAGGGAGCCGTCTGTCATGACGTGGGTTAAGTTAAGATATAGCCTAGTATTGTGTGTGTCGTTGTATTGTGATTGATATATTTCGTGTATGCGATAAATTCACCACTGGTAGCCCCAGTCGGTATTTTTTAAAAGTGAACAGCCACAACCCTCATACGTGTGAGCATTGACTCGAGCGTGTCTGCTTTACAACATGCCGAGGCGATCACGAAAAAAACGGATTTTCCTAAATGCAGAACCACTTTATTTGATGGAAAAGTTAGCTGAATTGCAGGGTCAACAATTTGTCAACGAAGTGGTACTCAAAAAGTTTTCTTTCAATGCACGCAGATTTTCTGGCGTTAAATATGAGCTTGTAATCTAGAGTTCATTTTGAAGAGTGATGTTCTCGGATGGTCGTTTCGGTGGTGTCGCAGGCCTTTCCGATATCAGATCACCCTCTCAATTAGGTGAGGCAAGCTCTGGTCAACTTATGATCAACTTTTTATTATAGCGGCTGCCGTTGCTAACAACTGTACTCAACTACAAGGACTTGTTGCACCAAACTTTTTGGCCGGAGCGCAAGCATCAAATTATGCGAAATCTCTAGGTGTAAATTTGAAGCTTTTTATAAACTACGCTTTTTAGGCATGCAATTGTGTGATCCGAAGGAGTTAGTCAATCAAAAGTGTTTACGATCTTGGACTAAAGCAAAAGCATTAACGAAAAGTACCCGTAAGCGACACTCAATGATCTTAAATTTTGTTTTAGAGGAACACGTTGGTTCACCTGTAAAACAAACTTTGGATACAGTTGGTGCCGTAGAAATTACTGTGAGTTGAAAATCCTATTACATACAATTTCAAATTTAGGACGAGGGAAATTGTATTGCTTGCTCGTCCAGTGGTGGTATTATTTTGAAGCACCCAGGGCGCGTGGGTCAGTCTCCAATTTGGGGTGCTGGTGTTTGGGCGGAAACTCGTAAGTTTTTAGTATAAAAAAATTTGTCCAAGTAACTGCAGGTATTGTGTTAGTTAGGGCCATTTTAAATTTAATCATGACTGTTTACCTACTTATTTTTTTTTAAAACTACTAGCAGGTTCATCGTCTCGTGTTGCTGTGGCAATTACTGGATTGGGTGAGGCCATTACAAGGTGCAGCATGGCACGAGGCGTGGGGGTGTCTTTGTTGGACATGTGAGTTTCTGCGTATATTAGGTGTCATTTTTCATTGTAGGTCGATTGATCAAACACCAACAGAAATCGTTTCGCGGTGGATCGATGTCAACTTTACCAATTCAAAATGGATGCGCTATTTTTCGAAAGAACAGCTTATTGCAGGTTAGCTGAAATTTCACTCGTAAAATATGCAGCTTGTAGGTGGAATTGCTCTTTTGCAACAAGGCACTGAAATACCCGAGCTGATTGTCTTCAATAACTCACCATTTCTTCCTATCGCCTATAGGACTTCAAATGGAAAAGTGAAGACGCTCAAAGCCGAACCACATGAAAGTTTGTCATTTACACTTACATCAATGTTGTTATGAATAAAATATTTATTTATGCTAAATAAAAAAGACGATGGATACAACCCGTTAATATGTTGTAGTATATTTTATTGAAACCAAAATGGCCAGCACATCGGTTGTGGTGGCCGTGTAGCTCTTGTTCTTGCCAAAGCAATCACAATGAGCAGTTTAAGTTGAAATCCAACCTGAAAATTTTCTAGCTTGATACTTAATACCTTGCATACCTCGCAGGTGAATGACAGATTTCCGGCTGAGTCTAAACGGGCAGCCTCTCGTCCGGTGGCTTCAAGAAGACACGACCATTCGTCCCGATTACTAAAGCAATATTAATTGGTGCTGTTGGTCCTATGTTTTTTTGCTATTAATTGGTGTTAATTTTTGAATTGGAATCCTAAAAGACAGTGGGAATCAGAAAGTTCTCTAAAAATTCTAAGATATTAAATCGAGCTATTAGACAAAGTCGGGTTATTAAACATACCTTGGCTCTCCACATTCAACAGTCACACATCTCGCAATAGTTGTCCTGTTCGCATTTTGGATGAGAAATGGGTTCCCTGCAAAAGTTCTCGTTACTTTGGGAGGAAGAACTTGGTGAATGCATAACAAAATTTGGAAGCGTTACCAGGCAATAGGTGTCCAACTATGTCACCATTCCAATCGGTGGCTGTTTGCACATTAGTTGTGTTCCGTCTGAACGGCGACCATCCATTTGATGATCGGTCAGCGACCATCTGGCATTCTTTTGTTTTTCACCGACATTTAGACATTTTCTAACCAAAACTTGGCTTCCGTATGATTCGACAAGCCATAATTCGGAACAACACGCACGTTCAGGCCAAATGTCTAACAGTGGAAAACATGATCGATCGGTGACCTGAAAATTTGATAAAATCGTTAGCTATTGACTGTTTTTAGTACTACTGGCTAGTTATACGCCATCAAAATATCATGGAGCGTTATACCAGTTAAACTAACTTGTAGATCGGGTCCTGATCGAACGATTCGAAAGTTCGTGGACGATGAGAGATAATACAGCACTTGTGACTTACTCGGGATCAAACAGTGAATCTTCGAGAACACCTAAAAACCCATTTCTTTCGTTTTTCACTTTTCAAATCAAAGAATTCCAAAATTTGTACAGAGCAACGAAATCGACCCTTGCATGGAGACAAATGGACATGGAGACATGTCATTTGACGAGAACCACAAAAATGAGTGCTTTTGGAGTGAAAGCGTCAAAGGAAACGAAATTTAGAAAATTGAGTTTGTCGGCAAAAAATGAGTTCTTTTTGTGGAATGATTAACCTGTGAGACTTCCTCGTCCTCGTCACTTTCATGAAGACCATCTTTACTGCAAGAGGGCATTAGAGAACCGTTACACTAAAAAATTAAACGTATTAACTCGTAGCTTAAAAATTTCGATAACACCGAAAAACTTTCAAAAATTTAAGTTTAAAAAAACTTTTAAGGTTTTTATCCGCATTGTAAAATGGGCTACTGTAAGATCTTACCTAGCGAGACAGGCTTCAATATTATTCAGACTTACGGTATTTTCAAAAGTAGCAAAAGTAGAAAACTATCTACCTAGCTTGTTTTTTATTTAAAACGAAACACACCACTCCATTTGGTTCAGGATGATGCTCGTGAAAGTCGATTGGTGGCTGTTGCATTGGTGCGCAAAATTGTTTTCGGCTATAAATTGGATTTTGAAGGAGTGAGGTATAGAAGCAAAGGAAAAAACATGTTGAAGGAAAAACAACTCAAAAAAAAGTCATTCTTGTCAAATGCATAGCTTAGCAAATGGAGAATTAAGGACTGAAATAACATCGAGGTTGAGTCCTTGTGACTTTTAGGTCAGAGTTGATAGTATGAGCAGCTTACTTTCTATATTTTTCTTTCACTATAGCCGTATTGCATCAAAGTTTTACATGGAACTTTGAAAACAAAACAAAAATGGAATAAATCTTCAATACTCGTAATGTGGGTTTTTCTCCTTATGAGAGTGAAAGACGAGGGGTTCTCATAAGCGAGCCGTTTCGAGGATCATTTCCCCTTTTACCTTTTTTCCCTCTTGTTTCTACCCGAACTCTCCCCTTCAACCACAAGCAAAAGACCTTCCTCTTCTTTCATTCTCCTTTTTCTCAAAGCCCTTTCTTTAACATTTATGAATATTCAAGGAAACGACTCTTATGGACCGAAAGAGGGATAAACGTGCGTATTATATAAAATTGAAAGTGAAAGAGTTTGAGATGAGCCAGTCAACTTGCTTTGTTACAACTAGCATGGAAATCGCTTACTGTTCTATTCACTTTAGACAAACATTCTAAATTTGATTTGGATTTATTTTAGCCAAGTAGATATGCAATAAAATGTGTACCTTTACATTCGAAAGAGCCAAATGTCTCAAAATTTGCCCGCTTCTTCATCATGAATGCATTTGTTTCTTTTGCGGTAGAAACTCGAGTATCGCTCGGCAAAGTTTTACGAGGTTTTTGCCTGCCTTTTCTGATGCATTTTTGAGTGAAATGAGTGTGGATTTTGAGGTGGAAATAGAGAAACAATTGTGCGAATGAAATAAACATTCGTTGAACATAGAAAATTTAGAATCCTCAAAAGAGACTCGAAAAGAATCAATGCAAATGACATTCAATGATTAGTGGAAAAGAGAAGGAAGAGACAAGAGTAAGAAGGGACTAAGCTAGGCAAGCAGGCAGGCAGGCAGGCAGGCACTAGTGCCCATTTCAGTGGTTGCATTCGAGCAAAAGGAAACGAGGGGGGAAAGGGGCAATTGAACAATCGAATTCACCCCGAAGAAGGAGAAGGGGGTAAGAAAAAGAAAGGCTTTCTCTTCACTAAAGGGTCGGTCGAAATGTGTACGCGGGGAGGGGTCTTCCTTTCTCTCACCCATTCGACCCACAAATAGCATAGAGATGAGGCAGGAAAATGACACCCATCCAGGGAAATCTCATTCAAACTCTTGAAGCAAAAAGACACACCCATCACTCTCGCTCACAATGTGACTTTTTGGGTAAACAATACTTGGAGAAGTTAGATAAAGGCCTCCCTGAAAATGATCATGAAAATGAAGAAAAGTTCGGAACATTGAAAAATGTTGATGTTTCATTATACAGTAAACAACTACCAAGACACTGCATTTAAAATCCATATCAATTAGTTTAAGAATATACTTGAGATACATAGGAGGCGTTTGTCTTTAAAGTTTTAGTTTATTGGAAGATTCAATTGTATCTTGGTGTCAGTTCAACGTCATGAACAAAATGATTAAAAACTTTTAATGGATCGTTGAAAGAATCAGAAACATTCGTAAAGCTCGAAAAAAACCCAAATATTTTAGCATATAAACCGAGGAAAGAGGGAAAAGACATGGAAGAGCTCATGTTACACTCGACTCACTCCCAACCATGCCAACAAAAATATCGAAAGTACTACGAAATGCAAAAGGATTCAGGACTCAAGCTTTGGTATGGCAAAAGGCAACCCAAAGATATTTCAAAGGTACAACAGAATTCAAAGTGCAGTGGCTTTGACCAGGCTTGCATCAGAGGTTCCATGAACTCTTTGAATTTCGTAGGTTCTCCTCAAACTTTGGTCCTAGCAAAAGAATCGGGTTCTAATTAAACTTTGGAAGGATGAGGATGAGAGAAGCGGGCAAATGGAGGTTCCTATTGTTTTTGGTGAAAAAGAAAAGGGGAAAGCTTTCAGGAATGGAAGAAAGGGTAAAAGCGATGATGGCCAAAGCGAACAGATGAACAGATGGGTGATAGAGAAAAGGTAGCAAAAGGACTTAGAGAGAAAAGCTCCCGTTAACCACAAAACATTCGAGAAAAGTACTCGTCAAGTGAGTTTGGGATAGAATATGCAAGGGAATGGTGATGTAAGCGGTGATCAATGCTTTGATTTTTCCCTTCAAAGAATTTTGCATACCTATTTGAGTTGTCATGGGAAAAGCAGGAGCAATTCGATAATTTACTTATAGATAAATTTTTCGGTGAATGCCCCTATTTAGCTTTTAGCCTACAAAACGCAACCCATAAGAACAAAATCGGTGTCATAGTGCAGTAGTATGAGGTGAAATTTTAAGGAAACCGAAAAGGTCTCAAAGTGGCCGGAGGAGGGTGGGAAAAGGAGACTGGGCGTGCCTCACATATGAGTCCCGTTAAAAAAGAGAGAAGAGAAGTCCCGGGAAAAGAAGTTGAGGAGAAGAAAGAGTTAAAAGGAAACACTCTCCCACCCTCTCGATTTGAATGAGTGTGGCGTCCTGTGATAGGTAAATGACTCTCGCTTTCACATTCACCCATTGATGGGGTACCAATTTGAGATTTGGGGGTAGGCTAATTTCCGCAAAAGGACCATTTGCGCAACTCGCCATAACTTTGTTCTAAGTGGGTCGATCTTTATGATTTTGGTGTCATTTTGTAGATCCCAATAAGTGCAACAAAATGACACCAAAAACAACACCTTTTTTATTGGAAAGTAAGGTTAGTGTCTTTTCTTGGTTAAGCGACTTAAAATAGCCTAAATTAAACATATAGCTTATATAGCTTTCAAGCATGAAAAACGAGGGGAAACCCCCAAAATTTTCCTGTGGTTTGGGGAGAATAAATATCAAAAGTTCCAAAGATTTATCGTTTAAAATGCGAAAACTGATTTCTATACAAACTTATATATGACACTTTTCAGAGAAGCTTGCTTCATCACAATCAATTCTCCTGAGATCTCTGTAATTAGAGCCTATTCAAAAATTGACTCTCTCATCAAAAAGAAACCAGGTGGTTTAATGTGGGTGTAAAGCTGAAGAAAATTTCCCTCAAACCCAAAATTATCGTAAAAGTCCCACCGATGAGAGAAATTAGCTCAATTGCGTTTTCGATTTTGTGTTCTCACGAGGATTAGACTTTTTCAGGGTTAATTTAATCTAAATGTATGTTATTTTAAAACGCTTATATAAATTCTTTTCCTGATCACAAACAAATACATAATAAATAAACTTTTTCACCAAAAAAAGAAATCGATCACACTCTATAAACAAAAGAGAAAAATCACATTTTCCTATATGCACAAGTGAGGTTGAGATGGAAGAAAATAATGTTACTTAACAAAAAATCAAAAATTAATTAAACAACAAAAATTACACCCGCAAAATGGAGAGGGCGGCCTAAAAAAATTTCATCGGAACAGCATACAAATATACGGGCTAATGTGGAGAACTGTAAATGAAATTTTACAAAAAACGTTTGGCGAAAGATTGCATTATCGATGATACAAAGAACCGCCGAACGTTTTTATAAAATTTAGGTACTATGCTATTATAGCCAAACGTTTTTCATCTAAAGTAGACAATTTGGGTTATTACGCTTTTAAAAATGAACTTTATCAAGGCTGTTTTATACCTTTATCAAGGTATAAAATATGCATATTACGTAGTAAAACGTTCTGTTTGGTATAACAGCATAGTACATAAATTTTTCAATTAAAAACCTCGTACAAACAAAAATAATAAATAAGGCTATACTCATAAGGCCAAAAAACCTTAGGTTGACATAAAAAAGACCGTATCGGAAAAGGATGGCCGCCGGGAGGATGCTGCAGTTGAATGTTTAGAAGATCACCGCCTTATACCGGATACTTGTGCTCGGGTGCGAGTCGATCGAGAACCTAAGCAATATGAATTGCAAAAAGCACAACAACTAACACGTTGGGGAATTTTAGTGACTGCTCTCGGCATTTTGACTAAGCCAGTAACATGTCTAAATACGAGTGTATCAGATTCCAAAACTCGCATGTCTCCTTCTCAACTAGTCCTAGTGTTATCACAAATAAAGTATCTCACATTAATCTTACCTGTCTAATTCCGGGCAAATATGTAATCCAACTGATGAATGGGATACTCCTGAGTAGATTGACGATGCCGGGCAGGAAACCACTGCAATGAAACAAATGAAACGATGTATGACTAATTCTTCATCAATTGGGACCTTTAAAAGTGAAATTAGTCTTTGATAAGGTATGACCTTTAAAAGTGCAATTCGTAAAATACATGAAATTGTTCAAAAACTGACCCGAAAAGCAAAATGAAGCCCCAACATTCGAGAAGAATTCCAATAAGTGGCCATCCGATGAGCACCGTTAAAATGCCGCCAAAGAATAGAGCACTACCCTAAAAAACAGGGATTGATCGCAAACAAAAACCTGTCTAAATTTAAAAAAAATTAAAACCTATCAATACAAGCAGGTTTTAAAAAACACAAAACCGACCTTTAACTTTCGCCACTCAAAGAAGAAAACCATTGTTCGTTGTACTCCGATAATAAACGTAATTCCAACGATAAAGAGTAACTAAAGAAATAGAAAATTGCGATTACTTTAGTAGATGAAACGTGGTGCATTTAAATCTCTTTTAATTTGTGAAATCTGTTGCAAATTTCGTGCCATCTAATGAGATTTTTATAACAATCTAGTAATGCCAAACTTTTAATGTGTAATACTTTGTTATACATAAAACTCTTACATTTCCGATCGCAAGCAGAGCCGCATCAAGGAAAAGTAGTATCCCGAGGAAAATAAAGAATATTCCAAATCCCGTCAAACCGACACCGATCTCTACAAGAGAAAGTATATAACTTTTTAAAAAAAGTCTTTACACGATACAAGTCCATGATTGCCTACTTTTAATATTATCATACTAATGTTTCAAATGGAAAAGCGCAAACCCACGTTTTGTTGTGCTCACTTCGAAATTCATCATGATGACGAAAGATTGGTGGCACTTCCTGGTAAATCGATCTAAAAACAAAATAGTATTGTAGAAGCCATAAAATAAGCAGCAAACATGAATGATACTTTTAGAAAATTTCAGGGAAGAGCTATTGCTGTAAAATTAGGAACGCTTATAATTTGCAAACTTTTAAAAACTACATGTGTGGACTAAAAGGAAAATATGAAGGAATTTCTACACGTACTATCAATTTTACGAGGTAAATCTTAAGATTTCGACGATGACAACGTGTTAAATCCAACTCCTGAAGAGAACGAGCAAATACAAAATACAAATTTTTGGGGGCTACGATAAGAGATCCACGGAAAAGTGAAGGGCTTTAATGAAGGGAAATGAGAAAGGGGAAGACTTTAACTGAATATCTTTCACTTTTGTTGAAAATTCAAACGGACTGGCATTGCGCGTTAGAACAAACAAACAAGCAAGCAAATTCAAGCTATACATTTTTCTGCCAGAACGTACTTTCTAGCTTCTGGATTTTCCTACAAATTAAAAGACACATTAACGTATCTACCTTTGAGGCCAAAGTAAACAATGCAATGTTATTCAGTTAAGGCAACCAAAATCTCATTTAAAAACGTTTCTAACCTAATGCCCAGAAACCTTAAAATGAATCCTTTCCCTTTCACTCCATACAACATAAATTGCGGACGATCTCAAAAACCATATCAATGCCAAGTTTGAGAATCTCGCTTTTGCACGTACTTAGATTTATAGATTTATTTTTAGAACATTGAACCTTCCACGTCATGATCGTCGAAAATGAATGTCATCTCATGCTTCTATGCCAATCTCGGAGAATGGCGTCAACACCGCCCAAATTACAGGAAGTCTCTTTTTTTGCCTTTCGTGTAGACTGAAAGATCAATCAACATCAACAAGGGCATAAACACAAAGAGAATCACCAACAATCTCTATAGATGGATACTTCTTTTTGTTATTGAGTGAGGGTGGATCTCATTCAGTGAAGAGATCTTCTCTGAATGATTCCCACACAACACGCTAATCCCCGCGCACAAGCTCCTCCTCAGATTTACGAATAGATAAAATGGTTCATGTGCGCACTCGACTGCACTTTATATATCCATATCCATTGTCAGCTTTTTACTAGTTTATACAATTCACTTTCATTAACTTCGCAATCAATTCCATTGTCTGGATAAGTAACTCGTTTGAAATTTGAAGATATTCCATCTTCAAATTCCAGCTTTACATTTAGACCCAGAGCTGAAAGAGCTTTACATTTAGACCCAGAGCTAGGGCTCGGAACTTGACCTTTTCTCATTTTACTGTAATTCACTACATTACTCATCGGTAGAGCTTTGCATTTTAAAAAACTAGATACCATTGAAATTTTCGATTCAAGCTTCAAGCTTTTTGTATCTGTTCATTTCTCGATTCGGCATCCGGAAATTGCCGGGTGGTTTCCAAAAATGGCCGCACATAATGACGAGCGATGAAAAAAATGAGAGAGATTTTGGGGGCTTTTGCTTACCCCGAAAGCGTTCATTGAGATAATTTTTGTAGACTGGATGTGTTAACTGAACTATTGGGTTTTTGCATAAATTTTCGCCTTTTTTTTTGGGTTTTTTTTTTTTTTTTTTTTTTTTTTTTTTTTTTTTTTTTTTTTTAAAATTTTTTTTTTTTTTTTTTAAAAAGGGGTTTTTTAAAAAATTTTTTTTTTTTTTTTTTTTTTTTTTTTTTTTTTTAGGGGGGGGGGGTTGGGGGGGGGGGTTTTTGTTTTTTATTAAAAGGGGGGGGGGGCCCCGGGCCCACCCCCAGAAATGGGTGGCAAAAAAAGGGGAAAAAAAAAAAAAAAAAAAAAAATAAGGAATGGAGGGGGGGGGGAGAGGGGGGGGGGGTTTTTCATGTAGGTTTTTTTTTTTTTTTGGGGGGGGGGTTTTTTTATTGTATATAGGGGAAAAAAAAATAGGGGGGGGGGGGGGGGGGGGGGGGAAAAAAAAAAAAAAAAAAAAAAAAAAAAAATTTTTTTTTTTTTTTTAAAAAAAAAAAAAAAAAAAGAAAGGGGAAAAAAAGGAAAAAAAAAAAAAAATATTTATCCAGACATACTCTAGTTTGACAAAGATGGAATGTCTTCAAATTTCAAAGGAGATACTTTTCCGGACAAATTGATGCAATGACGAGGGTCATTTTCCCGTCTAGCACAAAATTGAATGCTCCCTTTCTGGTCACAGAGAAAAGATTTCCTTTACGATTAAGCCATTTCTTCTTTGACCTCGTTAAATGATTCCTGGTTTTAGACTATAACAGGAAAAGAGGCGATTCGATGTTTTTTTTTGTTTTGAACTATTAGATATGTTCTTTGGTTGCACTTTGTGTTTAAAAAAGTAAACCCGTCCTTTCTAGGGCACTCAATTCTTCAATGCTTCATATTATCAGTTTTTGTGACCGATAAAGTCCAAGATTAATCATCGGCTATTTCCCCAAGTTTTCAAAGTGTTATTTTTGAACATAAAGAAATTGAGACTTCTGGCCTTCTCATTTGTGGGGGTTGAAGGGTATTCGGACACCCCTATCGCCATGAATTCCCTCTTCTATTCCCCTTTCTATTCACTCCCTTTCCCTTCACTAGTTACCCTCATTTCAGTCAACGACGAGTGTTTCTATTCCCTATGTTTCCTTTCACCTAAAGTATAAGCATTTGGCTATTTTTGGTAACATGAAGTTTGGTCCCTTTTTGACAATTCTGTAAAGGCTAATTGTAAGTAACTAACTCGATATAGTATATCAAGAAGTATTCGTTCAAGTGACAAATGTGTACTCAACGTTTTTGCCTTGAGGGATTTGAAAGTTACCCTTTCCTGCCGGTTGAAAACTTTTTATTCCGGCATACTGTAAGTATGCTAGGAGACAGAATAAGGGTCTTACTAAAAAGCTATCTTTTTTGAGATAATCGATTTTATTTTTGTTTCGATGTCATTTTTAAACCCTAGTACTCATTCCAGTATTCTATTTGTCAACTTGTTTAATATTTAGCTAACAATACTTCATTCAGAAATGAATCTCCGAATATTGTTGCTGAGTTTCTTTGGAATACTCTACGATTTCATCGAGGCACAATATGTGAGTTCAGAAAGATAAATGAAATGTCAACTGACACAATTTAGTATTTAATTTGAATACCTAAATGCCAAATCAATCATTATTATGCTCTTTCTTCAAAATGCTGATCTTTCAGCGATTACGACCGTTGAATGTGGACAATCTGCGATCACCGGACTCTCAATCGTGGAGGGATTTCCCCGGAAGGGCCACTCCATACAATATGATTCCCGTAAGTAAAAACAACGTATCTTACAATTAATTTGAATCTTAATTATTGATTTTGTAAAAATTTCAGTTTTTTGTTACACGATTTCCTCGAAATTCAGGCCTACCACAAGCGTCTCAACTCCGAGCAAATCAACGATCTCTTCCGAAAAACATGGCTCGGCTGATACAAAAGTGGTTGAGTGACTTGGGTTAATAAATTTTTATCGAAAACGTTTGTGGAGCTTTGTTTCGAAGAATGCACAGATAAAAGCTTCTATTGACAATTCTAAAAACTTGTTTTCTTTGATGTTTGCAATCTTTCTATGAATGTCCCATTTGCAGATGAAAATCTTTGGTTCCATTTCCCCATTTCCCAGTTTGAGATGATTCTATGCTCTCCTTGCCAAACGCTCATTCAATCGTTATTTTCATTGCCGAAAAGAGTTCATTTGTGTCTTTCGTAGAGATATTGAGGGGAATTGAGGAATCGAACAGAAAAGAAGAGACAATCATAGGAAGGAAGGAGATAACACCTGTCCATCCAAACACAACTCGCAAATTGAAAAGAGAAGTCGAGCGGAGATACAACAAATGATTCGATGAGGGGAGATCCCCTCACCCCAATATAAGCTCGCTTTTCATCCACACCAACAAGCCATTTTATGTGTGACAAGAGAAAAGTCTCATCGAATAATGTCAGCAAGCATTTCGCTGGTTTCATTAGTTATGACAAGATTTATTCTGGATAAAGCTTTTGGTTTTCAAAACATAAGTTGAACAAGTAGTTTCTTTAGGGAAGGCCCCTTCTTAATCTGATAATCTGACAAATCTAAAAACAAATTGAAAAACAAAGCTCCAGATCTTTAATAGCTCAGATCTATCCCAAAGTCAAATAGGAATCTTTAATACCTATCTTTCTTTTTCAATCCACCTTTTATTTTCACATTCCCTTGCTTTTCCCTGAGAGTCACTCAATTTCTTCCCATCGCCTGTTACAAACCGAGAAGTGAGGGAGGGAAGGGAAAGGGACAAGACACGGACCAAAGAGTGAACTCACTGAAAGGAATCGGATAGATTGATACCTCGTTCTCACCTCCTTTCAAACGGGCATCTCTCCGGGTCTCAGATCTATTCTTTCTCTATCTTTTTCCACTCTTTTTCCTTTTCATTTCAATACTTCCCTGAACCTGAAGTCCCAAGTCAAAAGAAAGATCACATTTCGGCACCCAACCAATACACACAAACGGGCACATTCAGGGGTATTCATTTTGAGGATATTGATTGGAAAAGCAAAACTATTTTCGGATTTACTACTCCAAAACTATTTTGTCTATGATGAGGCTCTAAAGTTTCCGTTGAATTCAGTTGACTCATCTACCCAAGAGGTCATATGCAAACTTTGCTTTCGTGAATATTTGATTCCTTTGTTGGAGTTAATTTCTGAAAAGATTAAAGCTCTACCGATTTATTCATTGATGACCGATGACGATCAGTTACTCGGATAAATTCGTGAATCTCCTATTGAGATGGAAAGGATCTTTATGGAAAGCAATCTGGAAACAACTACTCATTTATCTCATTCTTTACTATGCAATCAATGTAGGATATCGGTGAGTGGAGATTTGAGGTTTTCTTGTTTATCCTTTCAGGGTTGTTCCAAAAACAACTTTTCCTGACCAGGCCAGACCAGGTCATGTGATCTTGACCTGGCCTGGCTTACAGGCCCTAATAGTAAGACCCAATCGGAGCATCCCAGATCCTTTTCAAGCCATTAGCAACAAGTAAACCTGACGAAAATTTTTGCAACGTGAATTTTTGTGAGTGAGGCTACAACTTTATTGTCACATTTATCACATAAATCACATACCACATAAAGCAAATGCGGTACTTGTGAGTTATACCTCTCGCAAGCTCTTGTAGGTGCTGTGTACTCTAGTTGTTATATGGCTACCGTAGAAAGTATCAAACCATCTTAAGAGACTGTACGGGTTTAGAAGTATAGGGACTACCATGTTGGAGTACTGTAACTAGTGCAGAGTACTCTTGCGCGGGTACAACCTATAAGTACTGCAAATGCTCATTTGTCTCTGCTTTTTTATTGTAAACTTTGCTTTTAGATTCTTCATGACGGCGGATCAGCAAAAATCCTTTAAAAAATATATTATTCTGTGCGATTCGTGGACCAAAGAAATCCCGTTGACTTTCCTACTCGGTTTTTATGTGGCAATGATTGTGAGGAGGTGGATTGATTGGAAAATGAAAAATTCTAGTAAAGGAAATGCAAAATGAGAAAATTGGGACAATTTCTAGTTTAAAGTATAATATTTTAGATGGTGGGATTGTTGTCAGTTGATTTCATGGCCGGACACCCTTCTATTCAATGTCTCCGCGCTGGTCAGAGGCACCGATGTGAGTTTGGAAGGAGGAATGAGAGTAATAGCTACCTATTTTAAGCTTGTCAATACTAAATCAAGAATAAAAAAGCTCATTTCTCACTTCAGCAAGAAACGCGAATAATCCGTCGAACCATTGCCCGTTACTCGATTCTCGCATCGGTGCTCGCTTGGAGGAGTATCTCCTTGAGGGTTTTGAAACGGTGAGTTTGTATTTTCAAACGATTTTTTAACAGTCTTATTACAAAGTTATTCCAAAGCTCTGAAACCTAAAGTCTAAATTTTCTAAAGATTAGTAAGAATCTGGCATATTCAAATCTTACACACTTGCAGGTATCCAACCGACGAACATTTAATCAATTCGGGTTTGGTGACAAGAGAAGAATTAGCTCTTTTTAAGAAAACTGAAGTTCGAGTCGATCCACATCAGGTAAATGAAAAAGATGTGATAAAATAAGAAATGTTCAGAAATGGTTTGTGCCCATCAATTGGATACAAACGATGATGTTGAGGTGTTTTGAAAAGGTGAATCGAATAACAAATACAGTGTGTCTAGGATATATCGGTAACTAAACCGATCTAAAAATCGAATTTCCCCAATCATAATTGATATTTCAACTAAACAATCGCCAAACATGCTATCTGATACAGATTTTTCAAATGATTGTATAATAGTTTTTCCTGAATTTACAGGGCACCCTTTCACACACAAATGAGCTCCGAGTTCTCTTGGATAATCTTGACAATTTTCGCTCGCAATTCTTCAAATTATTTATCTACGATTGGATTTCGATTCCACTCGTTTACACACAGGTTGAATAAACAAAAATGGATTTGATTTAATAAATTTCAGTAGTTTTATGGTAACGTTAATAACTGTGTTCTTTAGGTCTCAACAATTTCTGTTTATGGGTATTTCATGTTCACATTAATTGGCCAACAATTTCCGAGTGTCAATTTGTACAATGAGAAAGTCGATATGTAAGTGGGAATTCGATTTTGATATATAATTGATCGTTGAAAAATCATCAAGTTAATCGTTTCAGTTTTGTGCCGATTTTTTCGATATTGCAATTTCTTTTCTACGTCGGATGGCTTAAGGTGAGTGCAGAGTGTTTTCTAATTACAAAATTAGCATACCAAAATCTTTACAATATTCTTTTAGGTCGGAGAAGATCTAATGTTCCCATTTGGAGCCGACGATGAGGACTTCGAGTTCAATTATATTTTGGATAGAAATCTTGAGGTTCGGAAATAATAAGCAATCATGGTTAACTGACTCCTTTGTTTCTGTGTAACCATTCTTTTCTCGCAATATGCATTATATCCTTTTCTATGTTCAAATGATCAACCCAATAGTATTTGAAGAACAAAATGCCAATAATTGCAGGTAGCCTTCCTCGTGGTCGATCAACTTCACAATCAGGTCCCATCCGTTTATGTGGAGAGCTTGACCGATACGGTTAAAGTAAGTCCAATTCCTATAGTTTGCTAATAACTTTGTTAGCATCGGATAGTTCAATACTTTGTTGATCCGTTTTTTTGTGTGAGCATACACGTAAAGGATCTACACTTTAGTTTTAAACCAATAAGTCTTTTCAAAATTTCAGCTTTTACACACGGATGGGTCTGCAAAGTTGACGAGTCATCCCCAACGACAACACTTGAGGAAATATCGAATGAAGACTGAGGATATGAAAATTCATGCAGACAAAGAACCCGAAAAGGTTTTTCAATTTAAAAAATAAGAAAAAATGGGTGCTTTACGGATAGCGGGGGGTCGAGCGATTATCGGGGGGGAGGGGTAAGTTTTTTGGCCAACTTGCACCCCGATTTTAGATAGGTTTTTGTTAATAACTTTTAATAAAACAAATGGTTTCTGGCGGCTGACGTTCTAAGCTATCTAAATCTTATTAAAACTTTCCGATCTGACAAGTTTAAGGTGTTTAAAAATGAGCTGCAAGTTGGCCAAAAAAAAACTTCCCACCCCCCCCCCCCGTTATCCGTAAAGAACCGAAAAATGTTTAAACTTTTAAAAAAAATTTCAGAAAACATCGGATGAGTTGAAAAGGGTAAGTTTTGTTGATAGAAATCCTAATTTTCCCTGAGCACAAAGCACCGTGAATGCTCAATTTCCTATAAAGCACTAAAATTATAGAATGCATTAAATTAAATGAATATCTTTATCGTTTAGAAATACGGAATTTCGTTCTCGGATCTCGAAGCAAATGCAAATCACATTTTGGAGAAACCGAAAGAAACGGAGAAACTCGACAGGAAAGAGATTCTCAACAGGAGTATACGGTGAGTCAATGAGTCCAGGGTTAGAACAAAAACAATTGTTCCAGGCCAAATCTTGGCCTGAACTCAAATGCCTTGAACCGTAAAAGTATTGACGTTGTAGATGCTTCCAAGAATTGAACCATTTCACCATTTCCAATAGGCATTTTTCATTTCCAGGAAGAAAATCGACACTCCACGACGGCCGAGTGGACAGCCGATTTCAGCGAAATTACCCGATTAGCTCAATATTTTGCTTGCTTATATAATTTTTGTTTTGACATTTCTCTGACTTATTCATTTACGGGTGTTTCATGTCTCTTGTTATTTTTTTTGCGTTTGATTGATCATTTTTTGCCTTCATCTTTGTGGATAAACCTTTAGAATGTTGAATGGAGGTTGGATTTTGAAAAACTCATGTTCCAAGTCAACTTCTCCTCGAGTTTTCAATTTTTCATCAAAATCCGCAAAAAGCCAAAAGAAACAAACAGGTTGTGATGGAGATTTAAAAAAAAATGAAAAAATGAGGCCAAGAAATGAGAGAAGCGGGGAATGGGACTCGATGAGGAGAAAAGGGGACTAATTGCCGCCTCGACTCGCCTCCTTCAACTTCCTTTTACCTCATCTGACATCTCTTTGATTTAATGTTTTTGTAGCGGTTTTTAAAAATTTAAATAACATCTGTATCAAAGTGCGTTCATCTTGGCTAATGCACTACCTAAAAGGCATCATTTTAGAAAAATACCGAAAGCACATTTTTCGCCGGGATACCGTAGCCTTTGAGCTCTGACATTGTAAACATTCTACAATAGCTATGTAAACACTTTCTTCTTCTAAACAAATCATTCAAAATTTCAATTTTCTTCAGAACAATTCTATTTCGAAGATTTTCTCAAAATTTTTTCATCTTTTTTGGCACGAAATCGCTGATTAATCCCCTTTTCAGCAAAGGCTTTCGTGAGAAATCCCCAAAAGCAACAATGAGAAGAGAATTCTCCTCAAAAATATCTTCTGGATTAGTTTTTTTTAATATTTTTATTGATCGAATCTTTATTTTTTAATAAATTTGTTTCAGAAATTGCAAAAAGCAAAGCTTTGAATTTTATCGAATTCAGAATGAGTGCTTGTACCTGTTTACGAGATATCTACGCATCATGTATCACAAAGTGAGTGAAATTCATTGGGTCCTTTGTGTTCAAAAATTTCAAATGGTACGATTAAAGGTACTGTAAAGCCAGCCAGCTTTTACTCACTATTTCTATCACAATCCTTTCAGCCCTTTACCAAAAGAGGAATTCTGGTGGGCAAATGATCCGGAGATGGGTCGAATGGTGTACACATGTGCGATGCTTCTCCTCTTTTCCGCAATAATCGTTTTGCTGATGTTCCGATCGATTAAAAGATCCTCTTCGGCCATTGAGGTCTGCTCGGATGTTGGTTTTCCTATCACTTCTACCAATAACTATCCATTATAAAATATATTGATACAGACTTCATGTGAAGAAGCCCTTAAAGCCACATGCCACAAACAATTGCCTCTATTTCATTAATAAAACCTGGTTCTAGATGGAAGCGCTCCTTGATGCGATGAGATTTCGTGAAGAGTTAGACATTCAACAAAGACAACGAAGGAGATTGTTGAAAGCTAAGACAAAGGTCATAAAAAATCAGACTGTTTATTTTTAATAATTGATAAGATAAAAGAAAAAAGTTTGATTTAGGTAGCTGCATGGTTGACAAAAGCGCAGAATGGAGAACCGAGAGGATGGAGAACAACTCCACAATTGTTACCACCAAGGAAACCAACTGTCAGGTATATTGATGAAGCAGATTGGGATTACCACTTCTACTAGACTTGGAATCATCTTAGTTCCTCCAATTCGGAGATCCCGGAAATTGTGGTGACTGATGAGATGCCGATTGATTTCTACCGCTCAAAGACACCTGCTTTGTCACTTCTCTACGATTTTGAGAACTCACCGAATTATAACTCTTCAAGATCAGGGTGAGGTTTTTCATTTTTTTCACAAAATAGTGGAAAGAAATTATTCCACAGACTGCTTTAGGTCATTATCGATGCCACGGGGCTCCGTTTGTTCATCGATTGGATCACATTTCTCACTGAATGTTGAATCGTGTAAGTATAGTGATAAAACAGATAAATAGATAAAGCCATACAAACCAATGTAAACATTTCTGTATCAGGACTGGTACTAGGATCAAATTGCTAGACCAGACCGTACTTTTGAGCCATGCCATGCAAAACTATTCTCATAAGTTATGGCAATGGTTTTGCATAGCTTTTGGCCTGATTTTTGTACATATTAAAACTCGAAGCTTCCATTTTAGCTCCATCATCTCGGAAACAATCCACCACATCGATTCAACGTCGAAAGTCATCAGTTCGCGGTAGTAGAGGCGATGCGGGGAGTAGAGGTGATGAAAAAAGAATCTTCAATTCAAACAAGAGTTCAATGGAAATCTAGTTGAACAAGACAAGTAGAGAAACATTTAAAACCTATATTGAAATAAATTGCAGGCTCTTCAGCGTCTCTCATAAAATCGGGTGGTAAATGCGGCTCGATGAGTCTCGATCATGATGGGCCAGTGCCAAGGATGAGCTTTTGTTCAAACACTATGAGTTTGGATTGATGTGATATTTGATTTGATTATTCCAAATAAACATTCTGATCTGATTCGATGTGGCTTTGAAAGGAAATCCCGTGTCTCTGATTGCACGGCTACAAGTTGCGATAACAGTTACAAGCTACAAAAATCTTGACGACATTTTCAGACAAGTGGTACTGAGTTTCTTACATGCCTAAACAAATTTTACAGACGCAATAATTTTTCCATAGCGTTTTAGAAAAATAAAATGCAAAAAATTTACTTAAGTTTAGAAGATTTTCTTTGAGAATCACCCGGGTAACCAAACCCGAAAATGGGGTCGATTCACATGGATCAGAAAAAAGAAATGTTCCCCCAAAAAGTCTTTTCAAAAGATCAAATCATATAATTTCATGGACTTTGAGTTCGTCTTATTGATTTCATTAATATAATATATTGGTTACAATAGCTTGTGATTAGTTTGTTTATTCCTGATAGTAATAGTTTACTTTGGAGTGCTTTAGTAAGGATTCCGGTAGTTCTAAAAAATGCCATGTTTTGGAAAACATGCATATTTGCTTTTTAAGGGTTTAATATTTTCTGTGCCTTAAAGTGGCTTAAAAAATGTGTGGGTGGTTTTTAAAACACCGAAATCGCTTGTCTAATCGTGTCTCCAATTTTAGACTTAATCATTGAATTCTTAAATCAGCTTAAAACAAAAAAAACTAGTTCTCAAACGTTTTTATAATGTTTTTTCAGTACATTCAAAAATAAAAGTATTCAATTACATCATTATCCAGAAAGGAAAAAGAGGCCCGCCGATTCGTAAATCCCTTCCTCTTTTCGGCAAAAAAAGTTCTTCATCAAGAATTGTTTTTGAAAACATTCAAATATGATTGTTTAATATATTTCTGAAGACCTAAATCTGGCACTAAATCCTAGCATACCAAGAATCAGTCTGTTCGAGTTTATTCGAGTGTAAGTTTAGAAAATTATCGTAAAAAATTGCCCGTTTACATTCAGCCAACCCAATTTTGATATCATTGACTTACAATGCGGTTGGCTAATTCAAAAATATTCCTTCATTAATCTGAAATGAACCCCATCAGTAATTTTCCTCATTTAGCTGTTCATTTCCCATCTTTTTCTTGGACTTATTTTTTGCTCCTTTGAAATTCTGTTTTTTCTCTTTTCAATTTCTTTTCCAGAACTACTCAGCCTAGCCATTTGCCCCTTTTAATTAAAGACCAGAGAATGTTGAGAATTTTCTTTGAATTTTATTCAAGTTTGTGTTGTGGATTATCTAGGACAAACTTACATTGTCACTTCAGACATGAACTCATCCTCGTCAACAACTTCATCTTATTCACACATTCTCTCACTTCCGCCATACCTTTATTCCCCACAAAAAGCGATGAATGATTGCCCGAGTTTGCTCGATCCACGTGGACAATGTTATGGGGAATTGAGGTAGGAAAAAGTCATGATTATCCATTTCCCAACCCATAGCAACCCATTTCAGATCTCTAATGAAGCAAGTGAACTATCATATCTGGTCACAGCACAAGAACTCACATGTAAGTCTTTTATCGACTCAATGAAAGCTGGTTGCTCTATGTGTATCTTAGGCAGCTTTGGTCGGTGCTGACATCTACACAGTGGTGATGCTCTCGATTTTCGCCTCAGTGATCGTCGTGTTGATGGTTAGAGCAATTAAACCGACTGAGACTTTAGATGATCAGGTAGGAAAAGATATCAAACTGATGTAACTCTATTCAAACTCTATAAATGAGTACTTCTTTGTTTGAAGAACAAGATTTAGGTCACATTTATGCTTACTTCAATGCGGGTACGTGTCGAAAATGAGGAAAACGCTCGGCAAAAGCGAAAGCTACGAGAAGCGAAGAAAAGTGCACAAAGGTTCGATGGTTGGAATGGGAGTTTGCAATTTCATTTATAAAGTTAAAGTTTTCGAATGTGTAAAGTTTAGATGGCTGACAGAGTTGAAGAGCCGTTCGATTAGAAGGCTCAGTTATCGGAGGTCGACCTCGGGATCGGGTAAGTGAGCTGAAAATGGTAAAATAGAAAGAATGGCTATAGTTTTAACACACTCACGACAATGGGATCCACCGGTCCCACATGAAATTGCCCTAATTTATGGACAGATCAAGCTAAAAATTTGTATATTTCTGATTTTGATGCTTTTGGTATCAAAAGATGAAATCTCTTCTAATAAAAAGTGAAGAGATCCCAAAAATGTTGAAAACTAACAACATTATTAATTTTCTTGTAAAAAATCCCGGTTATTTCGGAATTTTTGTGCCATGTGCCAGAAGCACCCAAGTCTTTGACTGGCTTAATGAGTTCATAAGTGAGAATTAACGACGGATTCGGATTTCCCAACCTTGATAGCTCCAAAGACGAATTTTCGGGTTGATCCGGCGCTAAAATCGTTTTGGTCTCTGAGGCCAAAACATTGAAAAATGGTATTGTCGCGAATGTGTTGAATCAGCACAGTAATCTTTGGAGTTTTTGAAACCGCAATGCTTTTCAGAAGATCGCTCAATGCACTCGGCTCCAATTGCAGGCATAGGATCGATTTCGTTGAAGGGACGATTCCCGAGGGCTCGGTCATATAATGGATTTTTGCCCGAGATTGTGGTATTGTTTTCTGTAAAGAGTGATAAGACTTTTCTTTTTCTTAAAATTCAAATATAAGATCATTTTTCAGGTAACAGAAGAAGTGCACCAGGATTCGCTAGAGAACTCGTCTCCGTTTTTGTCAAGGTTGGTAATGGATACTTCTGAAAAATGTACATAAAAACTTAAACGTTAAGGCTATTTAAAACCTTAAAATATTGTTTTAGACAATCCTCAATGGGTACTTATGATGGAGTATCACAATTCTCGTTTGACAGTGATAGAGAAGTCTTTGATGAGAACGAGAGAAATCATCACAACACACCGAATCCGACTCTCATCGTCTAGGGATTGGAAAGATTTGATGAGATCCAGTGCTAATAAACGTGCCAAATTTTATTGTATAAGTTGCATACACTCGCGTTTCAAAGGTTTTCTGATATGAAATCTTGTGGATAAACCTAGACCAAATCGAATTTTGAACCACTACAAGAGTACGAGGCATATTTTGATTCACCAAGTCTAGCGTCACCGATTCACTAACAACTTTTTCTCAATTGATCCGTTCACTATGACAAAAATTTACGAAATCCTCACTCAATCGTTAGGTCTTTGAGCAGATTTCTTGGGGAGATCGAAAAAGAGAAAAGATATTTAAAGAGGGAAAAGAGAGATCTTTTGTGTAAAGAGGGGGACTCCCCCGCCAAATCTTTTCCACCCTCAGGCTCTGAAACTATTTTCTTTCCCCGATTTTAGTTTCAATGTTTTTTTTCTTTTTGTTTCAATGCCATCTGTTCTCCTCTTTCGTGATTTTGGCTGATCTTTTTGAGTCTCAGCTTTCTGGGCCTAAACAACGTCAACAACTTTGGGAGATCGGCTCATCGATTCGTTTGGGATTAAAGCAGCTGTTTCGTGTGGATATGTTTTATAAATCGGCTATGGCTTTTTGAATAATAAAAATGTCTATTGTTTGTGATCAATCTAAACTATTGAAATGGATCCCAAACGTTCATTCCTCAAAACTTCAATGAATCGTTTCTTTTCCAATTTTATGATTTATTATTAAATTTTATTTGAATTACCTGCACCCAATGAAATTTGTTCAGAATCAAAGCACACAAATGGTTGATCAGGGTTTTTGGTTGTTTGAGGGTTTGGAAGAGGAACCGTACGGATTGTTGCCACTTGTGAATCTCTCCGCAAAGGTAAATATGAGAAAACATGAGTATTGAAAATTTTGATAACTGGCTACAGCATAAAGAAGTTCAGTCTTAACGTCAATGCGAGTTTAGGGTGGTCCAACTACAACGAAACAAATTGAACGGGTAGGCAGTTATCAATGGCATCTTCAAGACGAGTCACCAACAGTAATGGTTTGTGGTTTTAATTAAAATTTAACCATTGTTCAAAACTTAAAACATATAACTCAGAAAGCTCAGAAACTTTATAACCTAACTTTGAAATCTGAAGAAAGTCGGACGAAAGGAAGCCAATCTTTATTAGATTTGGATTAATTGCCCAATTTTCAGATCCCAGGAGCCGCTCGAGAGTTGACACATTGGCCGGGTGGGAAATTGCCTCAAGATCATGGTGTTATCATTTATGATGTTAATCATATGAAGGTGGGGAATAAGAGCTGGAAGTAATTCTTCAGCGAAAAACTATAATAATCGATAACTTTTAGATCAAGAAAGGCTCACTCGATCCAGTGATTCTTGCGGCAAAACTTTTCGCTGAAAAGCGAAAGAAACCAGTGGATTTTGGACAATATCATTTCATCACTGACGCCGTCAATTTACAGAAGTTATTCGCTTTTGCACAGGAGGTGAGTCATTTCAAAATGAAAATCAATAGGTACCAAAGATATGATAGAACACGAATGAATTCCAAAATAAGATTCTAGGCAGGAGACGGTTTATTCCGAATCGATTGTGAACGAGTTGGAAGAACGATTTTGTTGAATAGGTTTCGTGTTTATGGCTTCAAAAAAAACAGCTTTAGAAAAATTTCAGGGTTGAAGCCTCAGATTTGATGGAGATCGGTCATTGCACTTTCGACAAAAATCTCCAATTCAAAATTAGCAAACCGAGAGGGAAATTTGCTGTTGGACCATATTTTCAAGTATTGAAAGGAACGATTTAAGGAAAAAAAGCTCAGAGATTTAGTTGATCTCGTACACTTTTGGAAACTACAAATTTTTGGTTCGTTTTGAGGTGGATTGTGCTGATTATGCGGCTGTGAAAGCACCTGCGTGAGTTTATAATTGTAGATACATACCAAATTCTATGAAAAGTTAATAGATAAAGAAACTAATTTATAAAATTTTTAATATCTGTATCTAATATCTGTGTTAGGAGGCTGATACGGATTTAAATGCAATTTTTTTAGCCTTGCTGTTGATGCAGCCGAGGCGTTACCCGAGAAGAAAAAGTTAGACGGCTTTGAGCACATTGAGGTGAGAAATTTTATTGTATATGTTAAATATTAAATAAAGAATAAGTATTGAATATGCTTAGTGCTGAAAAGAATGTAAAAATTTCTATTAAAACAAATGTAGACAAAAAAATTTTAGGTGATAAACTACGGAGACACGCCTCGAGACGCTCCATTACAGGTGAGGTGTCTTTTGTGGTGATTAGAAAAATTAAACATATGCTAATTTAAATTTTATAGAGTTATATATTTTTATATCTAGCTTTTAGTTAATCACAACATATCCAGAAGGAGCCGGTTTCCCATTTTTCACATGGGCTCAACTGTTCTTTACATCGGCTGATCAAGTGGGTTCGAAGAAGAGAGTAACCCACCGTTCAGTTATTCCATTTTCTCATAGAAGTCGTGAAATTTTACCATTTAAAGAACTAAAATTCTAGGAAATCGTTGGTTTCTTCAAAGGAAATGGAGATTTCAAGAAGCCACCAATGTATGGATTACAAGATGTGTCAAAACTTTTGAAACCGTTGCCATATGTTGTATTGAGCAAGGTATGGTGAAGTGAATTTTGAGAATAAAATCCATTTCAGGTACACGATTGTTTGGATAAGATCTTCAAGTTTTTGACGAAAAATGAAAGCGAGTTTAAGTGTGCCTTGATTTGGAAAGGAAAGAATCATTTGGAGATCTTTGCCAAGGTGAAATTCAAGTGAAAATATGAAAATGATGAATAGTAAGATACTCAATCTACTCTATAGACATTGCTGATTTCAGATTTTCAAAAAATCGAAAACCCAAAACTATGCCAAAATCTCAACCTTTTCAGGAGGCCGATAAAGCAGAGCCGGCCGTTTCGGACTCGGTGAGAGCTTATTTGAAGACAATGTGCAAAGATGAGACGCTTGAAGACGTTGAGGAAGAAGCCTAAAAAAATACACAAGCCAAAACAATCCTTAAAACTAATCAATATCCGAACTTCTTTTCAAAGTTTTCTTTAATTTATCATCTTACACAACGTTTCTCTAGTCTCAATTCCCAATTTTTGAGTATGCCATTTCGATTTTCGGTGCTGTTTTCGGTGAGTTTTCATCATTTTATCGATTTTCTTTTCACATTTTTCCCACTTTAAAACACTGGGTATCAAATATTAGTCAAAATGATTATTTGCCTTTGTTTTACAAGTTTTGAGGTTACTTTCTGTGCATTATGCCAATAAAATTGTGCAAAAGTCACACAAAACACAGACACAGCAAAAAGAAAATTTTATTAATTGCTTAATTTGCATACGAACACAAAAATTTACATCCAATGCTGCAAGCATCTCAAACTCGAGCCACAAATTTTTCATTCTCGTTCTTTGCATCATCGTAGAAGGTCGGTTTTTAAAATTTGATTCTTAAATTTTAGAACGCTAACCGGAACAAACTTTTAATTTCTAGGCTTTTTATTAGAATGAGTTACGCAGAACTAAAGTTTATACAGTTTATAGAGTGATAAACTTTGTGCTGTTCAAAGTTTTAATGAATAAAAGGACTAAATTGAATAACTGCCTTGTTTCCAGCTAAACGAGATGTTGAGCGTGGTTGCGGGTCTTTTGGGAGCGCCCGAAGAAGCTCTTCGAATGATTCTCTCCGTGTGGGCCGTCATACCAATCTCTCATTTTCACCAGTGAGTATTGTCGATTTGATGCTAAATTTTTCATGGGTTACTGTTATCGATTGTCTTGTGTGGTCCTTTTAGTTTATTCATCGCGAAGCGCCCTATTAGAGACCAACAAATCTTCATTCTTCTAGCCGGACTCGTGCTTTGTTTTGTCAATTTTGGTGAGCTTTTGAAGATTTTGCTGGAAGTAAGCTTTATCATAGATGCGGCTAATGTAATTCATAATCTTATAAATATTATTGTTTTAGGTTGGAGCACGACGCATTTGATCTTTTCGTCGCTTGCTTGCTGGGTCCTGTTGCTGTCGCTTGGAGGCTCGGCTGATTCGGTTCCTATTGCCCATCTCATCTTCATGGTAAGTGAAATATTTAACGTTGAAAGATATTTAGTTGGCGGCTAAAGGGATTTTAGGCAATAAATCATATCAAGTAAATGCTTTCTTTAGGGTCATCTGCTATGGGGATATTACAAAACAGCCACTGAAAATTACGACATTTCGTGGACGACTGCCTACTGTGTGATGTGTCTTCGCTACATTGGGTTGGTGGTCGATGTGTATGATGGAAGAAAAATGGTAAATTTTGGAAGTTATATACCGATCTAATAAAGACTATTTATCATTTGTAATTTGTAACTATTTGAAATTTTTAATTTTAGAATCAACTTCGACCCGAATTGAAACGAGATGCCGTTGCCAAGTCACCCGATTTGCTTGAGATTCTTGCATTTGGTAAGTTTGTGGAGAATTGCAACTAAAATTTGATTCAAGAGTTTAACTATTTGTTTTATTTGCAGGCTTCAACTACACGACCATTCTTGTAGGACCTCAAGTGCCATTGAATCGCTTCCGCGCCTGGCTCAATGGGGATCATCTCGGCGAGAAGAAAGAGATCCGAAAATCAAGGCACATATATTTTTGAAAATCTGCCTTTTAATTAATAAGTTTGCTTTATGTATTTAAAACTTCTTTATTAACAGTCTTATTTTTAGTATTCCTGAGGCGATGAATCGTTTCATCGTCGGCTTCATCTACATTGTGATTCATCAAGTCGGTTGCTCGATAATTTCCGACCAATATCTCAACAGTTCGGAATTCTATGTGAGTTGTTTTACAGCCATCCTCTATCGGCAGCTATTGAATTTATCATTGGTGGCATTTTACTTCTTTAGGAGCGCTCTTTCTTCATGAGATGGACGGTTTGTGCAATCTGGGCGAGGATCATGCTCAGTAAATATGTTTCGATCTTCTTATTCTCGGTACGTTTGTTACGTTGTGTTTTGTGTACTTTGTGTAAGTGTATTTTTAGGAAGCTGGATGTATCTACAGTGGTCTTGCCTACAATGGATTGGAGAAGAGAAAAAAACGAGAACGGTTAGTGGTTGGAGTTGTTTAAAGGATTGATGGATTCAGTTGGGATGGTTGCCGAAATGTGGATGTGTGGCTGTGGGAGACAGGCACCGATTTCAATTCGCTCATTCTCGCGTTCAATTGTCTCACCAATCACTGGATGAAGAAGTTATTTTTTTGGATATAGACTTGTTGGCTTGAACAAATTGCCCGTTCTTTACTTGCTACTACCTTGTAGTTATTCAAAAGTACTGTTTGTTTAGTTACGTGTTTCGTCGTCTTCGTTGGATGGGTGATAAGCGCTTCTCTCACCTGCTCACCCTCTTCTATTTGGCGATCTGGCATGGTTTCCACCTCGGCTACTTCCTCTTCTTTGGCTTTGAGTTTGCATGCATGCATGCGCAAAATGAGGTACTAAGATTGCTATTCGAATCTGATCAATTATATTTATTTAAGTTCTACGCACTCATTGAAAGAACGCCAAGCATTCGAGGAATTTATTATGAGGTATTGCATTTTGTTGGAGCCAAGCTGGTTCGTTTGTTTTTAGACTTGGATGTATCCAATTAGGAAAGTGTTAGGACGTTTGATCATCTCATACACGATGGGCTTCGGAATTCTCTCATTCAGCCTCGTCTCGTACAAATATTGGATCGGGGTAAGGATTTCTTAAACAAATAACATACCTATTTGAATTAAGTTGGCCTAGGTCTTTTGAGTAGTAAGTTTACATTTCTAATTCCAGCCAGCTTCTTCACTCTACTTTTTGCCCTACATCTTCTACATCTTTGTGGCTCCATTTTTGTTCAACTACATAAAGGTTGACTCTTCTGTTTTTTGACTGTTTGAAATAATTAAGCTTTTTGTTCAGATAATGCAGTCAACGCACAATCGCCCCGAAATTCATGAGAATGGAAACCTTGTGAAGACGGATAGCCTTATGAATACAAGTGATTTGTGAGTTATTTTGAAGCTACTTTTTAAATTTGAAAGTCAGAATTAATATGTGGAGCTTGATCTTCTATCCAATATTTCCACATCCGTACACCATCCCAAATAATAGGATTTTAACGTTTTAAAAATTTTCTTTAAGTAGCTCAAGTTCGACGGTGGTTCTCTTGGACGGCAGAAGCAAAGGTGAGAACACAAAGGATAAATGAAGTTGGATCAAAAAAGAAATGTCTCTTTGAAGTAAAATTACCTTTTTTTATCTTGGACATTAATAAATATACAATGTTTGTGTGTATTCTGTATTTTTTGGGAATTTTTTGATTATTTTATCGCTTTTCAAGACAGCACGAGAAAATACTGGCGAAAAGGGCTCAATGAGTATCGGAAATAATTGAGGAATCGTAATTGTTGGAGTGTTTTGAATAAAATAAGTGAATTAGATGGAAAGTGAATTTGGAATTACTAAAAAAATCTTAAGAATCGAGAATGTTGTGAAAACTACAGGATACGAAATTTACATGTGATAAGTGATACAATTTGGGAAGGCACAAGAGTAGAGTAAAGCTTTTCGACTGTATGTATTCATTACTAATCTTGTGAAAGGACTTTTAAAATCAAATGGGTAGTACTTTTAGATCATTAGATCTAATCCTGTGCCTTTCGAAATGATAAAAAAAATTAATGATGAACGGCTGAGAAATCGGTGGGACCAGTGGGACCATCATTTTGTGACATTAACGGCTTCAATGTACTTTCATCACCCTTTCGTGTATCCATATCGAATTTCCCCAAAAGTGACGCCATTTGATCAGCCTCGGGTCGACCGTCAACTCGACCTGAAATGATTGGATTTTTGGTTTGGAAAATTTTGACGCAAAGTGCTAGACTTGCTTATCAGTCAAAGATAGTACAGAATAGGTATAAGGATTGCAAAGAACTTTAAAAACTGACATCTATTTGAATTGAAGTCAGTCTTAATCGGCATATTGATGTAAAGTTACGGTAAAAAAATCTCTTTCTACTCACCAACAACAATATCCTCCATATCAAGATGTGCGAGAATGGGTGCATCTCTATTTTCTCGATTCTCTCCCTCTCCTTCACCATTCACCGAATCGGTTTCCGAACAACAGAATGATGTATTCGCCGAGTCACTCGGCTCTTCGCCGGCCCATTCGTAGAGAGAACGCTTCCAGCGACGAATCTTAAAGTGAATGGGCTATTAGGTTACAAGTTGATGCTTTTGTTAGTTCTTAATTTGTTTCTAGTTTAGATTTTAATTGATGCTTTCATTATTATGTACTTTGACTCAAAAATTTCAAAGATATCCTTTCTGGCACTAAAGTCTATATGAACACTAATTTCTAATCGATTTCAAACCCCAGATTGCTGCCTATTAATTTCCTCACGCATCTGTTGACCTGATTGACCAAAAAGAGAGTCAAAGGGTGCGATATTTTTTGAATTAACTCGAGAATTGGGCGGGAAAGGGGAGTGCGTATTGGAAAAATGGGGAATAGAAAAGAGAAGAAAAGAAACGGCACAAATCGGCTCAAACAAGAACTAATTGAAGGGGAATAGGAGGAATGAAGAAAACAAAAATGAGATAAAGTTACTAGTTTGGTGATCGAAGCGTTTGGTGTTTGGTGATTGAAGATACTGTAATGCTTTACAGCTATAAAATGGTAAGATAAAAAGTGTTCAGTTGAGAAAACTAGTGGTTCCTGAAAGCTAAAGACTTACTGACAATGATAATTCAAATCTAGAGAACCAGAATAACCAGTCTTTTGAAGCCATTCTCTTATCGTTTTTCCAAGAAAAATGAGCTATTCGAAGCATATGAATTTGCCTAACTAGTGATTCGATTCTTGAAAAACCTAGAATAGTAAAAATTCTTAAACTTGTTTAAAGTTAGAATATTATTTTATTGTTTAGTCTCACCTGTACATCCCACGATCTCCTGGAGTAGTTCAAGAGCTTATTCGGCGTTCTTGGATGGATTCCCTTTTGTCGTTGCCCCTTCGCCACCTCATTCGCATATTTCTGATAGACGGGTTTCTCCTTTGCTCGCTCGATTTCCCTCGATCTTCTATCCAATATTTTCATATCCGTACACCATCCCAATTTCGGTTCTTCCCAATTGTCCTTCATTTTGATTTGCGGGCTTCTCGGTGATGCGGGTTCTGCCAAATTTTGCAGCTTCTTCTTGGGTTTTCCCGGGGTGCTCGTCTCACAATTCGGTTTCTTTGTCGGCGATCCTCCCACTTCATCGGCGATCGTTGATGTCGTCGAAATGTGTCTCTTTCTCGATCCCGATTGCTCATTTTGCAATTGTTGAATTCGTTCGCTTTTCCGATTTGATGGACTCAAAATCGCTTCAGTCAACTCGATCGATTTTACGAATTTCGGCCGAGTTTGCGCTTTTCGGGGTTGAGCGCCTTTTCTTCGTCGACCAATCAAATCTTTTGGGGATTCTTCAAGCAACGATGCATCACTTGCTGTGATTTCTGCCCATGATTCGTTCAATGGGGTATAGTTGTCGAAGAGACTTTTCATTGAATATTTCGATGGTGAAGCCCATGCTTTCTTCATCGACTTCGTTGGGGTCTTTTGGGGTGAGGCAGATTCCTCGCGCTTCTTCGGTGTTTTGCCCATTCCTCTGAAAATTCTTGTTTTGATTTGGTTTTTAAAGCATTATAGAAAAAAAATTATTAGAAAATGGAGTGTTTGTTAAAAAAGAAGAATTCAACGAATTCAAAGTAAAAGCTGATAAAAAACCTTGAAAAGAACAAGGTTTAAGCCACAAAGACATAGAAATTATAAGATTTGTTGGCTTTTTAAAAAAGTTACTATTGTAATAAAGAAGAATGGCAGATGCCAGATGTAATCAGTCAGATGACTCTATGTGGAAACAATTGCCCATTAGCACATTTTTCCTGGCCACTGGCCAACGATAAGCAATTACGGAGGGAAATTCTCGTCAATGACTCTGGGATTTCTTATTGATTTCTTTAAAACAGCAATCATTATGGCAAAAATGATGATAATTGTTATTGAAAAATGATCTGATGCATCAAGTTACGGCAACAGACTTAGATTCTCAATATGTAAAGATGAAAAAGTTGGGTTGGAACCAGGGCAAATCAAAAACTTCGGCGCCACCGGGACTCGAACCCGTGACCTTTCGCTGGGCAGTGGGCAACTGTGCCAACCATTACATCACAACCCACTTGATCTCCTTTACCCCAGAGGAAGTTAAATGTTAGACTGATATGTATAAGTAGTAGTTGCCAAAGTAGAAGATAAGAAAAGATTAAAAAGACTAAAACGTAAAGGACCAAAATTTTAATTTAATATAAAGATATGGAACTTTCAAAAGAATGCCATTTATGTCCTCAACTGAGAGTCAAGAACTGAACAAGAAAAGAAAAGAGAGACGGACAAAGCCAAGCTGTCTCTTTTGCCCGCTGGGGAAAGGTTTGGCGGGAAATTTTTGTGTTTCAGGTCAATGCGAGTACTCTCGATGGGGCAATTTATAGAAAGCAATGCTTGAATGTGATGGGATTTTCGTGGAGTAATCGGTTTGTGAAAATTGTTTGATAAGTGCTTGTCACTCTTTGTTCTAATGAAAATTTGAATAAACAATGATTTAAATATATTTTTTTCGTAGATGGATTAAAACGAATCGATTTCTTTCAATTTTTTTTCATTTTCCGATGGACATTTTCTTCTCGATTTCGGCGGGCATTTGTGCTTCATTGGGGGCCGTTTCGAGCAAATTCGCTTTCTCCGAATTCTCATGGGAAAAACAACCAATTGTGGGTGCTTTTACGAATCTTTCGAGTATAATATGTTAATCAAAAAGATATTCAGCCAAATTTTATTTCTTTTCCAGGAATTTGTGCTCTTCCTCTCGTTGTTTCTCCTTTTCAATGTGTCGATGTGGATTTTCTTCTCGAGAGCTCTCGCCACGTCGACGAGTACGATAAAAGTGAGTGAAAGTCTAATTACTATCTTGGATTTTGAATATTAATTTTAGGTAAAGAAATTAATGAAATGTTTGTCCTTTAGGTGATGGCTCTGAACACGGGTACCAACTTCACACTCACGGTTGGATTTTTGATGAAAACTGGCTGAATATTTCAAGTTTAGGGTATTTTGGGAGGAGTTCTTTGGGGAGAAGCACATTCAATGCTCTGGTAAGAGATTTTAATACAAAAAACAAAACTTAAACAAATGTCTTAATTACAAACAAAATAAAACAGAATTACAAAAATGTTTTTAAAAGTTACAGTTACAGGCAAACTTTAGAGTAGCTTTTAGGTGGACAGGTCTCTCATTGGTGATCGTTGGATCGGTTCTCCTTCTCACCGAACAACAGAAAATCGAGGAACAGAAAGGAAAAGAGAAAATTCGTTGAAAATATTACATTCATTTATTTAGTACGGGTAAATGTGTGATAAATAGTTTATATTCTCTCATGAATGAGGCTTTTTGTGTGAAAGTAACCACCAGAAATTCAACCCATTCAATGTCTCGAAAATGACCAGGAAGATGAAGTTCGGTTGGAAGAGTTTGCGAGCATGACGATCGGGTAGCTTTTTCCTGCAGTCAACACTTTGAGATTCTTTTTGAGATTTAAACATGGTGTTAGTTAGTCTGTTTTAAAGTACTGCGTGTTTAATTGACAAACGCACCTGGCTTTCTTGATTTTCGGCACAAAGAGAATCACCACCGAGGCGAGCGCGATCAGATTGATTGCACGGAAGACGAAACTTGCTGAATATTGACAAATTATAGCATTACGATTAGATAGCTTTTGGCTTAGCTTTACAGCTTTCGACTCTAGTTTTGTTTCCTTTAGGAAAGAAAAGGTAAGTCTTTGGATTTTTTTGTAGATGACTTGCTATGAACCCACCCAATAGAGGCATTTTCTCGGTTTTTGGCATCTCTTCTGCAATAATTTCTAATTCGACAGCCATCGCCATTAGGGTTGTCAAACCGAGAATCATCTGGAAATTTGAGCAGCATTTTCATGATTGTCAGAAACTTCTTTAACTCTAACCAAACCTTATTCAAACAATCGCCAGTTTTGTCAACGAACATTCCAAGGATACAGAGAGAATTTAACAAAAACACCGGCCAAATGATGACAGCCATGAAAAAAGATGGATGTCGCGCGAAAGTGAACTCGATGTTTATCTGAAAGCTTCCGTTTTAAACATTCTTGTTTGATTTGAGGCCACAACTTCCAACTTACATATTCATATTTGACCAAAGTGTTGTTCGCTTTGATTCGTTCAGCTTTCGGTTTCTCCACCTCCCACTCGCTGTTCCCATGCCATCCAAAAGTCTGCGACAAGATTTCAGTTTTCGAATTTTTACAAAAAGGACTTACATCCGATTTTTTATATTCGTTGAATTCGGGTACATTTATCTGGTAGGATATCTCTTTTGCCGCGTAGATCAACGTGCCAAGCGCCACCGAACATTGTTGAATGTCGAATGGGAATTCGGTCATCTCAAAAAAGGCATTCATATCTGGTTTTTACATCATGAGTTTTAAAAAATGACTGGATAGCTATTTAAAGTGTTTTCAGTTTAGACCGAACTCACGTTGAGATTGCAACTCGTTCTCACCAAATGCATCACTGGTTGCACTACCTCGCCCGTCGAGTAGATCTGGAATTGACTATGAGATTCTGGGGCCATTTTTTGCACTTGGCCCACATGTACGTAGTTCTGAATCTTATGATTTTATTTTTAGACTTTAAGTTTACCTTAATGCTTTGGATTGTTTCTCTTCAATGAGATCAACTCACCCTCACGTATCTCGCCTCCTCGGGGATCAGATTGATGGCTTGGGCTCTGGAAAAAATTACTGTATATTATTCTCCTAACACTTAAAGAGTGTGCCGAGTCCATTACACGAAAAGGCTTACTTTTCATGGCACAGCTCACCAGGGACGGATCTGCATGAAATTTTGGAATTAGTCACTGGGTGATAAACAGGGATTTCCTTAACGCCCAGCGCAACTGGTACTTCAACATTTCTTGTGCGATATATTAATGCTAATAGTAAGTAGAAATAGTAAAACAAACGCTTGATCATAGTAGACAAAATCGGGTGTCCAAATGATGGCTTCGGGCAAAACGATATGCTCAATGCCAGAGAAATTGCCGGGTTTCCACCGCAGACGAATGTCTCTCCATCTCTAGGTGAAGAGATTTGTTCAGAAGAAAGGAATCGGATGTACTTTGTACTCTAATTTGTAAACACACTTTTTCTGGTGCACTTAAGCCTTCGGTTATTGTTCAAACTGAACACTCACCACTTCCAAATCGATGATCATTGACAGGAGCTCGTTGGCCTCATTCTAAACAATGAATACAAATATAGTTAGCTCTATAATGGAAAAATTAGTATTGAAAACCCACAATGTCCATCAACTTGGCATTGATCAGATTGACGTAGATTTTGAAGGACGGGACGCGAAATTTGGTGGCGTTATGATCTAAAGACAATTCAATTATTTAAGAGTGGCGGGCTTTATCTAAAAGACTGCACTATAGAGATTACTATACTTTTTATATTCAAGCAATCAAGCAAAGTAATCTTTCACCCTCACCCAGCATATAAATCGGTGCTAAATGTGCATGATATTCGGCTAAGAGTGCGTGGTGTAAATGATGATTTTCCGCGTAGAAATGCGACATCGCTGACTCGATTTCTGAAAGGTTTCTGATGAAATGAAGCTTAGAAAACCTTTAATATTGAAAAATATTTAAAGTTTACCTTCGATCGTTCCCTCTCGAATCTTCACTTTTGCCAGATTTCCCGCCAAAGTAACCCGTAGAAAAATGGTGATGATTGTGAAGAAAAACCCGTCCACATTAAAGAAAATTTTCATCTAGTAAGTTTGGATATTTAATTTTTAGAAAATAAGATTAATAAGAGTCAATCTTTATTTCAAAAAGAAATATTTCATTTTTAACTTTTAATCCCAGATAAATCGAGTCCTGGGACAAAAAACAATCGATCATCTAAATAGAAAAAGATTGATTGATTGGGTGATGATATTAAAGATATCTTTTCTCCTGACTTGGATAGATATTTTGGAAATTTCTAACTGTTTTAAACAACGAATATCTTGAAATATCAATTTCGTGATGGACCCTGGAATAAACGAAAAAACGGAGAACCCCAAAAATTTGCTCCGAAATTAGGTCACCCTCCCAATAATTGGCCGAAATTTTTTTCGCAGCACTCCAAAATATCGAAAAGGGTGAGTCATTGAAGGGAATAAATCGAATGAATCATATAAACGATAAAAATTGAATCACTAAATAGCGATTTTGGTGAGTTTTTTGGTTTTCTGAATAAAGTTTGGTCCTCAAAGACCGATTGTGAGCCGAAACAAGAAGATCAGCGTGCATTAGGCTTTAGAAATGAAAGAACGAAACGAAAAGGCCAAAATCTCAATCAAGCGTCAATCAAAAAGCCTCTCTTTTATCTAAAAGTGTTGTGGGGCCCAATTGCTCTCAAAATGACACTCGATTCGTTCTCTCTCTCTCTCATCTCTTTCTTCGTTTTTTGCTTTTTCAGAGACGAGCCATTAATCTTTTGGTTAATATCAAAAGATTAAAAAAAGTTGAAATTGAAAAAGGGAAAGTTTGCAATTTTAAATAGAGTCCATTAGAAGAATAACTTTATTCACAAATTTATTTCCAAAAAATAATTCTCTACTAGATTTCTGAGACTAATTTTTCAAATTAATGTTGAGGCACAGATAAAATCAACGAAAAGAAAGACTCGACGAAGAAAATTGTTCAAAAATCACAAGTTTCAAAAAAAAACTCGAAGAAAAATAGATTTTTACCCGTTTCAAATGAATCGGTCATTAGGAAAAGTTTGAAAAAAAATCGATTTTAAACGTGACCTCAAAAAGTTACAAAAATGGGGTTTTTAGATGGATTATTTACCCGATTAATAGACAAAATGAAGAGAAAAAAACTGAAATTTCTTGATATGTACAATGAAAATGATATGAACTGTGGAAAATTTATAAAATTAACTAGGAAGAATTTTGTTGGATAAGCAGTAGTCATTTGTAGTCATTTGTAAGGGCAAAAATTTCAAAAGAATACCTAGTTAAGTTTGATTACGAAAAATCTTTGACTGATGACTTAATTCTTTCATTAATCTTTCATTTGCAATTCACTTTCAGCCGTTTCGACCGGTTTCAAATGAGATTTCTTCATTTTTGGAGCATTGAAGAGCAAAAGTCGTTCCATATTCAGTGCTGGGTATTCGATTGATGTGGAACAGATGAAAGCGAAGACATAACTGAAAAAAGATTTCATTTGTTAGATAGTCATGCTTGAAGTCCACTTTGTGCTCTTAATATGTAAAAACACCCTTTCTAGTGCACTCAATTTCTTTTCTTACAGTTACATTAACAACAATGCGGTGTCGACTGAGGCGTTCATGTCTTAAACGCGCGCCGCCTGGCATACCACCAAGTGAAGATAGAAGAATTAGGCGGGCCAGATAGGGTGCGTTTATGTTTGAAACACAAAGTACATCTGAGACTAGCTTGCATCTGACTGACATCTGACAAAGTACATCTGAGATTGGTACCTGTTGGTACATGGACACGTCTTATAGTAAAAGGACAGACTGTGAAAATGTAGTTGTTTTTAAAGATCAATAATAGCCAATCTTGTAAAAACTCACGAGATAAGTAGTTGAACGAAGCAATGCGCGAAGATATACCACATTGAATTGTAAGTGATCGGGAAGGGGACGAGAAGGTATGTCAAGACAACCTGTAATGCGGTCATTGCTTTGAAAATATCATTTACATGTTTAAAGCTTTAGAACCTAGGCTCTAAAATGAAATAAACACGTGTCCTTCTTAACAGCATTCATGGAAAATCCCTGGAAAGTCTTACCGGAATCATATGGAAGAGATATGCCGAATAGGAGAGATTCGAGAATGGAACGATCACTTTCCACGACAAGAAACTGTTCACCCAGCCACCGATGCCTGGAATTTTCATTTTAAGCACTTTACCCAACCAGATATGAAGTAAAGACATAACTACACTTACCAGTATGACATGCGTAAAGCACCCAAGCGAGTCCAATCGAGAAAACGACTCGATGGGTGCATCCGTAGATCAAATGATACACACCCCAGTCCCAGCCCTGGAAAAAGTTCATGTTTTAGACTCGAAAACTTTTTCCTATAAAATACAAATTATTCTTTACCTGTAAAGATGGATACACTCCGTACATTGCCCAGAACATCGCCACAAACGAAATAATCCATCCACCAGCGATGAAACGAACCGATCGGGGTTCTTTTGTGGCTACCTTGAAATGCGTTTGATTGTAAAATTTGAACTCTATTTCTTTGAAATTACAAAGCTTTAGATTTAGCGGAAGAAAAGGAGAAATCACTACACACAACACTAGCAACAAGCTGAAAAGCTTCAAGGAAGCTGAAGAATTTACTTGGAATCAATTAGACTTGTCTGAAAGTTTAAAGGTATTCTACACACTACAGAAAAGCGCATAGAAAGTAGATTTTACAATAATAGATTTAGATTTTCTAGCTAATAGTAAGCATAGGGAAGCTGAAAGTTTTTGAAAGCAAATTACAGAAAGCTTAGGAAGTAGGCACAGCTAAAAAGATTTCCACTCAACGATCCAAACACACTTTTTTCTTGACGGCCCTTTTGTCGAGGAATGGATTCTAAAGGAGATAATGCACTACTTGACTACTTGAAAATTTGCATATTAAATCAATTTTACCTTTTGATAGTCGGCCAAAAAGTATCCGAGAAGGATTCCCACAACATAGGGACCAATTCGATACTGTGGCTTGATGTAGAGCTCGACGTGGTGCTGAAAACTCTCCATGATACAGTATAACGGCTAATCTAGTGCGCCAGCTGAATAACGTTTGCAAAAACGATTTTGTTACCTGAATAAAGTTCGGATTGAAGATCTCGGGTTGTCTCCACAAAAATTGGGTGGGCGGGAAATTCTCTTGAAGAATCTTGAAGACATTCAGCGCTCCGGAGGCAACAATTGTGGCCATGCCTGTTATTTGGAATTGCATTTGAGTTAAATATCTTGACAAAACAATTCATTTGGGTTAAAACTTACAAACGATTACTCCGAATCTCGGCGATTTTCTCAATGAGAGCAAAAAGATCGGTGAGACCACGTAGAAAATGAACTCCGTGCCGATATACCTGAAAGGATGAACTGCGCATAGAAATACTGGGTAACAACTCGGTTTTTGAAAAAATTCATGAATTACTACATGGATTATTTTTTGAGTTGTTTTATAATTGTCAAAAAATTAGCACTAACCATGTCCACGGCATGCATTTATTCTCGGTCAACGAGTTGATGAAGAGAGCATTTTGCCACCAATGAACGGGACATTGAACTGCGGGATCGGTTGGAGGCCACATTGGGTGCCAATGAGTGACTGAAAGTGAAGAAAATGTATGGAGTGTTTCAAGACTAGTAATATATTCTTTCAATAGTATGCTTTACCTGATAACCTCAACGTGACAGCCATCAATGTGTAGAGATAAGCAGGCCATAGCCGGATGACTCGATGTTGATAGAATTTGAACCAGTAACCCCACGAGTTCCATTTTGGCTCGGGTTCTGGAAGCAATGAGATGAAAAAAGTTCAAGCTTAAAGCTGTTTTTGAAACTCTTGATACCTGTAGTGTTCTTGAGCCATTTCCTGAACCATGAGTAGGAGAGCACTGTTCCGCCCAATGTCAGAAAAACGTCGACACTGGAAAGTTGGGGAAATTTTGATAGCTAGGCCAGGTGTTGACATTGAATTTTGTCTTATTCTAACTTGCTAAAGTTTCGAATTTTTTTGAGCTTTAACTTTTTCTTTACCTGAGCGTAAAGTTGGTGATCCATTGTCGCCAGAACGAGTCAACCATCTCATCCTTGAACTTGTCCACGTTTCCGATGTAGGCCTGGAAAAGAAAAGTTACATGAGAAACTTGAAATAACATTGAAATATCAAATTAGAAATTCTTTTAAAATCTTTTTGTCTGAAGTTCCAAAATGTCACAAACTTGGATAAAAATGAACGAGTGACCGACCAACGTCCATGCCATCGTCAGGAATCTGAAAAGATTTCATTCAAAAGTTTTTTATTTCAATCTCTAAGTTAAAACTGTTTTCAAATCCGTTTTCTACTTTTTATTTCACCTACCGTAATCCAAACATGCAGGTGATCGTCGATTGGGGATCTTTTGGATAACAAGTCGCCTTTTTGAGGTTTTTCTTCAGCGAGAAGCATAGCAACAGCTTTTGGGACATTGTTCTAGAAAGGATTTGTTGATTGAATCAAATTGATTGAATGAATCCTTTGACTCACTTCACTTCATCGCCTCGATGCATATGGAAAACTGTGGCCAAGCAGATGAACAATGAAAGGAGAGCGTTGAAAAGGAAATCGGCCACAGGGATCGGAAGCTCGAACCTGGAAAATTGCCTGAAATATCCCCGCTCACATTTAATTCTCTTATAGTTAATTCTTGCAGTTTTATTTTGCTCTAGCTCTGGATTCTCAAGGAAACCTCAAACCATTGTTTTTCGTGTCTCGAGGCGATACAACTCGTGAAGTCGACTTTTGTCTGATCAACTGCATCTCGATCGACCATCTCTTGCCATAAAGTTATCAACTGAATATTTATTTGAATTTTTATTTAGCTTATTGTTCATTATAAACCAAGAAATGTCCCCGCCATTATTAAACGTTTTTTTTGGGGATCTTTTGATTTAGAAGGCGATAATTTGAAACCTTATTTTTTGCTATGTGAAGTTGGACTTGACGAAGGAAATATATGTAGTGCTTTAAAATTGATTCTTAAAAGCCGACAGTACTTAAAGTTCTTAACTGAATACCATTTTTCATGACAAAAATCAATGTCTGACCTTTTTATGCTCTTTTTCACATGGTGACGGAATGCAGACACTATAGGCGTCGGTTCCGGGCTCCTCGTCTTCTTTGAGGCCTAAAGATTCAAATCCTAGATCAAAAACTGTTAAAAGAGTATACTATCTGCAAGTTGGTAATAAAGCTAAAATATATTCAGCTATAAATTATCTTATCATCAAACGCTTACCATAGCAAAAGTGCATCGGATGCTCGGAGCGCGAGTAAACAGTTTCGCCCGCTGAAGTTCTTTAGTTCCAAAAGTTTAAAAAGATTTGTATAGCTTATTTATTCGTTTTATAGGATTTAAGTTATAATTAAATAACTTTAGAAATGACTTACCGGCTAAAAGACACTCGTATCCCCTGTAAACCCATCGATCCTGATCGCGACTGAGGAAAAGCCAGCCGGGACCTGGAAACGTGTGATAGAAACTTTAAATATAACAAATTCAAAAGTCAATGTTAAAAGTATAAACATTTTGTTGTTTGCTCACCAGTTCCGAAAGATTGATGATAGTAATTCCTTTGTACATCCAGCGTGTCGTGCATGTTTAGATAGGGCCATACCTGGAAGAAAGAAAATGCGTTTCGAATAAAATGGTCATCAAAGATTTATAGCTTCGAACTAAGCAACGAACCCTGGATAAACTCTCGGTGCATCTTGTTGAAAGTCCCAAATGTGTCGATTTATTTAGCCAATCCAATACAAATCCCTCATCGTACGATTGGAGTGATGCGTGAAGAGAATAAGGAAATGAGAAAAGGAATAAAAGATGGAGAAATGATCGATTCCTCCATCGAATTCGTGGAGGGGTGAATGGGGGAGGAGAACACGGCATGAGCCGATGCTGAAATGAGGGATTGATTCGATGAGGATCGAACGGAATCAAAGGGATCTAAGGAATCAAAGGGATCAAAGAGATCGATTGGAGTTGGAAAAAGGAATTTAAGAATGAGAGCTTGGGAATCAAAGGGAAAGCATAAAAGAAAGTTGTTCCAAATTTTAGGCATATTTTTCTGACACCGAGTCTACTGTGATCACACTGATCAATCGCAAAATCGATCAAAATGATCTTGACAATCTGTAAACATATGAAAATCTCAAAAAAAAGAAAAGGAGTTGAAAGAGTCTGTTCAAGTTGTCACCATATTGAAAAGAAAAATCTCAAAATTTTGCCCATTTCCCCAAACTAACCACATTACATTTTTTTTCGTGTCAAAGATGACGAAAATCACTAACAATTTTCTCTCAACGTTTTTCGAAATGAAGGACTGATCGAATGGTTTTGTGTGGGAAAACGAAAAGAAAGGAAATCCAATTTTTGGCAAAAAAAGTTTTCTCGATTTGCTTTTACCCATTGTCTTTGATCAATTTGCGGAAACAAAACAATAGAATGATTTGAGAAAGGGAAATTTGAGGGAAAATCTTGTTGAAACCTTTGCGGTTGAATGCAATCGGACAATAAGATGAAAAAACTGGCTACAAAAAGCAAGAATCTGCCAAAACTGACACTACAGAGTAGTTTGGTTATCAGGATTAGCTGCTCCATCTGGCTCAAAACCAAGGTTGACTAGGTCAGGACAAGATCGATTAAGGCGAAAATTTCTGTCAAAACATACTAGAAAGTTTTCTTTCGAACAATAAGCTTTCCCCATCAATCAGAAAAAAAAATCCAAATGCCTAACCTTGATTTCTATAGGCCAGTCAAAAAATTGTCTAAAAAAGTAGAGAGAAATTTTTTGAATGAAAGAAAAGTACCAGTTTGCTAAACTGTTCTCTTTGCCGGTCACAAAAGAATTCATTGCAAATTGGCGGGGAAAATGGTGAGAAAAGTGATTAGGAAAGTTGTGAATGGGACGAAAATTCTTTTTATTGAAAGTGATCAACGAGAGAGATTTTTGCCCAAAAAGGTGGCCGTTTTTTGGTCTCAAGTTGATTGGAACTGTGATTGTGTGCGCCAGAAAGGTGCGCTTACAGCGATGCGCACAAAGTATACAGACTTGAAAGGTTTTAAAATCATCGTAGAAATTATCTGAAGAAATCATTGAAGAGGTTTAAATGAGAGCTTTATTTGGCAAACTTCTTTGTAATGATCTTTTGATCAAAGAGGTGAAGGATAAAATGCAGAAACCGTTGCCATTTTTGCAATCTATGACACCAGTTCAGCGAATTGAAAAATAGCGCTTTTTGATGAAAGCAAGGTTTCTTGGCATAAGAACTGGCTAGCCAAAATGTTTCTAAATTTTCAAAAATTGCTCCAAAAGAAAATTCGATTCACAAACGGATATGAAAAATTCTAGGTATAGTAGCTTATTGAAGTTCAATCGAAAACTTGTTGATTCAAGTTTTCCCATGCAAAAATCAATTTCAGAAGAAAAGTGGTTCGCGGATTAGAAAACTAGCCCCATTGTGGGGGTGAGTCGGTTCCCCTTTGGGTGAAATGGGGGAGATCGACTCAGAGAAGAACTGTTCAGGAGAAGGAAAAGTGAAAAAGGAGGAGAACGAGATGAAAAAAGATGAAGATGAGGCTGGTTTTAAATGGGAAAAGAAAAGAGACGCTTCTCTAAAGATTTAAAGAAAGAGTTTGAATGAAAAGGGAGGATAAAAGAAGAAGAGGAGGGCAATCCCTTTTCGCTCCATTTCTGGACGATTCTCCTCTCTCGTACCTTCTCAAAATATTCTCGTAAAGGTCAGCCTCGAGAATATTTTGCTCACCATTTGAACCCATTTGGCTTTATGCTCAATGGGTCATTAAAGTCTTCGTGAACATTGGGATACGAGCGATTAGTGGTTGAAGTTGAATAATGAATTTCAGGAAGGGTACAGTTTGAAATTTAATTAGGTATAGTTTACTCAGTAACTTTAACCTTTGAGCCTGCATAAGTTTCTTTATGTCTCATACATATTTGCTGAAAGAGTTAAGATATGGACAAGAAAAACTTCTTGGCAGTAATTTTATTGTCTTCAAGTAGGACTTCAAAAGTTGTGCACCAAAAACCATTTCCATTAGAACTATCTTCAGAGCACAGACTCCCAAATATAGCCCAAATTCAAAAATATTTTCGTTTTCGAAATTCTCCTCAAATCGAACCTCAGATTTCGATTATTTTTCAATCGAGGTTCTCTTGTTGTCTTTCCAAAATGCTCATGTCTTAAGATTTTCGGAAGAGATAGGAAAATTTCGGGAAAAAAGAGAAAATACTCCCTTTTGCCTTAACTTGTCACACCAAATAAAAGTGCAACTTTTCAAGTGCGAAAAAAATAGAAAACACAACAAAATAATATGGTAAGAAAAGAGTGAGGGAAAACAGATGTTTCGGGGAAGGGGAAAACAGATCTTTCTTTGATTTTTCATGTAATTTCATAGAAAATGAGTGAAATGATTTGAGTTAGAAAACAGCAAAACAGTAACAAATTAGCAAATCGAATGATCCTATGGAGAGGGAGGGATCAGTTAAGCCTTCATTTCAAGTTGAACAGCTTCACATTGGCAATTTGTTTACCAATCTCAAAACAAATTAACAACAAGCAGATTGGGATCACAAAATAAAGATGTATTTACAACCAGATAGGTTTTTCCAAAAGAGAACAAACATATAGAACTGAAGCTTTCAGCCAACCAAAATTTCCTTCAAGGAAAATAAAAGAGACAAAGAAAACCCGTTTATTTCAAGAGCTTTTGTGACTCATTCACACTCATTCTCATCTCATCTAACAAAAATAATTCTCAAAATTTCTCAAGTACATAAAACAGAGAAACAGAAACCGAGGTCACGGAGAAAGCAAAGAATTTTAAAAAACTGGATAAAGCTTTTAGCCGAATACGATCACTTCCTGGCGCATTTCGGTGAAATTCACCAAGGACAAGGGGATCCGAAAATTCTGGTTTTACCTGGGATTTCACTTTTTTTGTTTACTTTTTTTGGCAGATATCCTTGAAATATGAAAAGGCTGAGATTTTGGAGGCGGCAAAAAGGTTTAGAAAAATTTTTAAAACAGAAATCCAAAACCATTCGAGCCTGAGTGTTTGCCGGCGTACTTTGTGCTCTCTAAGAAACGCTGGCCTTATTTTTGCTGCATAAAGGGAAAGTTGCATGCACTAGGAAGGATGTGTTTACACGCTCAAGCGTACGCAGCAAATACGGCTGACAATGAGTAAGCTAGTCACAGAAAAGTTAAGCATTTCTTGAGAACCGCGCACAAGCGGCTGAATTGTCACAGGACCATAAAATCCTTTCATAGGTTTTGTTCTTATACTTTGTGAGTAATAAAATCTTGAAAAATATTTTATTTTTTTACAGTTCTGTCTTGATATCATAATTGGAAATTTAACAAAATCGAAAACGAGAGTTTTGATCGATCTGAGAGAAATGATTGTGTGCAGTAAGTGGAGATACTAGACATTTTATGATAAATTTCCATTTTTGAAGGAGAGAAACTTTTGGAAAAAGAAAGTGAAGATGGAATAAGAAATCTGACTATTTCTTTGAATGTTTTTGTGTTTTTTTTGATAAGTGTTTTTGACAAAAATAATGCTTATGCCAAAAAATTAGAGACACTTCATTTCAATGTGTTGTTAGACTCGATCCTATTCATGGAGATCTCGACTTGGGAAGAGACATTGACAACAAAAAGCCGGGAGAGGTTTTTGAGGGCGAAGACCGGTTTGAGACACGCCGATTTTCGGGGTATTTCTAGCCATCGCAGACCACAATCCATCAATAGCCAAGGGGAGACACCAGAGATAATTTTGCGTGTACAAGAATTATTATAACCTGTCTAGGGTGCAAGTCGGTCTTAAAATTCAGGTACCCCATCACACGCTACCGTAACCTGTCCTAAGCCTTGTATAACACGCTACAATCTACAAAAAGCTGATAATGAATCAAAAATAAAGTTGATTTTGAAAAAATAAAAGGAAAACAAACGACCCAAAAGTGTTCTTAACGTGTGGCTCAAGTTCCAGTGGGAGAAGAAAACCCGTTTGGGTGATCAAGTGTAAGGAATCACAATTAATTTCGATCAACAATAACAACAACGAATCAATTGACGAACGCAAGAAAGGAGAAAAAAATGGGTTATAGGTTTTGTGATTGGAAATCGACACGTAAACAGACCAGGAAAAATCTCAAAGGAATAGACGAAGATTGGCGAATGAAATGTTTGGAGAGAATTTTTGCATTTTGAATGGAAACATGGAAACCTTTGGAATGATGAGCGGATAAAAATAGAACTTTTGAGGTGTTTGAGAGGGGAAAACACTTGAATTTTGTGAAAAGAGAATTGGTATTCGAGTTCAATTTTTAACATTTTGAGTTCGATTTTTTTGAAAAGTTGAGAAATACAGCACGGTTGGTAAGTTAATTTTTAAGTCAGGAGGCTTAGAACTGGGTACTGTTGCACTAGGTGTTGAGTGTGTAGAAGAAAGAGGATGTGGTAGAGGAATTACTCACTCGTGATGTGATTGATAGAGAAAGAAAAACTCTCAAAGCAAGTTCACATATCGAAAACGATAACTGAACTTGTAACAAAGAGTTTTATAGTCGGTGCTTGACAATCGATCCCGCACATTTTATCAATAAAAATCGATCAGTTTCTAAAAAAGCTATAGTACAGTGGATCAACGGAAAGAGACATCTATAAAGGGGAGATCCCTCAGATATTTCGGGGAGAGGCTGAACGTTGTGGTTATGGAGGAGGAAAAACGAAAAGAGGCGGATTGACCTACTTCCTCTTCTCAACACACAAAATCCCCCTATTCTCCTAGTTGATCGGGCTCCTCTCGCTAAGCTCGTTCACTAAATAACTTTCACCACTGAAAAAAAAGTGATAGCTTGAGCTCAATTGATTGCGAGATCTCGTTGATGGATCCGGGAACATCCATTCATAGGTTGATTTCATCCTATATGACAGGCTCCAGTAAAGTGTTAGGACTGAGCTACCTGGTAGGTTTCCTGCTAAACCAATGCACGTATATTCTTCCTATGCCATTAATTTAAAAGGTGCCCTCCAGAGAAAAAGCTATCTTACTGGGTCTGGCGGCTTATAGTTAATCTGCATTATCTGGGCAGGTAGCCCCTTTTCCGCACTTTGAGCCCCTTCTCATACTTGTGTAAATTGGTACTTTCACAGATCTGCCACTGAAAAAGTAAAAAAGGTTTTACAGTAACTCGTTGTTTGTGTATTTTCGTTTTAAATGCAAATTTGGTAAGCAAAGAATGGCTCTACCATACTGCAAATTGTCTTTTCTATTTCGCGCTCCACCGAAAAGAATGCCAAGCGGCGAGAGCGCGCACACATTTACGTTCTACGGTTGCTTTCTCGTTTTTGGCGGGCCTTGAACCGTGTAAAAATAACTTCGTTATCGCGCTCCTTTTACTTACTAGATAGGAATGATTTTGTGATACATGTTTGGTTTTAAAATAATTAGACTTGATAGCACCTTGAATCCCAAAACGATTCCTATGGAGTTTGGTTTAGTTCCAGTAATTTAGAACTAATTACTGTAACTTATTGATTTTAAACGCACGTGACCTTTGCTCTTTGAAAATTGACCAGTGGGTAAGTGACATTGCTAGGTAGGTCGTAAAACTTTAAAAATATTTTTTGAGCTGCCGTAGAACCTGAATCTTGCACTTAATTCTTATAGCTAAGAATTATTTCAATTGTCCTCGAGTCCGTTTTCGTTTTTTCTTTCTGGACAACTTTGAATCTTGCAGAATAACTTCTTTCTTTTTAGACAATGTCAGGACGACAAGGAGGAAAAGCGAAACCACTGAAGGCACCAAAGAAAGACAACAAGGATCTTGACGAGGACGACGTCGAGTGAGCCGATTTAGATTGCGGTTCATTTACCTATTTTGATTTAGATTCAAAAAGAAGCAAATGGAGGAGAAAAAGAAGATGGCCGAAGCGGCGAAGAAAGCCTCTGAGAAAGGGTAGACTATTAGCACTTTTTCATTACTTAGGATTTTTAGACCGCTCGTTGGTGGAGGAATCAAGAAGTCCGGCAAGAAATGACGACAATCACCGGCCGTTCAATTGATTCGAGAATATCAAAAAAATTCATCATCATCTTACCAGTATGCCTTTGTTTTGATTTATATATTGTAAATAAACATTTTCACTTAAAGAGTTTAAATTTGGCAACATGCTTGTGTTACGTTTATGTATCTTTAAAAAGTTTTATTTTTTGGTATTGATGTTGAGGTCCAATTGCAGATTATTGAGACAAACATTCCTAAAAGGAAAATCAAAAGGTTGAGAAGGGTACGCATTTTGCCCCTTTTAAAATCGCAAGTCATTTTGCAAAGTTTCTGTAGAATTGAAGCACAGTTTTTCGTGGTTCAAAAATATTTATCTGCTACTTTTTATAAAAGGATAATTCCCGCTCGTACTTCGGGTATTACCTGCCATCTGATCCCGATGCACGTTTGCTAATTTGATTCAATTTTGAGTCGACTAAAGCTTGCTTGATTTTTTCAACTAAACAGTAATTAGTAGTACAACCAACCCCACCCCTTCACTACTCACCAATTAGGAAGTTTGACGCCTCTCAAAATCTCGGAGACTTTCTTTTCGATATTCGAATACGTTTTATGAGGGATTTCCCTCTCCACTTTCGAGTCTTTCGTAAATGATTTCTCTCTGCGTCTCCGCAGAACGCCCCATCTCACTCAAAGCGGCTGCCTCCAGTGTCACTCACTATCGACCGCTTTTGAAAATGGTTTTTGTTTCCATAGATTTATTCTCGCCAAAACCTCGTTTTGTGTTTTACTTTTGATTTCAGCTATTAACTACATGTTCTTTTAGAATGGCTGACATTGTTGGGCCTCCGTCCGTTCAGCACTCGGCGGATTCTTGGTCGACAACTGAAGTAATTTTTTGGTCCCATTGATCTCTTCAACATTAATATTTTTGTTTTTCAACTTGAAAGTCTATTTTGCTAAAATCTACGTTTATTAAAAATGTAAACATGCATTCAATTGTTAAATCATGATTTAGTTTGTGTTTTAGGTCAAATCGCTTCAACATAATCACGTATGGACCATTCGAGGATTTTCTCAATGTGAATGCCGTTATTTGGAGACTACTGTGAAAGTGAAGGAACAAGTTTGTTTTTTTAAGTTGTTAAGCGGTCTTTGTGGCTTTTCTTAGATTGTCCCAATTCCCACTCAAAGCGTTGGACTTGGTGATCATGGGACGTTGCCTTTTCGAATTCGGTTACATCCACAAGGGAACAAAGAAAGCAATAAGGATTTCACTTTTTTTCAGGTACTATTCTATTTTTATTGGCAGATCGGTTAGTCATTAAAGTTTTTACCTAGTTGACAGGAATTAAATTACTGTGTAGGTATTCTGCAATGCCCAACAAGCTCGATACAAGGCCAAATTTGCTGTTTTCAACACAAGGAATGAAGAAATACCAACAACAGTTTACACCGGCACCCAACAAGTTTCATACTAGCTTTTAGTAGAGTACAGTTTATTTTAGCTTCATGGGTACTTCGAATACATTCGTAGGGATTTATTGGTTCAGCACATAGCACCTCAAGATGAGCTCCAGGTTAGCTCTTGTTTATTTGAAAAAAAATATATGGCTTTAGTTGGTATTGACGCTGACCATCACCTTCGATACGGTCACAAAAAGCTCACAAAACCCCTTGCCGCGCCTTTCTGCACAAGCCGAACCGAAGCCAGCTGAAGTAGCTAGAGACTTGGAAAACGTTTTTCGTGATCGACGCTTTTGCGACTTCATGATTTATGTGGGAGATCGACGTCTTGATGTGCATAAGGTATTTTTTTCATAAGTGCTTCTAAAGAAACACTTTAGGTGATCTTGGCAGCCCGTTCACCTTATTTTGCGGCTTTGTTAGAACCGCATACCGAAGAATCAAAGAAGAACTGTCTGCGTCTCAATGAATCTGATGTAGAATTTGAGGTAAACTCTCAAGTTATAAAGATTTATCAACTTGATTACAGGTTATGCAAGAACTACTGACGTACATGTACACTGGGCGATGCACTCGTCTCTCCGACATCTCGCTCGAGCTCCTCGCAGCTGCTGATCGCTTCGCCATGCCGGGATTGAAAGATATCGCCGAACAGAGCCTACGTGCACAGCTCAGCATTGAGAGCGTTTGCCGAATCCTCTGCGTTGCCGATCTACACATGGCTATCGCGCTGAAAAAAAATGCAATTCAATTCATAACGACCCAATCACAACCGGTCACCGAAGTAAGCTTTTAGCGAATTACATTCTATCTAAATGAAAATCATTTCCGTTGTAGAACTAAAAATTTAGGCCTCATTTTGATTAATATGATTTAGACAGACGGCTGGAAAGAGTTGGTGTCAAACAGTCCCGAGCTTGTAACAGAAGTGGTGCAAGCGATTTCAGCGATGAACTCCAACATTGCACAGACTTGTGAGTTTGTTTCCGCGCCTTCAAAGATTTTTTTAAATTAGATGTAAATGCAAATTCTTCATCATCTGTTATTTCCTGTGAGCCACCTGCAGCAAAGCGTACACGCTTCGGAGGAATGGATGCGAGTGGACACTTGGTATTTTAAAAACAAATTTTCTCAACAAATAAATGTCTCTTTAGTAAATGAAGACTCTGTTGGCCAAACATCGGGCTCACCTTCTCTGTAGATAGACAAATTATTTTCACTTCATGATCTCTAATATTATTCTTCCCCCTATATCTACGTTGGGAATTATTTGGTTCCTCCTGATTTTGCTAGTTCCGTCCATGCAAATGTAATAGGGTGCTTCCTAGCTGTGTATTCCCGTTTTCTTTTTCTGGTGTTCCGGCGTCAATATTATATCCTTTATTTCGGTCATATTCTAATAATAACGACTAGAAACCTTTTTATCGTTTACCCTTTTCTTCTAATTGTGATTATATCCGGGAAAACATTCATTAGATTGATGATACAACCGCCCATTACTGGTGATATTTTTTCTTAATATTGCATTTTCATTACTTCTTACATTAGGTGTCGGTCTACGGTTTTTGTGCTATAATAATTGAATAAATAATTTGATTAGGTGTTTTAATTAATAATGCGTTGATAACTTTTAATAACGTCACATTGATAAAGCGCTTGGTTAAGTGCTTAGTACGAGGTACAGTCACTGCGGGTCACATTTGATTTTGACAAGTCGCTTTACATTTAAATTCAAAGTTCAGAGTTAGCTATGGAAAAATTAGTCATTTAGTCAGAACGACAAAAGTAGGTTTTTTTGATGCTCCATTTACATTTTCCATTGTTGAAAGTTTTGCCAGTCAAAACTATATCGTTGTGACGCACGCAAGTGTGCAGTCTATTAGACATCAAACTACGAGGGGCAAAGTCCACCCCCAAAAGGAACCTGTCTTTATCCTCATGCTCTCATTACACCCCGTGTGCACCCTCTTTGTTTTGATACTAACACGTCATTGCGTTTATGGGAGTTAGGTAGTTTATTCAACAACTATTGTGTTGTAGATTTCTCTAATTAATTTTGGGGCAAGGTCCATATTTTTTCTTTCGAAAAGGCTCTCTTTCTGAGATCTTATCGCTTGTTGTCCTTTGCTCGGCATTCTTCGTTCACTTTATTACGATTGTAGTGCTAATTTAATTCCTTCAGCTCCCTTTCAGCAAGATGTTCGCCAGCGGTGTGCGCCAATTGAAATGCAACAAGTTGAGGTATGCTTTTCGTTAACTAATAACTGTGAAAAAGCGGTTTTGGCAAAAGCGCACTAAAAATCTAGTTTTTTGTGAAATATGTTCATAACGATAGTTTTAGGCCGATTTCTGCCCGTCTCGTCTCCAATGCGAGCACTGCAAAGAAGGAACGCAAACCTGCGGAAACATCAAGCTTCTCGATGAACATCTTTCGCGGGAAGGCCCAACTCGACAACGTTTTCCCCTACCCGCTCAATTTGTCGTCGGATCAGGTATTTGGTATTTTATTTTCTTCTACTTAATCACTGATTCAGAGAGAAACTCTAAACATGATTGTGGACCCAACCGAGAAGTTTCTTACTGAGGTTAACGATTTGCTTAAGTAAGGCATTTGTATATATCGGTAAAACTTCTTGCTATTTTAGAAATGACGAAACGGCTTCTCAACCTCCAGAAGTCTTACGACAATTTGGCGAACTTGGTAAAAACTTTTCTTTTGATGGCTTATCTTGTCTTTTTTAGGTGCTTTTGGAGCTTTGGTACCTGTCGAATACGAAGGCGCTGGACTAAATAACTCTCAAATGGCTCGACTTGCTGAAATCGTTGGGGCCCACGATCTTGGTCTTGGTGTAACGATGGGAGCTCATCAGGCACCGATTTTTGGCTAATAGGCAAAATAACAACTTCGTTTAGTCTATCGGCTACAAGGGTATCTTGTTGTATGGAGATGAGGCCATGAAGAAAAAATATCTGCCAGATTTGGCTACTGGCCGAAAGTTTGCATCATTCTGTCTCACCGAACCCGGCTCTGGATCTGACGCTAACGTTTGTTTTTGAAATGATTCGCATCGCAAATAAACATTTTAGTCAATCAGCTCAACAATCACCAAATCGGATGATGGCAAGCACTACATTCTCAACGGAAACAAAATTTTCATCTCAAATGGCGGCTTTGCTGAAGTTTTCACCGTTTTTGCACAAGTAAAGTTTTTCACAAAATATTTAACTAAATTTTATTTAAGCAACCGATCAAACAGGCTGACGGATCAACAAAGAACAAAGTTACAGCCGTTGTTGTTGAGAGGGCGTTTGGTTTGTTTGTATTATTCTATTTGAAACCAAGTTATTTAGGTGGAGTGACTAATGGACCACCAGAGAAGAAAATGGGCATCAAAGGAAGTAACACAGTAACAATGAACTTCGATAACGTTAAGGTTAGACTTATTTTATGTAGATTATTATAATTTGTTATTAGATCCCCATTGAAAATCGACTCGGTGAGGAGGGTGAGGGATTCAAAGTGGCTATGAACATTCTCAACAATGGGCGATTCGGTATTCCAGCCTCAATGACTGGCACGATGAAATATGTGATTCAAAAAACGGTAGAAAACTATTTATTTGCTTATTTAAAAGATAAAGTTTAGGTTGATCATGTCACGAACCGTGTTCAATTCGGCCGCAAACTTGAAGAGTATGGAAATGTGAAAGAAAAGGTTTAAAGTTTTTTTTAGAAATTTATCTCTTGTTTAAGCTTTCTCAAATGATTGTCAAGCACTACGCTTCGGAATCAATTGTCTACATGCTTGCTGGTGAGTGATTTAATAAATAAAAGTGCTGACAAAATTTTTAGCAACAATGGATGCTGGCGTACAAGACTACCAATTAGAAGCTGCGTGTGGAAAGGTCTTCACTTCGGTAAGAGCTACTGAATATACATCATAGGATTAACAACAGACGTAATAAATCTGCTATAATCAATTCAGGAAGCTGCTTGGTGGTGCACTGATGAGGCTATTCAACTCCATGGTGGTTACGGCTTCATTCGTGAGACCGCATTGGAAGTGTTCTTGCGTGATCTTCGAATCTTTCGTATCTTCGAAGGTTTGTGACTAAGTTTTTTGTTTTGTTTTTTTTGCTTGTTAGTTTTGTTATATCTATGCATTTGATATATTTGATGTATATATAGGTGTTTGTTTGTGAGTTGTCGTATAGGTTATACTTTGTTACTAACCGATAAATTTCCAAATCTTTAGGAGCCAACGATGTGCTGCGTCTCTTTGTTGCTTTGACTGGAATTCAAGTATGCATTTAATCAAACTTCAAAAGCTAATCAAATTTTTTAAGCACGCGGGTCTTCACCTGCAGCAAACAGCCAAGGAAATCAAGTCGGGTGGCATTGGAACGCTATTCGGAGAGTTGACAAAACGAGTGACTGGGTAGGTTGCTGTAAAGTATCTTCAATATTTCTTCAGGCATAAGGCATATAAGTAGGTCATTTTAAATTCCAGAGGAAGCACTGGAGGCGATTTCTTGAAAGTTGTTGATAGCGCCTTCACATCTGAAGCGGCTACTCTCGATGCTGCCATCAAGGACTTTGGGGCTACCATCGAGAAGCTCTTGCTGAAATACAAGAAAGGAATCATTGGTGAGAACTTTTACTTTGACTTCGGCAAATTTAAATCTAGAACGTCAATTTGAACTTACGCGTATCGGTGATGCGGCCATCGACATTTTTGCTTTGACGTGTGTGCTCTCAAGGGCGACTTTTTCGGCTAAACACGGAGCAGCCTCGTTTGAACATGAAAAGGATATCGTCAAGCTCTTCGCTGAACAGGTAACTTTAGAAAGTTGAATCTAGGTGGTTTGCTGAAATTGTAGCACCTTATAGTTTGAAAGAATAGTGTGCATATAGGTTTTTGAAAGAAAACGTTGCTGTAGGAAGGGAAGTCGTAGTAAAGAAACTTAATTCAATTCTTAATAACATTAATATTTATTTAGGCTGCCTCTCGAATCACTGCAAATCTGAAGGTGGCTCGTGAAGGATCTCCAACCGAGGTGTCGCTCATCGAGAAAATTGCCACCGATGTGTGCAAGAACGGCGGACTCCCACAACGTCATCCAATTGAGCTCTAGGCTGTATGTCGCAAATTTCCATGTGCATTTATTCTCTGTAGTTGCTCATAACATTAGTCGAATTTTTATGCATTTTGCATGAGCGAAAATTCAATTGTGATTTTTGTGACTAGTTTTTTGCTCCAAAGATTTTTCTATGTTTTCACCAGTGTTTTACCCTTTTACATCCGGGTACTACTTTCAGTGTCTTTGTCGATGTAAATAAATAATTTATCGATCAGGTAAATATGAGAACATTTCTAGTGTTGTTCTAGGAATATTAGCGGGGTGTGTGCTTTTTGATGAAGTTGACTTGGATGGGAATTGTTTCGTCCATGATCTGAAACTTGATTGCGTGCTAGGAGTGGTCGCTATAGTACTTGATCGTGCGTCATTCCGTCTCGTTTGACAAATCCGGTGCCGCCAAGAATTGGGCTCACCGGTCGACCGCATGAACGGAAGCCGACCTGGGGTTACCAAGTTTTATTTTCAAGATAGTTTGAAGTTTATTTTACCTTTTCATCACTTGTTGAGAAGAGGCTGAAGACGAAAAGGCCTTCATATTTCTGTTGATGATTGATGTCTTGCAGGAAAGTCGATTCACAGTGTAAGCCGGTCCTTCTGAAAGACTTTCGGATTATTTACAGTTTGCTTTATATTTATCGTAGTTATGGCACTTACCGATTGCAGGTGCCGACGGGAATAGGAATAGCGCACAATGAGCTTCCGTAGTTTGCACCGGCTACCGACAAAAATGTGTCTATCAGCTCGGTTAGTGGGGGGCCTGAATGGGTGTTTGATTTGTAGCTTGGCTTAATTACCCAAAATCTCTCTTGTGTCAACACATTGCCCTCCGAGAATCGCTTTTCTTGCTAATGGTGAACCCATTGAATAGGCGACCACGTCCACACTATTTCATTTCATAAGTCGACTCTTTTTTACATTTACCTACCGAGTGCCTGTGTATTGTCGAACGGCGATGATCATTGATCTAGAAAGATCTAGGTTTTGGATTGAACTGAATACATTTGTAGATTTCTTGACCTTTTAGCTAATTGAGTGTTTTTAAAAGGTAAGCTTGGAGAAAGCTAATGTGCTTTTTAAATTGAAGTATAGGGCATGGACATTAAAAAGTCGTGGAACTAGATCTAGGACTTTCTGAGTTGTTGTTGAACCTATCAATGTTTCCACTTTAGAAAATATTCTTACCTGATTTGTTTGACAAACGAGCACTTCATGTCGACGAGCCCTACTGGAGTGGCACCCGCATCGCCCCACGTTGTACCGTAGATCTCCGAGCTTTTGTAACCAGCAGATCGTAGGTATTCTACTGTTCGCTAAATTTTCGGAACAAATTTCAATGAAATCAATAAGATCTGACATGAAATCTCGATGCTGTATTCGTGATTCCGTGAATGATGATCACTGCTTGATTTGTCGGTTCTTCTAATGGATCCTCTCGGCCACCAAACGAGGCACCAGGTCCGAGGTCTTTAAAATTGTTGGGTAATCCTAGTCAAATTCGAATCGATCTCGTATTGAACCTGTTCTTTCCAATTGTGTCACCATCGATATCCCGTAGCTGTCGTGTAGGAAACGGCGAAAATGCGGAGTGAAATCGGCATGGATTTGTGAACACTCAAGGAGAGCCAATAGAATTTGTGGAAAGAAACGCATTTTGTCTGTATCGACGAGTACTGCAGTCTCGATGTGTCACCAGTGAATGTTTTCTTTTCGGTAAAAGCCTTGAGGCGAAAAGGGTGATCATCGTTTGTGTGCCTGTGGGGGAAATGCCATTTAAAGCGACTCGGTGAAGAAAAGGAAAAGATGGGTGTTGAGGAAATCTCCAACAACAGGTTTCATCGGATCGAGATGGGAAAGGAAAGCTTTTTTGAGTCAAATCTCTTTGTGAGGTCATGTTATGAGTAGATTTTGTCTCTCTCGAGTAATCCGTTTGCTAAAACGTGAGCCTGATTGGCTTCTAACAGAGCTTGATTAGTTTACTCAATTATTAAAAACTTGAAATAATCCAAAGCTGACTCAAAGTCGTTTGTAAGCCCGAATACCGATTTCCCCCACTTATATTTTCTCTTTCCTTATCTCAAGCATGAAACCAATTGTTTTCTCTCTTCGAAGGTTTCTCTTTCTTTCCTTTTCCAATGTTTCTTCAAGAAAAGCTTTTTCTCGAAAACCTCTCCATTTCATTCAATCTTTCAACGGTTTTTTGTTTGCAGAGAAAGGATAGGAAATGATTCGATGATTCATTTTTCACCGCTCTTGCCTTAATATTCTGATATTCTGAATTTATTACAAATGGAATGATAGAGGTGAGTGGAATGGGAAGTTCAGAAAGTTTGTAATTTCAGGAAAATCTCAAGAGGCGCACAATTGAAATGGAGAAGCTCATTGGGGAAAACGGAAACGATATTGATCGTGAGTTGCAAAAATGTAAAAACTGCCAAGTTCTGACAATATTTTTGTTTCCAAATGCAAATTCCCAGGTCTCGACCCAGTGCCCCCAATTCGTAGAATGCCGGATGTTTGGTTTCCAAGGTGGCTCGCTGAATTGATCAACCTTTTCGTTGTCGTTTTGGGTTCGTTTGGAGAAAAGCTAGAAAAGAAAGCACGAAAAAAAGAAAAGTGACTATAGATTGTCTTTTTTAGAGTTTGACTATATGCAAAATAATCAACTGAATAAAAATTTCGAGGCTGGAAAGCAGGGCCCTAGGGTTTGTAAACCAGGCTTAGACAGAGACAGGTATAGCCTTTGATACGTTTTATAGGCTAAGCGTTTTCAATAAAGTTCGACCAAGCAAGTCTAGAAGCCAGACTTGGACCTGGCTAATGGCCTGGCCTTGAAAATTAGTCTTGAAAAGACTCTGTTAGAAAGTGAAAAGTAAACAACATCCTTTTGTTTAGTGTTGACCGTTTTCGAACTCGCGATCTACCTCTACATTCCAGCCGTTTACACCAGGTTTGCCTGATAAGCTGTAAAGTCAGCTGATGAGATTTAATGCTAAAAGCCAACTTAGTGATCTCATCTACTACTTGGCGCGTTTCATTGAGGCTCAAATTTTGTTGAACATGTTCGCCATTCGATGGAGTGCTCAGTTTGTTTTTGCAAATGATTTGAAGCAAAAAACGTTTAGTAAAGACAATCCTTTCTATCAAATGAATCGCTTGGGGATTTCGTCAAAAAGACTCGAGATTTTGGCCTCACAGAATTATACGGATAAACACGGGAATGAGCATCAAGCGCACAAATGGTGTCCTAAATGTGAGAGGTTGGTGAGAAGGAAATCCGGTTACTATATTTAGATATGGTAATCATTTCTTTTCCAGAACGGTACCAATCCGCACTGTACACTGTGGCTTTTGCGGGACGTGCTCACTGAGAAATGATCATCATTGTTTCGTTGTTAATACTTGTCTTGGAGTTGCGACTTTGGTTTGCGAAAATGGATTTGAATGAAAACGGAAATTCAGCGTTATTTCTACATGATGGGTTTATGGTTTATGATTGTTGGAATCTGGGGAATGTATTGTTTTTGTGAATCGCGGAGGGATAAAGGAGACGATGATGGGACGTGGTGAGTCTTGGGGAAAGGGGGAACCGAGTCGGTCAGCATTTCTTTAACAGTGCACTCCTTGCCTAACTTAAAAGCTTCTTATAGTCAGATTTATTGTTCACAAGTTAGTCACAAGTTATATAATGGTTAGTTGGCCTTTGAATTCTCTCCAAATTCCAGGTCCATCTATCTGCTCTCTTTCGGTCAAGTTGTAATCGATGTGTTGGGTGTTCACGCACTTGGATTGAATATGTTTCGATGGTATTCTCAAGGATACACGCCAACATTCGCCAATTCTTTGCCATGGGCGGTGGGTGAGATAAAGCGTAAATAAGAAGTAGCATCTGATCTATAGTTGTCCTTAAACTGTAACTCTCCCCAAGACTTACTCTACAACCCATCTTGCAGTGTTATCTCCTTTGTGCGATCGCCTTCATCGCTGGTCTCTCAATCACTTGCATGGAGGTCAAGGGAAAATGAGAATCATTTTAAAAACCAAATTTTAGACAATGTTTTTGAAGAACGGCTTTGCGATGATGGAGTTCTTCTTGAGTAAAAACAAACCGATTCAGGGAGATCGAGGGACATTCAGTGAGTTCGATTAAACAAGAATAGAAAACATTGACAGTTGATTTCCCAATAAACTGTCCCGTTTGCAGAGTCTCGTGTCCGTTTCGTTCACGGTCGTCTCTTCTATTTGAATGCATTGTTCCCGCGTTTTTGGGAGGACGTCGAATGGACACCCGAATTCGTTCGTTCGGTCATCACACATCCGTACAAAATCGTGGAAAATGTTTAGATGAGAAAATTGACCTAAACAAATTTAGATTTAAAAAATTGTACTTTTTAATTTCAAAACCTGATTTCACTTTTTAGTGATTTTCAAACGGGCTTTCTCAGTTTAAATCTTTCCGAATGTTTCAAAAATCTCTACAAATCTGCTTACCGTATTTATTCTAATAGAAGCACGTGTGCTCCTATTTTTCAATCGCGCTCCAAAATTGATCAAATAGCTTACAAGAAGTTAACATTTTCAAATCAGAGATATTTATGATTAATTTATGCATTTATGTAAAACAACATTTAAACGTAGGCAACAATCAATTAACAAAATGAAAAAGCAAACATACAATTTAAATCATTATCATCGATATCATTTTCGTTAACACCACCGACTTCAATGGAGGCATCATTGTCGTAGCACTTGTTCTCTTCATCTTCGCCAAGATCGATTTCCTCCAACAAGTGAGCGATCATCTCCTTGTTCCGAGCCTGATATCATTTTGCTCGCACACGTTTTTTGCCTTTCCGTGAATCAAAATCCTCGAAACTTTGTTCCTCTTCTACCGCTCGCTTCGGACCCAATCCAGTTCTGGATCGAGTTGTTTGTTTGTAAGTTTCCCCCGGCTCCTTTCAATCGCTTGTACGATTTCCTCATTTTTTGTAATTGTCCTTCCCATTGGATCATTGCTCGATCTACACGGTATTTATTGCTCGCATCATTTTTGGAGATCCTCTTTACATCTTCGATGGCGTCTAGCTTGAAATCAATCGAACAAGCCTTCCGCTTCTTGAACAATTGCTGGTCGTCGAGAGAATTCAAGTAATCGTTTTCCGGCTTTGGCTTTCTATTCATCACTTCATTTGCGTTCTTCTACCGTTTTTCCCTGAAGAAATCCTTGTGTTCGGCGTGTTCTCGTAGAGCTCGATATTCCTCGAGAGAATCCAAACGAATTGTTGGTCGCTCAGCCATCACACCTAAAAATAAAGACATTAGCAACTTTATAAAAGCAAAGAAAAAGGAGAAAAAGTTTAACGTAAAAAATAATAAGGCTTGTAGAGGAGTTTTGCAAGAAAAATGAATGAAATGGTGTACGGTAGCAAAGTAGTGCATTTTAAAAATGTGTTGCTTCTACTAGAGACTGTGCTTCTATTGGAGACTGTGCTTCAATTAGAATAAATACGGTATTTACGTTGAATCTCGAAAAATAGACTTAATTTGCATTTTGATTTAAATCGTTTTATAGTTAAAAAGTTTTTTTTGTGATCTTCCCCTTCTCTTCTGAACTCTCATTTTTGCGATCTACAATTTCGGGTTCTGATCAGTAATTTCTTCACAACTTGCGTCTAGAAATAAAAGATTTATTTTCAGAAGGCCACTTTGATGAATCCAGTATCTTTGGTACAAAAGAAAATAGGTACTTGTGACCATTTTGGGTCACTTTAAATGAAATTTGCTGCTAAGTGGTTGTCAGAATAAATCACAAGGGACGGGGAATACTAGAAAACAAGAAAAACGGGGTATTATGAAATTCCTGAAGAGATATATGATTTCATCTTCTCGAAGTACCACCAAAACCTAAAGATTGACTCGTTTCAAGTGAGCATTTTAGCCAAGAGAAAAGCCCTTTACTAGACATGTGTTTTTTGTGGTCTCAAAGGTGTGAACATACCCTCACTGCGTAATGAATTCTTCTATTTTTGCGCGATACCAATCATTGCAACAAAAAAATGAAAGAATAGATGCACCAGAGGGGGTAAGTTTACATTTGAGAGAACAAAGCACACCCTTCGACTGTAGTCAAATGAAGTACGATGTACACAGCAAAGCCAAACAATGAACCCAAAAAAATAAAAAGATTGCTCAAAGGCAAAAAGCCTAGCCAAGGCCTCATGTTTGGCTTGGTTTGAGTTGATTTTACCATTATTCAAACCACACAACATGCATTTTATCACATTCCCACTTGTTGTCTCATGTTCATCACTTGGTCGATGACTTCTCGTGTCTTCTCGTTGTCTCTCTTCCCAATCATCTCTTGGATCAAACGAACCTGCTGATTGGTGAGAGGATGAGTGAGCGCTTGTACGTTGGCGAGTTGAAGAGGAGCCCCTGAATTCGATGAATTACTGCAATGGTTCTATGAGAAGTCCATAGACTTGTAGTAGTTTCGTGGACTAGGCCTGCATTAGAGTATGGCCGGATACAGGTACGGCTAGAAGTTGACTAGGCACAGGCAAAGCCAAAGCCAAGACATGAATTTAATTAACCCACCATGAATTTTGCGCTCGTCCAGCCATGTAACCAGCGGCAGCTCCAGCAGCGGCGCCAGACCAGAAACCGGGACCCGATTGACTGGTGGATCCACTTGTGCCTGGAAATCATATTCATAAAATGATTAGCAGGATTTTGTGTTCTTTAGTAGCTAATGATCCTCTTACCTTGCGTAAATGTTCCTTTTCCATCATCGTATGGCGGCGGGGCATCTGGGGGTCGTCCATCTCCGCCACCACCAGGCCTCCACCCTGGATATGGGGGTGGATCACGACCTGAAAAATGTTTGAGGTCATAACATTTCTATTTTGGTGTTTTATCTTCCAAAACTCCACCATCAGGTCCATCATTTCGATTCTGAGCATCACCGCGATTCGTGAAGAACGAGTAGACAATGAACGCGAAAATGGCAACAAAAACTATGAGGAGAGGGCTGAATCCGCTGAAATAAGGAAATTAAATCCGAAAATTAAACTTGTCAAACCCTTCTTCTTGTTGTTTGCCGGTACTCTTTGTCTTTGATCCACTTCCACTTGTGTACTCAAGTTCGTACTCAAGCTGTAAGTTACTTGATAATAGACAATGAGTAGATCAAAAGACAGTTTAAGCCAGTACACCGATACTTACAATTAGAATACCGTGCTTAGATCTATTTTCAATGTATTGAACACTCTTTAATGTCACCAACCCCACAGGATCCTTTGAGAATGTAGGGGTCATGCGGATGATCGTAGCCCTCACACGAAACAGTGATCTGTAACGGATTAAGCCTTGAAAAGTTGAGTTTCTTAACTAACCCTTCCCAGCACATAGCGATCATCCATCGTCGATTTGCATTCCCATTGCACATCTGATCCATCAGATCCCCGATTGTAGCATTGCACGGTTTTCGGGGAATAGACACCCTGAGCCGCTCCACCCACACATCGCAATTGGGGAACGGGTGAGGAGCGGCGGCCTGGAAATGCATAGAAAACAAGTTACAGAACTCTGCAATGCTCTTTGTGCACAAAAGTGTAAACACACTCTTTCTAGTGCAACCAATTCTTCATTTCCGAAACTCACCCGTTGTCATTTGTCCTCGATTCAACGTGATCGCCGTTACATCTTTCAAAAGCACGCGATCAGCAGCCGATTCTGAATTCATTGATCCAAGGAGTTTGTGTAAAACTGGTTAATACGTAGCTGATATTATTTTGTCGTATCAAGTCAAAAGTTTACTTGAGAGACTTACCTCCGAACCTCAGGAGAACGGCCAATAGCAGAGGAATTGCAGCGCTAGAGCGCATTCTCGTTCAGTAAAATGTCGCAGTTCAGATGTATGTATGTAGCTGAATTTTTAGATCCGAATCTTGGAATCAATCTAAAAGTGTTATCTGAGTATTTCGGAAACTCAACGAAATTTTTTAAGGCAGTGAGAGGCATGACGCAACGAGTGTGCGCAATTGGGGGCACAAGGACACGTCGACAAAAAGAACAAGGAAAAAAAACCCTGTTTGGATGAAGAAATCGATGAGATTCTAATGCAAATTGGTTTACAAAGAAAATAACAAGCTTTCAATGGCAAACATTAGCAATGGCGGTATTCTCAAGATCCTACTACCGCTTCACTCCAAAGCCTCTTGGTCTCAAAAGCCTTGGTAGGAAGTAAGGCCACCTTCAGAGAATTGAAATCAGGATTGAAACGAAGAGAACTTTAAGGTACTCAGTTAAAACAAAAAATTATCTAAACTGTAGTGATTGGCATGGAAAAAATAATAGCTTCCAACTCTGAGTTGTCCTTGAATTGATTGGGGAAGCTTGCTTACATCGAAAACAAAAATGCCTAGATAAGAAGCTATTTTGGTCAAAAATTTATCTAATTTTTGTTTTGCACTTGTTTTGCACTGAATATAGGTATTAGCTCGCTGGATTCTTCAGCGAGAAATTGGTTCGCTGTAATCTCTTTAGTGAAATTGTTGAAAGGATTAACTCGTAGGCGTCATTATCGGGGTAAAGAAGGGAAGGGTCCCCTGTGAAGTGCGGAAATTTCCGAATTGAATCACTTTTGATAATGAAAACAATTCTTTCAACCACAAGGTTGAACTCACTTTCACTCGTCGCCCATGTCTAATTATTTCCTTTTCAATTTGTTTTTGCAATTAGATGTCAATTTTTTACTGATTTTTTCAGTTTTAGATGCCGATCGATAAGGGCAGTCGAGTGGCCCAATTGGGGGTGCTGCTCGAACACCGAAACCGCACAATTCGACAAGAAGCCGCCTCCGCCTTCGCAAATTTTCTGCTCAGCGATGAAAAGACGAGAACAGTTCGTTTTCGACTTATTCGACTGCATAAATTTTGATTATTTTTTGAAAGCTTCAAATTAGACAAGGCGCCTTAAGACCTCTCAAACTAAAATATCGTTGTGTACAAGTTCAATGCCATTTTCTTTAGACACTCCTCGAGCACCTCACCAGCGTCTCATGGGAGGCAAGAGTTTCCACCGCCGATGCTCTGATCAATCTACTGAAAGCGGCTACACCCAGGGAATCTCATGAAGAAGAGAATGAACCGACAAAAAGCCTGCAGAACTTCTCTCTTATCGATCTCATTGAGAATTATCGTCCCTTATTGAGGTGGATGTTTAAAATTAATCTTAAAAGTTAGATGATCAAGTTCCATCTGTGAAATTGTATTTTTAGTGCCGCCGCAAGCCAAATCGACGACAAGAATCCGCTCCGTTTGAACGCGAAACAGCAACGAACACTGATTGATCAACATTTGGATTTTGTGCCTAGTACGGGTGAGTTTATGGGAAATAAAAGAAATTTTATCAAGTGTATTATACGAACCTTCTTGAATCACTTTGTTCAGGTCAATCATCGCAAGATTTTATACAAGATTCCGATGTTCTCGCAATGACAAGGTCCGATTCCCCCAAATTGTATGAACAAGGCGCGGTAAATTGTTCAGTTTTCATCTGTTTGATCAAAATTCTTCAGGAATTAACTTCGTTAAACGATATGTCACAAGTCTCTGTCGAACCAACAGATGTGGATCCTGAAAATGCCGCGTTGGAGATATTTGTTAAAGTGCAGGTGGGTTTTAGTTCGGGTCAAATTTAAATTTTTGGTAACTTTCTATTTTAGTTGTCAAGGTTAGCGAATGAACAATGGCAAACGCGGCATGGAGCGTCTTTAGCGATAACTCGAATATTGAGCTCCTCTTGGACGAGGTTTTTGCAACGTTTGCGACTTACCCATTGTTATATTTAGACTACGACCACCAATACGAGATTTATGTGCTCTTCGATTACTTCAGGTAAGCAATACCTTAGTTTACTAAAATTTATTTATGCCTGATTGTATTCGTTCTTTTAGATCCTGACCCTCGACCGATTCATTGATTTTGTCTCCGGGAGAACAGCAGTAGCGCCTGTGAGAGAAAGCGCTTCTCAGGCACTTGCTCATTACATGTTTCGGTGGGGTTACTTTAGGATAATAAAATAAAAATATCAGTCTACAATTTTTTTGCATTATTGCAAAGTTTTTCTTTTAGTGCTGATAAACGACGTCGTTCTCTTGTTTTGGACCATCTGAAGACACTCTTATCGATGGAAGGAGAAAAGGTATTTGAAATAAAATTTTCTTTTTGTAAGAGTTCTTGTTTAGCAATGGATCTGTCGACAAAGCGCCCTGCTCGTTATGAAGTATCATTTTGTGATCGCTCCGTTTGATGACACTTTCACTTTGTTCTTCAACTATGTTGCCGCCAAGTTGGATGATCCCGTTGACGATGTGAGTGAAAATTTGATAGTCTTATAATACCATCAAGTTTAGGTCATTTCAACGGCTGTCACTGCTTTATCGTCACTTTTTGAGAATTTGACGGTGCATGAGGTGCAAAAAACATTTATCGAGAAAGTGGTGGTCGCCATTTGGAATTTGCTCGCTGTGGAAGCGAAGAAAGATCAGGTTTGGTGGTTCAATAACGTTATATTACCAAAATCCTGCAGAACCAAGACGTCCCATTTTAGTTGAGAGCCGGTTTGGACACACTTGCGGTCGACCTGTTAGAGATCATTGGACGCTGGCTTGAAGTTGACACAAACGTGAGTAATAGCTTGTCGAATACAGAAAATACAGAAAAACACCCGACAGTTGAAATGTTGTTTTGTTATTGTTGTTGTTGTTGTTGTCACACTCACAATGCTGTTTTTAGGTTTCGCTTACTGTCAAACAGCTTTTCACCATCGTCTCCTTGTTGGATGCCGCTTTTGTGTCTCGAACTCATCTCTGCGTTCGATTGATAGCAACAGCCATTGAACGAGGAGTTCCAGAATTGCCCAGCTCGGTAGAAAATTTTGTGATACAATGTTTTTTTAGAAACTAGTAAATCAGTAGGCAAATGATAAATGTGTCAAAGCCAAAGCAAATCTCATGTATCATAGAGATCACGTAAAAACTTACAAGGTAATTTTAGGATATCTACTTAATTCTGCATGAGTTCTATCGCGTTTTACTCTTCGCTCCACCGACCGATTCGCTTCCGATGCTCGAACGGCTCTACTTGACAACTCTACTCATCGTTGATAGGTATATTTGAGAATTCAATGAAATTTGACTGTTGTTTTTAGGTATCGCGGATCCTTGGCCCTCGAAAATTCGTTAGTCGAATCAATTGGATTATGGATTAGCTGCTTGATGATGGATCATAAAAACCCGAATATTGGTAGGTTATGGACAGTTTAAGAAATTATTATGAACTTTAGATGTTGTTGCTTGTCACGTAAAAGGCCAATCGATCAACAAAGAGGATCCATACGAAAGAATGGGCAGTGAAGAGGTAAATTTATGTTCCGGATTAGTAGGCTTAAGATATTCTTTTTTAGATGCGATTTCTTGACGACCGGGAGAAAGATTCGCTCTACATCACGAGGAAAATCTTGGCGGCCAAATTTTTGGCGCCGCTGATTCAAACGCTTTACCACCAAAACACGGAAGTTAACGGCCAACATTTGTAAATTTAAAAGTTGAGTTGCTAAAGCAATTTTCTCATTTTTAGATCAACATCTCTTCAACTTTGCCTATTGACTTTTGTCCAATCAACATCTCTATACCAAAATCTCGGAGCTGCAATCATCACCCACGAATGGTCATTGATGTATAAGGTTTCTGTCACGAGGTTGGTTATTTATACACTCTGTTATGCAATAATTTTAGCGGCAACAAATTAGAACCACCATTAACTCTAATATCGGCGCTGGACTACATTTTGCGACAAGGACATAAAACTTTTGATGAATTGACAAGTACAGTGACGCAGGCAAGTTTGAGCTCAAATCTGTCCGGTTATTTCCTCAAAAATAAAGAAAACCTTATTTTATCAGACGATTTTAGTTGACGACCGATTGCAATGAGTTCATCACGTACTGCTGCGCGAGAGGCGCTGTACGAAACACACTTAAGATTGAAGAAAACAGCATAGAGGATGTGGCTAGGTATTAAATAACCTGTAAAGAATTCCAAAGAGTATTTAGAACCGCTTACGAACAAGCCCTGGCTAATTGCAAGACGGAGAAACAACAGGAATCAATCGAAAGTCGATATCAGACACTACAAAATTGGATCGAGTTTACGAAAATTGCAATTAGAACAAACTCCAAGTGAGATTTCAAACAAATTTTCTTTGAAATAAATTTAGTCGAGTCTTTGCGTTTCTCGCCGCCGCTTTGTTCAACTTCGGATGTATTGGTGAGAAGTTTACACCACTAGTTCGACCGTTAATGGAAACTATGCAGGTGCAGAAATTTTAACTATGTCATTCTCATGATCACTTTTAGTTGGAAGAAAATGAAACGGTGGCAGCTGAAGTGTTCAAAGGAGCCGTTCCCCTTCTCATCATCTACAGCTGGCAAAGAAATCCAAAACCATATGTTAAGGTAAAAATTGCAAAAACATATATTTACCATCCGATTCACTCAGGTTATCTCAAAGACGATTGAATTATTCTCATCGTGTCCGCAAAGGATTCCAAAAGCGCCACCAAAATCGTATAAATTTTCTTTTTATTGACTCATTGATGTTTTTAGCGAAACCGAGGAAACACAACAAATTCTCTCCCTTCTGCCACAAAAGAAAACGAGTGTTTCCTCAAAGAATGCCGAGCTTTTTCTACACATTTGTTGTACATTTCCGGTGAGCAATTTTTGGATAACACTTCAAAAACTGATTTAGGCTGATCAACTTCCCGAGTTCTACGAGTATTTCGATCTCGATGCAGATGTTGATGACGAATGTTTTATTCAAAAAATGGAGTTACATAGATGTTTGTGGTCTCGAGTCGCTTCGCAACTTTCGGAAAAGGTAATCTATCGTTGCAATGTTTAAAACTTTATTTTAGTCGACGGTTCGAATTCTCGCTTTTCTTAGCTCGCATTGTATCGAAAAACGACACGCCGCAGCAAAGGCTTTAGCGACATTTTGCAGCTCTTCGTTGGCGGATACGTTGAATAGGTAAATTTTTTTTGTTTACTTGTAAAATCCAATTTTAGAGTTTACACAGAGCTATGCCAAATGATTGCGAACCTTGAAGAACCGGATGCACGTCGTGGCGCAATGGAGGGCCTTTTGTGGTATGTTAATATGCTTTAAAGTTTAAAGTTTAGAAATTAAGTACTGTTGTCTTTAAAATGTTGACTTAAAGTTACAAATCTATTCTGAAGCCATCTATTTTTAAAATTTTAGCATTTCGTTATTGGGGACTTCACTCGTCGGATGTGTTTCGTTGTTGGCTCCATTGGTCTTTCCACGTTTAGCCGATTCATTACCTGAAGCAAGTTCTTTCACTCCAGTTCATTACAAACAAAATTTAGGTCCGAGAAGCTGCTTCTCGTACTTTCCGAAATTTTGTGCCAATTTTGACGTTGGAAAAAGAACCACTTCCATCATTATCACCGCCGCTCCACAAATTGGCCAAGGAGAACTCCTGCTTTATCCACGTGCTCTCCCAGCCATCATTTCTACCGACTGTAAAACAATCCGAAATTCTGGCACTACGAGAAGACATCGAGTTGCGGCATTACCAATTGGTTTGCGTTTACTGAAAGCATTAAAGTTTTCCATTTTCAGGAAGGTATCACTTGGATGCGGTTTTTGCGTCGCTTTGGGTTAAACGGAGTGCTCGCCGACGATATGGGACTAGGAAAAACTCTACAAACACTCGCAACAATTGCATTATCGATTTCTCAAGGTTAGACTCTTTTAAGTTTATTGATACATATTGTTTTTAGGGGAAAAGAATCGTCCCTCATTAATCGTGTGTCCAAGAACATTGATCGATCATTGGCTGGGCGAATGGAAAAGCTGGTTCCCGACACTTGGCAAAGCAATTCGGGTACGTTTTGAAGTGTTGAACTAAATTTGGCCGATAAAAAAACTAACCTAATTCCATCGTTCAAGCAGTCTGTAATCAAAATAGAGTTTGTGTTTCTAATTGTCTTAATTTAGGGGGAATCTTCCTCGCCGGCTCGAATTGGAAACTCGTTGCTTGTCGTCACCGCATACGAGGATTTGAAAGTTAACGCCAATCTTTCAAGACAGCCTTGGAGCTATGTGATATTAGATGAAGGTGAAACTTTTATAAGTACTTTATTATGTACAGTTCAGGTCACATTTTACGTAACACAAAAACAGCCGTCTGGAGAGCTGTAAATGAGCTTACTTCACAAAGCAGGTTGGTTGATTAAAGAGTTAAAAAAGACACATTTTGAAGTAAAAGTACCATTATGTTAGGTTGATTCTTTCGGGAACACCCGTTCAAAATAGCGCTGCCGATTTGTGGGCACTTTTTGCGTGGTTGATGCCCGGGTATTTGGGAGACGAGAAGCAATTCAGGTAGTCTTATTTGACATGATTTTATCAACTTAAATTTAGAGTTTCTTTTCTTCGATCAATACTCAAATGCCGTTCACCAAAAGCTACAGAAAAAGAACTACAAGTGGGTTTGGCTTTTCTTTTAGCCAACGATTTAATTTTAGGCTGGATCCGATGCATTAAGTCATTTGCATCGTCTTGTTCTACCGTTTGTTCTTCGTCGAATCAAGCAAGATGTACTACCAGAATTGCCAGAAAAGGTTTGCATTGTTAATCAACTTTTGTTCATTTGTTTATTCAGATTGTGCAAGATTACGAGTGTGAGCTTACCGACGCCCAACGAGAGCTTTACAAGCTTATTGCTGACAGGTTATCGAACGATATAGTTACATTTTCAACGATTATTTAGATGCACGACAAACAGCGAGAGGTTAGCGGCAAATCTTGGTTTGACGCCATTGCACACTCTTCTTTCACTTCGAAAAGTCGTTGATGATCCAAGGTAAGAGAATCAACTGTGTAAGCAAGACCGAGAGCTTAAAACAACAAAACGATAACTTGAAAAGTGCAATAAAATATTTTAGTCTGATTGCCGACATTGTACCACGGCTAGAAGTCGGCAATTCAATTTGGGATCTCGTCAGAAATGGTGGAAGTGGTAAAATGGCGGCTTTGGGCGAACTACTCACGCAATGCGGTATTGGTGTCAACGACGACCGTGGAAAGGATGAAGACAATGAAGGTAAACAATTGAATCAAAACAACAAAAGACAACATGCGAAAAGTTTATTCTTGAATAATATTTGGTGAAAATCTTGTTATCTCACTTCTAGCCCTTGGAGGGCTTTTTGTCGTTGTCTCGACGATCACGTTTTCCGCGTTTGCTAAAATAGAAGGTACAAGGACACCAAAATAAAGATTGAACCTCTGGGAGCGGTGGCGCTGGTGGTGGAATCGAGTCGGTGATGTCCGCGTTCTCGTAGATCGTCGTTTGCGAGACAGCCTACAAATTTGAATGTAGCAAACTCACTTAAAATTGTAGCAAGTAACGACAAAAACTTACAGTGCGTGGAGTGGTTTTAGGCCAAAGCCATCCATCAGTGGGTGCCAGAGAAGTCACCGCGAGTCGTTCAACTAAAAGTCAGTTAAGATCAAAAAAAACAATTAAAGGTACCACTTTTCTTCACAGGTCCTGACAGGTTCTTTGATTTCGGCGCGCCTCGTTGCTCCTAAGAGATTAAGTACAACAAAAGCATACAAAGCAAACCTTGTTCGATGCCTTTGAACGGTGGTTGGTCGTCTGCTTGACTGTCTCGGTGTAGTGCTCCTCGTTGAGTGGAGTGCAAGGACCCAGAGGACGCAGATCAATTTTCACCTAAATCAAATGATTTCAGGGACACAACTTTTTAAATAGCATACCTTAATCTCGATGTCAGAATCTTCGACTCGAGCTCGTGCCACTTTATCCCGAATCTCGTTAAGAACGTTCTCGAAATTCAGCGAGCTCTAAAATTTAAACGAAATTAAACGTTAAAATAATGCAAACAGGAAATCTACATTAAACTTAAAAAAACGGCAAGAATTAGTAAGGACAAAAACTTGCACGCGAAAGCTGGGCACTCATTGTGGTCGAAAGTAAGAGTGATGTAGTTTAATTGACTTGAGCTCTAAATTATTTGACGGTTAAATGTTAATTAAACGTTTTTAGATGTAAATTTATATTTATGCAAATTTTTAGTTGTCGCTTCGGTGCCTCAAGTGCCACATCGAGCGCTGATCTTCTGCCAATGGGTGACGGCGGTGCGATTGGTGTCGGACGCGTTGACGAGAGGAATGATTACGGAGCAACCCGTCGCGCACATGATTCTCGGTGGGGCTTTGAGTTGTAAATTTTGTCTTAGCTGATGATTTACTTGACTTATGGGTTACATGATTTGATTTTTAGACGGATCTGTGCCCCCGACCGAACGTCAATCAGTGGTGGATCGCTTCAATTCGGATCACTCGATTGATGTGCTCGTGCTTACTACACATGCAAGTTTTCTTGTGCTCACACTTACTACATGCGTGTTTTAAAGTGGTAATATGGTCGTCAAAACATTGTTTATTTCAGATTGGAGGTGTTGGTCTGAACCTGACAGGCGCGGATGTGGTGATATTTTTGGATCACGATTGGAATCCAATGAAAGATCTTCAAGCGATTGACAGGTTAGAAACTTTTAAGAAGCAAGGCAACTTTTTATTAGAGCGCATCGACTTGGACAAAAACGACAAGTAATGGTCTATCGCCTCATCACAAAGGGAACAATCGAACAAAAAGTGCTTTCTTATCAACATTTCAAGCGGCATACTGCACAGGTAAATTGAGTGAATCTTTTCTTAAAGACTTTTTGTTTTAGTCATTGATCGGATCGGACAACCGAAGTCTTCAATCAATGGCCACCGAAGAGTTGATGGCATTGTTCACGCTAGGAGATATTGATTCGGAAACGAAAAAGGGTGCCAAAGAGCCGGATAGAAAGCGAACACGATTGGAGAAGGTAAATGGGTTCAAACTAAAAACCATAAATATTCAAATAGAACGGCATCCATGTGGGATCAGCTTCAAAAGATTTGGGACTAACTGATCTTTTAAGTTTTTTTAAATTATAACTTTGTAACTTTTAGGCTACCGGTGTCGTTGATGACTCGAAATGGGTCTTATCGGAGTTATGGGACGAATCACAATACGAGGAAACGAGCGATGTTCGACTCTTTGCCAAAGAAGCTAAACAACTTTGATGGATAATTTTTTTATGTTTGTACGTATTTTTATGATTTCGGGTATACTTTCTTGCTATAGTCATTTAATCGGGTGTGGTTAGTGCTCTACTTTATCAAATCTTTTAAATGTGCTAACCTTTAATTTGATATCCCAGGCGCAATTTCTCAACTTTGAGTTTTGTTAACTTTGAACTTTTCCTAGTGTTTGTGGTTTTATTAAACGGGTTGTAGCTTAATAAATGTTTTCTAGAACACAAATATTGACTGATCATCATTTGTAGTAGATGGCAGTCATTACTTGATCAACTACTTAGTTTTGCAATGTTCGTTGGAAAATTAAGGACCTATCTTCAATTTAAGAAGCTAGAACAGTAAGAGCTTTGAGTATGGCATCTTGATTTGCATTTAATGCCCAAATAAATGTCCATGATTCGCAAAAAGTCTATCATTCATGTCTATTAATTCCTGGAACGTTTGGGCACTCAATGCAAGTTTTTCTTCCGAAATGTGACTTATATTTGCTCTTGTTTTAATCTCAGGCACTTGTGTGATTGTGGGAGCAACTTTTTTCTTCAAAAGTGCTTTTTCTAGGGCAGCTTTTTTACGTAGATTACGAATTTCATAGTGCGGACGTGGGAAAAATGAATTTTAGACCGATTTTCGAGGGCCTGAAGTCGCCGCCTCTACAGTGTTCTTCACTGTGGGCCTGTAAGGAGACCCCATATAAGGCCTCGGAGGACTCTTTTAACGTGCAAAGTACTTTCTTTGGCAAAATTATATCTTAAGAGGCAAAAATGAAAATTTTGAATTTTTCATGTTTTTTACCCATGTGGATCTTATAGGGAACATCACAGTGAAGTACACTGTAGAGGCGGCGACTTCGGGTTCCCGAAAATCGATCTAAAACGCATTTTCCCAAGCTTCCACTATGTAGTTCGTAATCTACGTAAAAACTGCTCAAAGCACTTCTGAAGAGAAAAGTGCATCCCACCCAACCTCATTCACCTCGGTATTGATCAATCTTCTAATTTCCAATTTAGGCGTCCAACAGCGCGGCGTTTAAGCGAATCACCTGGTGGTTGAATTGGGCCATTTTCTACATTGTCGCCATTCTATGTCAGTTTTTCAATCGGATTTTTTTAGAAACTTTTTATGTTTAGGTTTTGGCACAGTCGAGCTCGTCCTCGCATACTACCACACGCGTTATGAAGGGTTGGTTTTTCAGAATTTTTCAAAACTTGGTTTTAGATGGACCATATACTTGATAGCGCGAATCCTTCAACTTCAAATTCTCGTCAATGCACTAGCTTTTCGATTGAATTCACAGTATGTTTTTAAGATTGATAAACTTATGTACTGTATCAGGTTCACTAAAACTGTCTTAACACTTCAATATATTTTTTTTCTTTTAGTAAAGATGGTGCGTGCTATCAGATGAAACGTGTCGGGATTACACCAGAGCGCCTCACCGAGATCGCAACGAAAACATGCCTTGTGCAAAACCATATTCGACCATCTCACAAATTTTGTCAAACATGCAAGCAGTAAGTCTTTTAAATACACCAATGCTAGAACTAAGTACTAAATTTAAACAAAACTCATCAATTATTTAATTTAGAGCTGTGCCTTTCCGTTCGGTGCATTGCCGCTTTTGTGAACTCTGCGTGCTGAGGAACGATCATCATTGTTTTGTCAGCTCGATGTGCCATGGAATCGGTACCTATGTGAGTGGCTTTCGAGATATTAAAGAAATGGATTAATAGGATTAATGCATTTTCCACTCAAAATAATTGTTTAGCGCTACTTCTTCATGACAGCTTTCTACGTGATGGTCACCTGCGCATGGGCATTGCTTGAGTACGTGAACTACGCACGGGACAAAACATATGACGATGGAACGTGGTAAGTTGGGGATTTAGATTTGAAGATTAGTCAGAGGCCCTTAAACTTAGGTGTAAAACGATTAGTGACGGTGTTTTTGTTTTAAAAAATTACTAATTCATTTTTTCTTAGGTCCACCTTTTTCAACTCGTGCTTCTCGACGCTGGGCGACTTGATGTTGGGATCGATCTTTTTGTTGCCGCATCTTTTCGGCCCGAGATATGTACGTTTACTTTTGATTGATATTATAAGTTTTCTGATCGTATCAATGTATTTTTATTTAGGTCTTCTATCTGTGTCTCGCTTTTGTCTTCAACGCGTCGGGAATTATTTTCTTCCATGTGAGCCTTAATGTAACGATGAAAATTTCATTAATCACTTTCTTTTAGTGTTATCTGATGTACCGTGGCGGTCTTGGATGGAAGGATTTTGGAATGAAATTACCCGGTGATGGTGGAACTTTGAGTAGGTTTTCAAATTTTATAGACTTACAAATATTATGATTTGTTTTAGTCGAGCGAATTCGTTTTGTGCATGGGAGCCGCTTCATGTGGAATTGGGTCTTTCCGAGATTTTGGGAAGATGTTGAGTGGGCTTTTTGCAAAAGACTGTCTAAATTCTAAATGCTGATAGCTATGTTGGATTTCGTTTACATGTTTTTGTTTTTAGATGGAATGAGACGTTCATCCGAAGTGTGATCACGTATCCTTTGGATGGAATGTCCGAGGTGTCGATGAACGAAATGAAGGTGCCAAATCCAGTCTCTTCCATCGCCATCACGGCAAACGGCGAGAAACAGAAAAAGAAGGAAATTTGAAGCCGTAATCCTTTTTTCGCTTATGATTTCACGATGATTGTCTTAGAATTTTTGCTTATTATAAACTCATGGATGTCTGAATTATTGAATCTTTTGTTGGTTGTCTTTCTCAAATTCTTTGAGCAAAAGTTTATATCGATTAGACGGGCTTCGTGAGCGATAGCATGGAGCAAGCTGAGAGTCGACGAGTCATGAAATCGAGATTCTCCCGTGGAACGAGCGTTGAAAGACGGTATCTGAAATGAAAAATGTATACTTTTGAGCTATAGGTGGTTAACAGGGAGGTGGTTATTGTAGTTTTCGAAAACACGTAAACTAGAAAAGCTTATCAATAGACAAAAGCTCACTTGAAATACATATCCAAAGCAAGAAATATCGACTCTCCGATGATACAAATTAACGGCCACCAAAGGAGCACCAAAAACATCGAATCGAAGAGATCCACACAATGAGTGGGGTCACTCGACGAGATAAAAGAAGCGGGTGTAGTGGTAAGCTGGGAGGCGACTGCCCCGCACTCGGCCTGAATAGCTTTACTATGAGATTAGTAAAAGTGTACTAAGGGAAAATTGGTATACTGTCAAAGTGTGAATGTCTTTTTATCTACATTTTCTGCCGACCTTGAAGCGACTGTAACCACCAGCATCGAGCATGAAAAGCATAAAAATTGGAGCCAGTTGCTCGGCGGGTTTATTGAAAAGAGCTTTGATTGTGAAGATGAGTGTTGAGAGGGGAGAACTGCAATTAGCAAAAGGTATACAGTCTGAAGACTGAATATTTTTGTTTTAAGTTTACTATAATGCATCTTGCTTTAGTCATATTGCAGCACTAACCTTCTCTTATACAAAACGTTGTCCGTGTCGATCACCTCGCCGGTGATTATCAAATAGAGACCGTGCGCTCCGCAGCGACCCAAGCTACTGAAATTTTCAGAAATTACAATTCTGATACCACTTAAAGCTAACTTCTCGACTAAAATATAAAAAGCAAGAGCTTCATAGGAAGTTCGACCCGTGAAAAGCATTGCAATGGCTGCAATCAACGCCACCGCATTCAATCCGAGCATCGTTGGATGAGCTCCATGTCGGTGGACTGGGTAAAAGAGGAAGAGGAACAGAACCTGAATATTGAAGTGGCTATAACATAAAAACTGTAGTCAATATTCTGCCAGACTTACCCTTCCCACAGTCCTCACAAGAATATAATAAATCGACAGCTCGACGGATCCAGTCGGCATATAGCCATTCCGGGAAAGCAAAGACTCGACGAATATCAACAGAAATTGATCGGCTGCCATTGTTCTGCAATAAGTGATTAATTATCCAATCTGTTAAAGGTAAAAGCTACTAGTAAATGCCTTGGACCCTGCCTTGTTACAGTAAGGATTGCTACGATGATAGAACAATCAGAACAATCGCACTTTGTACCTAGTGGCTTTAAGGAAATTAGTTAGACCTACCGTAAGCTTCTGAAAAAGTTTGATGCAATCAAGCACAAGAAGCGTGGTTGTTTGATGATTTGCCACGAGATTTGCATTGCTTTCATCCACGTGTTTTTCTAAATGAATAAGATTACAGCACTGTGTGTTTCTTGTAACTATTTCATGATTTCCTTCTCCTTGATTGAGTTCAACATTCTCCTCAGCCTTTCTCGTGCCCATCTCGGGCATCACCAAATATTTCCCCGCCACGGCCATCATCACCCCACCGCAAATACAAGCAACTACGGCACACATCTGAAAAAATTGGACTTGATTTGTTAGTTAGAAAGTGTTTTCGGGATTTTGGGTAATTTATGGTGGAAAAAATTGCACTCTCGAAAAAACTTTACCAGTTTACCAGCTACCAGTTTTCTTCGAAGGATCTTTCAAAACTCAAGTAAATTCTATGAAGTTAACTGCGCCTAGTTGTCTTCTACCTATTGTATTTAGTCAGTGTCTTCTACCCATTTTATCGAAAAGATCTAGAAATATTAGGTATTTACGATTGGCCCGGTTGCACAAAGTGAATTTTTTTTCCACCACTGTACATTGTAAAGCCATTGCAAAATCTCTTTGTTTCACCTGAAATCTCCCATAGTCCATCAAGTTCTTCGAGAAGTAATCGATCGGAAAAATGATGAATCCAGCTAAAAAGTTGTAAGGAAAATGGAGAAAAGCATTATTTTTAAAATCGGGTCCCATAGTACTCACCGAAAATCGCGAACAGTTCGCCCAAAACGATAATGTTTACGCGGCCTTTGTGATCGCCGCCAACCTGGAAATTCCAGTAGTTAATCAAGAAATTTTAAACTTTCAAAGTCTAGCTTGTATCTATTGATTTAAAAAGCAGGTTGGGCTTAGGTTTAGATTTCCAAACCTCAACACAAATCCCGCAGTACGCTGAGCAGACGAGGGTCATCATTGTGTCGTACGTGAAAAGCGCGACCAAGTAGTGAATGGCAACGAGGAGCTGATTTGAACTGAAAATGCGGTAAGAAAATTGGAATATTTGAAACTTTCTAAAGAGCAACTAAATTCAAAAACTCACGTGGCCACGGGAAACCAAAAGACCAATGAGACGAGGGCCCAAAATGGCCCAGCGTACATCATGACTTTGCGTCTGTCCATTATCCACGAGATCCCGCAACCGACATCCTATAAATTTTACCGTACCGTTTATCCATGGAGAGTCTAAGCCAATAACTTAGAAATAGGTTGTTGTACGTTGAGATTAAAATAGCTTTTTCACTTTTTAAAAAGTTGTATTCGAGCTTTTGATGTACAGTACTGGACAATGAAATATCATATTTGAAAAACGATCGTCACTTTCGCGCATCTGTAACTCCCTTGTCTTTGAGTTTAAACTATTATTGTTTGACATTTTCTGAAAGCTCTTTTCAAGGGCTACACAATGGTAATATTAATATTTAATATTTAGAAATACGGTAAAGACAAGGGAGTTATAGACGCGCGAAAGGGACGATCTTTTTTCAAATATGATATTTCATTGTTCAGTAGTGTACCTGTAAATATCCCATCAACGGATCGTTGACCGCATTCCAAACGAGAAACAACAGTTGCACGATGGCAAGGCTGCTCGTCGAGATGTTGTAGACATCGACGAATACCTTTAAAAATATATTTCAGTAGTAGTAGTAGAACAAAATTTTTATGCAGTTACGATTGTGCCGTGCATCTTTCGTTTTAGTTTTAAAACTTCAAATTTTTCAAGCTTTCTTTACATTTTGAGTAAAAAGTTAACGGTTCAGACTTAAAAGGCAAACTTTTAGAGAGAAAAACGAGTAGAGAGAGATCAGAAAACCGATGCCGAGAAGGGCCAATTGAACGAGGAGATTGTTGACCGAGAACAGCTCGGTGAGACCTGCAAATCGGGGGATTTCAAGTAGAGTCGACTCTATTTTTTTTACTAGAGCTTCGAATTTTACAATCCTTTGCAATAGTATAAAAAATTGCCTTTTTGTATGACCGATCGTCGATTCATCGTGAAAAATTCTTCAAAAGGAAAATCTCTCGGAAGATGTTCAAAGCAAAAGTTTCAAAATAAACAGTTGATAAGTCTTCAATGAAAAAATTTAGCAGCTCCAGCACCAGGATTAGCAATTCATTGTAGCTTTCAAGAATTCAGATCAAAAGCAATCCCGGCTACTCAATGATTTATGTTTCCGCCTAGGTAAATGGTGTTTACCGAAATAGAAATATCAAAAGAGAGTCTCGTTGTGTTTCTCCAAAAAGATTTTCGCCTTCGACATGAAGTAGAAGCAATTGATAAGAATTTGTGAAAAAGAGAAAGGGAACAAAGCCTTCCGTGACGTCGATAGGGGAATTCCTGGGGAAAATGGGGGACAAGCTATGGACAAATTTTTGATCGGATCAGTCTGATCACTTAGCGACCAGTGAACAATTGGTTTTGGGCTGAAGTTTGAGTTGTTAGTGTAGGTTCCGGTTAGGCCTGATCCCGATCAAAGCTTACATTCTTAAAGTCAGGACAACATTAGGAACAGGGCTGAAGCTAGGTACAGGTTTTGAGTAGAACTGTTTTGAACCAGTTTTGAATAGGAATTTTCTAATCCTAAGGTTAAGGTCAGGCAAGGCTTTTTTTATTGTTTTTAATTTTGGTTGACATTGATATTTTGACTAAGTCAGGATCTGATCAAGGATTCTGATCAAGGTTGACCAAGCCAGAGGCTGAGCTAGAGTAAGGTAAGGCCAGACCAAACAAGAGCAAGTGGCTTCCGGTATTTTCCCTCTAAATTGTTTGCTTTAACATTCGAATGTTCAATTCTAGATTGTCTAGATCAGAAATAGCTCAAAGAAATCCAAGGAAATCAGACGACGAAAGAGGGTTATCAAAATAACGCAAACCTAATCCTATTCACAGCAGAACTGTTGTTTGTGATTTGTTTGTGAGTTTGTGAGTTTGTGATTTGCTGGGTACACAACTACAAAGAACTTTCGGATCAGTGGATGGACGAGTCGACAGCTCAACTTTGAGCAGATTCTTTTGTGTCAGAACAGAATTTCTATCAGTAAGCGAGGGGCAATATTTTAATAGAGAACAATTTATTAACGAGCTCACACAAACACGTATCGTTTCATAAAAATTAACCGGGTCATTTGTCTAATTTTGTTGCATTAATCTTTTTTCTTGTCCTCTTTTTTCTCATCATCCGAGTCGGAGTCGGAGTCTGATTTGTCAGACTTATCAGAGTCTTTCTGAAATTTGATAGTGCAAGGGAAATTTGTATTTTTTGAACTACCTATATACGTTAATTATTCTAATGAACCTGAGTCAATGAAGTCAATGAAGATAACTTTGAAAGACATAAACTCTAATAGTCGTAAACCGTAAACCGGCTAACAATGCCGAGTCAACGATAGGCGAATAACAATTACTATTTTATGCGCATTTACTATAAGGTTGAATAAATGACAAGCCGATGGAATTGCCTACATTTCTAGTGTAATCGCATCGTTTTCTTTAGTTTACATAGGCCAGATTATCCGATTGCAAGTGAGCGAAATGGCGAGAACTTTGAAACATGTAAATTATAAAGTCTATGCCTCTGGTCGATTTTTTCAATGCTCATTGATTTCTCTTCGAACCCTTACAATACAACGCAACTATAATGATACAACTTTTTCTCATGGATTTCCACCTCTTTCTCCTTCTCTTCTTTTTCCTTTTGTGCTTTCTCGGCAGCATCTTTTTCCTCTTGAATTTTCCTTGCTTCAGCCTCTTCGGCTTCTTTCTTCTCGAGAGCTTCCTGGAAATTTAGAAAAATAAATTTAACAATTGAATACCTTTACAAGATTAAATCAATCAAATTTCAAAGCTTTTACCTTAGCTTGAGCCTCCTTGACTTTGTCCTCAGCTTCCATATTGTCGAGATCATTTTTGATGTCATCAAGATCCTGGAAGTGATTTGAACTTGTAAAAAAGCTTTCAACGGCTTTCAAGCCGAACCTATCCTCTTTCTGGGAATTTGGAGCAAAAAGAATACACTGACCATTTTTCAAATATACGAATAATGAGCCTTTTTGAAGCGTTTGTGATATTTTTTATTTAAAATATAGTTTAAAGCATGCTCTCTCGACTAAAAATACTTTCTGCACGGGGGATCATGTAAAGTTGGGGAGCCGCGCGATACGAAGAAGGGGGTATACCGCGCAATTCTAAGGGGTTGGAGTAACCCTTTAGAATTCCGCGGTTCCGCCATGGCAAAAAAATAATCAACTAATAAGCAACTCATTAATAAAAAAAGTTTAGGTTTATCACTTTTTTGATACCGTTTCATAAAATTTACATAAAAAAGGTCAGTGTAATCGATAAGTACTGAATTTTCCTGTAAACGATCTTGTATTTTCTGCTCCCATACCCTTTACTTTGAAACTTGCACTTTCCAATTGCTCTTTTAAACTGACTCGAATTCTCGAATCTTCATTGATCATCGATGGATCGATCATCTTTCGTCGTCCACCGCAAATGTAGATGCAGAGAATGCCGAGGAGACCACAAATCTGGACAAAAGTGATTAAATAATTCAATGAAACTTCGTCTAAATTCGATTGTCGAAATGAGAGGCGAAATGCCTTAAGAGGTTGATAAACTTGTTTGTTAATAAAAATTAAAGAACTATTACAAAGCGACCTTAGCAAAGTTAATAAAATTAAAATTTTCCTATGGAATACTTTTCTTTCACCTCAACGACGGAAATGATGGAAAGACCAAGCCAGAGACCGGCGTGTCCTCCGAGATCGTTCAGAACGGCTGAGATCTCAAAAGAGAAAAAGTTTAAAAGAATCTTTTGATTGGGCTTAAAAGAATCTTTTGCTTCGATTTAAAAGAATCTTTTGATCGCTATGATCTTTTGTTTAAACTTTAATGTCTCATGACATTACAGTATGCCAGAGAACGTTCAAATGTATTCAAAGTTAAAGGGTTCATAACTGATTGACATTTAGGGTAACAGCTTGTAGTTGTCAATTTTGAAACGAGCTTCTGAAATTGATAACCCAAATTCATATACGCAAATTAGAGCGTTAACGTTTTTGCCTGCAACTCACTCCATAATTCGGATTTTCGATGTATTGTTGATAGTTGAGTGACTCGTAGAACACCTAGAATTGAGCGCAATTCGTGGAATTTTAAAACAACAATTTGGATAAACAAAAGAAACATTAGGCAAGCTCGGTAAAACTTTACCTCCAATAAGAGTGAATTATTCCCATACCACTCTCGGCAATTCTCCGCTTTTGACGCATTTGTGCTTCCCGAATCGGTGGGGTCGAATTGGGTGGTCGATGGGGAGCACGAGCCTTTCTAAAAGTTCAAAAGGTGGTTGCAAGATAAAATTGCTCTAATCTGTACCAAAGCCTAATTTTTCTAGGCCAGTTTAGTTATAGATCCGCAGGCTTAAGTAGAATAGAATCTGGTTTCTAGAAAACTCTAACCTGGCTTCAATTCATACCTAAAGTGCCTAAGCCTAAGTATAAGCCTTAAAAACTCACTGAAGTAGCACTGGCCGAGTCAGCCGCCACAAAGTAGTTCGATGCGGGGAAAGAGGCCAAAGAAGTCGTTGTGGCATAGTTTTTCTGATTGCACGGCGGATAACAATTACAATCCTAAATATAAATTTGAGATTTGCACAACTTTTTTCAAAGAAAGCGTGTCTCTTCTCTCTATTTTCCAATGCTTACCACCATCGGGTCGATATTCGGCTGGGATTTGTTCAGCTGGTCACCCTTGAGTGTTTGAATGCAGGACACTGTAGATTGAATTGGATTGGATATTTTCAAACTGTATCAAGTTTTCAAATGTATCAGATTGAATCCTAGTATCGAATTAAAAGTTGCAACAAATTTTTGACAATTTTGAAACACATTTTTCAAAACCAACAAGCAGTTTGGTCACAAATCGTTTGCGAGGAACTCGACGCGAAACGCGGATGAGCACAGCTACATTTCTCAACATTGTATCTGAAAAGCTTAGTTTAAATTTTTATTGCAGAAAAACACGTAGCCTGCATTAAAGTTGTTCATTCAGAACCAGCTTTACACACTTTGAAAGCTTTACACACCTTTGTTTACACCCCAAATAACACGTCTCAAGAGTATAGTAATAGGATTGATAGTAATCGGTTGAGCTTGACTCTCGCTCGACACAATTCCCATATGGTTTCTTCATCCGCTCTGTTGAGGTCTAAAGTTTAAGCTTAAATCTTCTTAATTCTTGGTATTTCAACAACAAAGCAATTTACCATAGTGATTGAGATTGCCGTCAAATATCCCACGCCGACACTGATTCCCGATCCCTCGAGTGACGGGAAAGCGCCCTGAAAAACAAAAAGAATTGCTGACAATGAGGGAAACGACAACTACACTCTAGTCCTTTGTTGCAACGATCAAAAGTTTTTAATGTTTATAAAATTTTGTTACCTGTTCATGGACGGAGACTCGGGCGCCAGCAAGTTGAGTGATCGGCAACACATCGGGAGTTCCATCGGGCTGCGTTTGCTGAAAGGAGGATTGTTATATTTTTTGAAGGTACTTCAAGTAAATTTTCAAATGAACGTTTTCTCCCGCGTGGATTCTTGTCGTTGATCGTTGATCGTTGATCATTTTGCATCAATACGACTAATTACTGTGAGCACTTCCAATTGCACGCCGACTACTTTGAAACTCGTTTCTTACAAGATCTACTATTAACTTTATTCAACTTGCAACCTCTTTAAGCTAACTTAAAACAACTCTGTTTTAGTAAAAGTTTCATTTCTACCGTTGGTGTCATCAAAATCTTCAATCCGAATTTCATTCCGGCTCGAGAGCTCTGAAAAGTGGCGTTTGTTGATGAGCCAGCTCCATTGAATGAGTAACAAGCGCCATAGACTGGATCGACAAAACTCGTGAAAGCGGTGCTGAAATCGAAAGTGTTTTTAGAGAAAATCTAGATCTAGAACTAAAATGTTAGTTTTTATGAATATGAATAGAAATTTACATATTGCAAGGCCTCGAATTGAAGGAACACTCGGTGACAAGATCATCGTATGTGTAAAGGGCTGGCTCCTAAAAGTTTCGTGAAAATTTTGGACTTTCAGGGTCTAGTCGTATCCAGTTAGATCCCAAACCAATTCAAATGAGAAACAAAACCGCCGCGAGGATTATTACCAATCAAACTACTCTCACTCTATTTCTTTTGAAACTAGTAAAATGCTATAGCTTGTTCAACTACTGGAACTAGTTCTAAAATACTAACCAGCCAACACTCACTGCAACAAGCTTTTTTGGGATGTAACTAGCAATACCAGTAATGTCATTTTGAAAAGAAAACCTTATCATCTTTGGAAAGCTTTGCCATTTCGATGATGAGTGCATCTTTCGTTGTCGTCTCCAATTCGTACGGATACGGGCAAACTTTCTGAAAGGTGGGCAAGAATTGAGTGTCCAGAAAGCAATTCTAGTATGTAGGCTCAGTTTTGAAAACAGATAATCAGATATATCAGGTTTAGAGGCTGTTTGAGAATCCTACCGCGATCCCCCAATTATCCCCAGTGTACGAGGCTGGACATGTCGATTTGTAGTTGTCCTGAATCGCCTGAACAGCCACATTCGTCAAACTGAGCACCGAAGCGAATTCTGGAACAAGTAAAATTAACTCTGCAGTCACAATTTTCTTTTCTATTGTTAAGAACCAACTAGGATAACTGGAGGTGTCCTTGACAACGGTGTACTTGTAAGGATTCAAGTTGCAAATGGTGACGGCTGGGAACGGCTGAAACTCGGGTAATTATTAAGGCCAGCAGGTTTTCCACATTTCATTTGTCTTACTCGATTGAAGAATTTGTAACGAAAATTTCTTTTCACGATACCAATTGTGAGTATTGAATGATCGTATCGACTTCGGTGGGGAATTGGAGAAATTTGCGGATCATCGCGTAGAGTTCACCCAAAAAGATTAACATCATGAGAATGAAGACGAATAACTGAAAATTGATGGATTTAACTGGCAAATGGCTGATAGATTCTAAAGCGTGTCCCCTCTCCCCTTTCTACCCTAATTTTGTCTTTATTTTTTATCCAAACTATCTATTTTTTTCTGATTCTTGATATCGAAAGATACAAAAAGTAGATAGATTGAATAAAAATAGACAAGATTATGGTTTGAGAAAGTTGGATCGTTTTAGAAAACAGTTTGAAAGAAATCTCACTGAACTCACCCAAAAATATCTCGTCCATCGCGTTTTTGCGTCAGCAATATGGGGAATGGCGGCTACGGTAGACCAGACGGCAAAATCGTAGAGCACACTTTTCATTCCAACGAAAAAACCCACACCCATTTTTGAGGTCTTTTCGAGGTCTTTCCTTTAAATTCACAAAGTCAGAAAACTCGAGAAATTATTAGAAAAATGCGAAAAGAATAGACTAAAACTGTAATTGAATCAAAAAAACTTATTTGATGAGATTATGAAAATCTAAGCAAGGCTTTATTAGCGTTAGATTCTATATAGTCTGTAGCAAACTGCAGTAGAGCTTGGCTGCAATGAAAAATTTTGTGAATCATATTTCAAAAGTGCAGAGGGAATACGGTAAGTACGGACTCTGGATTGAACAAAAAAAACTCGTGTTTCAAAGAGAACCCAGTCAATGTCAAGCGGCAGCAATGTCAAGCAAGATGTCAGATCAAGACTCAGACAATATCAACAAGAACGCAAAGCTTGACGATTTCTAGAGTCTGATAGAAGCGATTTGAAATGGAAAAAAAAGTCGAGTTTCGAGATACTTCTTCACGAATTGCTAATTGGCTTTGTGGTTTATCATCGCCGTTTATCATTTATCAGAGTTCAGCTATTATAAAAGTGAAGCCAATCAAGTCCCAAAAATTGCGCACAGAAAGAAATTACAACGAAAACCGTCCGAAATTTCGTTCATCTTCATCTTTTTCTCAAAATGATTTTCTTTTCTTTAAAGTGTTTCCATGGGTGATTTCGAGTCCATTCTATTGTTTGGAACATTAAATTTTCACGAGAAAAATGACACTGTTCGTGACTCTCACCCACACAAAATAGAAAAAAAGAAAGGGTTTCAGTGAAAGGTTTTTTGTTTTGCTCGCAAAAAAATAGAAGACAAATGTGCTCTGGTCAAAGATTGCGGGATTTTAGGAATAGAGGTTTTAAAAGTTGGGGAGTTTGCGTAATGTTGTGAGTCAATGCTCTGTAAAGCTAATCCCATTCGCCTAAAAACGTTCTACTGTTGATTAGAGGACGTTCCTCCAATGTTAGACAAACTACCGTAATCCATCCTCAAGTTTTCATTCGATCAACGTAATTTTGGTATGGTTCGATGAGGAATCACAAGGCTCAGTCAATGATATCGAAATTGAGCTGATCGAATGAGAAATGGAGGGTGGATTAAATTTGTTTAAGTGTCTTTTAGAAAGTGTTGATCTTTCTGTTAGATCTTTGTTTACAATGTCTCTTTAAGATTGAGCTCTAAAGCTTGATTGAGCTTTGAGAGATTGAGCTAGTCTCTAAAGATTTCAAGTTTCAAGTTATTTATAATATTTTCTCGTGTTCTGTTTCTAATGCGCTGTACCTTGCCAACCATTTTACCCGGTCATTTTAATTACCCGAATTGACTTAAATTCAATCGGGTAGTGTGCCAGATATTGTTTGTCCATATGAGAAATGTAAAAAAAGAGAGCCTGTTTTTTGTTTTTTTACTTTTGATTACTTTTAACTGTTTTTTTAATGTTCCGAAACTCATCAGAAATCCAAGAAGTTGCTTAAATTTTGTCAGTTTCAATTTGATCGACTCAATCGCTTGTGTTTTTTTAAAATGTTCACTGCCAGTTGATTCAAAAAGTAATGAAATTTTCTCCTTGCAAGAACACCTTAATTTTTGACTATCACACACGGTAAAATGTCTTGAAAATTTCAATTTTAAATATTCAAAATTTGAGACAAATTTAAAAATGACACAGATAAATGCACAAAAAGGCTAAAAATTCAAATTTCTATTAAAAAAACAATCCAGAGATGCACGGTTTTTGGAAAAAAAAACTGAAATGTTCGAAAATTTCAAAAATTTCAAAAATTAAGAAGCTTTGTTCATGCGAAACTGAAGAAAATGTAAACGAAAATGTAAACGAAATGCAAATAAATTTCAAATGTGACAAGTTTTGGTCGGACTGAGTGGGGGGAGGAGGGACTGAGTGGGGGGGGAGGGACTGAGTGGGGGGGGGGGGGGGGACTGAATGAGGGGAGGAGGGACTGAGTGGGGGGAGGAGGGCTCTTTCAAGCAAAAACAAAAGAAATTTCAGAAAAAGTCGAAATTTGAGGGAAAATTCTGTAAACTTTGTATCTTTTTGTAAGTGGATATCATTTTTCTTTGGTTTCACTGGAAAACTCGGCTTTGAAGGATAGTGTTTCAAAATTATTAACATCTTTTGAAACAAGAAACTTTAAACTTAAAGAAATCTAGTGCCTTGTTTTTAAAATAACTTTTCGAACTCAGCTTCCCATTGCCCAAAGAAAAACTGCATCATAAAAACATTTGGCAATTTTGATCTGAAAATAATCAACAAAAAGGCTAATCTCAGCAAGTAGAGACACAAGTTTTGATTCAGAAAAAAACACAAAAAATCAAATGAAACAAAAGAAAATAGAAACTCGTATGAATAAGTTGAGAAGGAGGCTGAAATCAGCTTCAATTTAGGCCTTGATACGGAAAAACTCGGACTCAATATTGTTCATGTCACCGATGGCGAAGAGAATCCCGAAAACCATCAACGATTCCTCGCTTTTGTCCTCTTTGATCCCGCGGAGCTCCTAGAAAATCGAGAATTGATTAGAAGCTTTTATTTTTGGATAATTTTAGAGAACTGTCGTCTCTGTGTCACCAGTCAACAATTACCGTAGTTGTGGCTCAAAAACTACAGTAATCTGTCTACTTCTGTATCTCTTGGCTACAGTAATCTTTCCCTAAAGGAACTTCATCCATTAATCTGTGGAACCATTTCCTCAACACTCAGAGTGAAACAGTACGTTTTCAAAAGTTAATACAATTTAGAAAAGAGATGATTTGAAAGAAAGACTGCAAACTATTGAAAGAGATCTTTCCCATTGACTCACTTGCAAAACGCTGAAATTCTCGAGTACTCGATTCATTTCGGCGACCGTCTCGAGACTCTTCAATTGGGTCACAAAGTCGACCAACCATTGACAACTGAAAGCTCTTGGTTTTCCCTTTAAATTCATATTGCAAAAGTATTTTGCGTTTTCAAAAACTTACACAGGAGACTTCTCTAAGCGATACTCGAAATGGCCGTCCACCAATCGAACGGGAACTTCCTGGAATCATTGAAATGTTATTTATTCTTTACTAAGGGTAAGTAGCAGCCAACTTTTTGAACTTTACCTCAATTTTCTCGACCGCAACTTTCCCAAATGAACAGGCCATTGTCGAAATTCGGAGTGTCGGAAAATTTTGAGAAGAAACGTAGTGAGAATCGACGGCGAAAAGGGCCGTCTCAAAATCGATCTGTAAATTTGATTCTTGAAGCTATTCCCCAAGAATTAAAACAAAGTAAACTAAAAAAACAAACATTGAAATGAATATCGGCCCAGCATTTCACAAGAAACACTCCATCCGGTGGTGCTTGTGAGTACAAATGTTGGGCTTTATCTTGGAAACTGTCGGCGATGTCATTCCATTCGACATCCTTAAAAGATTCAAAATTAATCGAATTTCAAGTTAGTTGAAGACATTCTTTTCCTTTTTCCACTCACCACAAGATCGGCGTCTTTCGACGTGGTGATTCGGAGGACTTCTTTGCGTTGTGTCACCTGTTCTCCCTCGACATAGGCGGTGAATTCCTGAAAAGACATTGTTATGAAGTAGATGGATGCTTTGACCCTTTAGTTCTCTTCTGAATATTCCTTTCAACCTCACCCTTAACATGAGCCGACTTGACGCCATTTGATTAGAAGCTTTTTGTGGAGGGGAGAAAGCTTTGGGGAGAATCGGGGTGAACGCGTAGAAGGGATTGTTTGGATCGGCTCTGAAACGGACGAATTTTTGATTGGATCAAGTTTTATAGAAGAGCCAAACTGTAGTAACTATCCCTATCATGATTAAGTATAATAACAAAACTTTCAAGTTATTTTTTCGAATTCATTGATCACCAAATGAAACTTTAAATAAGCGTTGTTCCGGACTCTGCATAATTTTAAATGATTTTAATTCGAAACACGAACCCCAAATAGTCCTTGAATGTTCCGAAAGGCGGTGTGAATGGCGTACATCCATTTGTGAAGGGCATTCCCGGGATGAAAGGATTCACGAAACCGCCCGAGAACAGAGTTTGGCCTAAATTTTTTCTTTTCTTTAATAGATTTATAATGAAAGATTTGATATTGATTTAAAGCATAGATGTATTTTAAAACTCACTCAATTGTTGTATTTGCAATTGTTCCTTGCTCAGCCCGGGATTCGTCGTGACGGCGGGAGGGACGAGTGGGGCTTGCTGCAAATGAAGGCTTTTAAAGAATCATGCACCAGAAATGGTTTGTTTACATACTAAAGACAAAGTACCTGTGTAATCGGCGCTAGTAAATGATTGTTTTTCGCTTCAGAAGCCGTTGTGGACACAGTTTGTCCATTCACCGGTGATCCTCCATTTGAGGGAATTCCCGCAGAATTCGTGGCTGATGAGTTTTGGGTGAGTAACGCGGAATTCCCATTTTGGGTTGCCGCTGATGGAGGGGAATTCGCGGATTCGTGCTGAAATGGGGGAAATTTTAGAATAACTAATATGTTGTTTCAAATTTGGATATTATAGGTCAAAGCTTTCGAAGGTAATATATCTAAATTCTAAGTTTTGATCAATTCCACTCACCTTGACGGATTTCCCGCCAGTGTGCTCTCTCATCTTCTTCCTCGCCAACACTTGAATGTGACTGCTCACCTAGGAATAAGAATTCATTATTGAGGTTATAAAGCTTAATATTTTATCGGCCATTCAGTTTATCTAGAAGTACAACGCAATTCAAGCTTGGAGAATTCAGGGCAATGCAAAATTATCGAAAATATAAGTCGCTAAACTGACTTGTTTCCGCGTTCGTGTCTTCCCACATCGAATCTTGATGTAGCGAGCGATCAACTCGTTTCGACCTGGAAAATTACATTTTGGTATATCTTGAACATTTCCAAAGATCATTTGACGATCATTAAATTCTCTGTGATGCATAAAACCCCGTTTATGTTGAAACATAAAAAAAACAAGTGACCCTAAGTCTTTAACCATCAAATTTGCCTATTTAAGTTATTTATTTGATCCACAAAATAGAATTCTAGTAATTGGTTAGATATCTACGTTTTCTGCTTTCTGACATCAACACAAGGACAGCATTAAGAATTGGAACACTCCCACACTAGCTTTTTCTTTGAAACATTCAAATTTTACTCAATCCCCAAATTCAAATATCTTAGCGACAAAGGGAAAACGAATGTCTCAAATCGCCTTTTTCCATGAAATCTTCCCATTGGCCATCTGCCTTCATTCTCAAAAATGGATGGCAAATCATAGGCACGATCTGTTCTTTCTCCCCCTTTATCTCAAAAAAGGCATGGTACCCAAGAAAGGAAAAGGGAAAGCCGAAGATGACCCCATCCATCAAAATTGTGTCGAATCTTTCAGAATCTTCGAAATCTTTGCCATTTTTTTGTCTTCAACTCTGAATGAGTGGGATATCTTGAATATCTTGAGGTAGGGGAGGCGAAGTTCGAACTCAAATCTCCAGCGTTCTCTTGTGTTATCAGAATTGTTATAAAGGTGAATCAAAGCTTGAAAGTTTACAGAGAAAAAAATTATCTAGTAGAGTTTTTAGGAAACAGGAAACCAAATCTCATCAAAGTTTCCAAATCACTAAGTGACGCATCAATAAGCTCATCAACGAGCTAAACTCTAAATAGACCAGTTTTAATTTGAAACCGTAACATTTTAAGATCATTTTTATGCAATTCGGTTTCACTGTCTATCAATTAGCTGAATTAAAATTTTGTCCCAGAAAAACTTTTGGCTATTAAACTTTTCAGTAAACCATGGCAGCTTTTCAGATTTTAGATGATATTATTAATGAAATTTGAGGGGAAATTGCAAATTAAGGACCAAGTCTACCTAAATGTTGCCTCTAAAGTTGGATTTTACATGATATTATTAATGAATCTGGCCTTAAACGGGCCAGGTTAAACTTGAAACCTGAGCATTTTAAAGATAATTTCTAGATTGAAACATTTGAAACCAACTTTAGAGGCAACATTTAGGTAGGCTTGGTCCCTAATTTGCAATTTCCCCTCAAAATGTGCCCAATGTCCCAAATGTAGCAACAAGGTCTTAGGCTGTTTCCCTGTGCTTTCCGAGGCCTAATCCATGTCATCTCTTTTTCTTTTCTCTTCATTTCTTTCCCATTTATGGACTTGTCTCCTTTCGAGTTCACCGCCTATAAACATACACAAAGAGAGATTGAGAAGGAGAGGGAAAAGATATTCTGTTCAAGGGGAAGAGGTGGAAGAGGCAAAAGAAAAAGATATACAGCTAGAGAACGGCAAAAGAGACAGAGAAGCAAGATAGAAGAAGAACATAGATTAGACAAGACAATCAGCAAAAGAAGCTGAGAAAAAGAGAAAAAGATATTCAGTTGAAGAGAGAAACAAAAGACTGAACGAAACATTGAAGAAAAGATATTCAGTTGAAGGAAATATAGGGAAGGATAAAGATATTCAGCGAAGAGAATGGATGAGACAACAGATGAGCTAAAGAGTCATAAAAGAAAGATCTTAGCCAATGGACAAAATAAAGATATCAAGAAAAGAGATGAGGGAACCGACAAGCAAAATGGATAGAGAAAGAAGATATTCAGTGAAAGGAGAGAAAGATATTCAACGAAAGATTCTTTAGCCCAATTTGGACATATAAACACAAACAGCGCTTTTGTCTTTTTGACTTTTGCTCTCCACCGGCCCTTTTGAGGATCCCCGCTGAGAGTTTTCCCCAAAACGAACAGTTGTCAGCTTTTTCAAGGGTCAAGGGGATTAGCTTGAGACTTTGGATCCGCAAAACATCACTAGTTATGAGAAAATGAAGATTTCAGTACACTAGGGTTTTTTGAGTACAAAGTAAGCTAGAGTGACTCACCATACATCTTGCCCTCATCAGAAAGGATGATTTTCCGGCGACCACATGGAGGGTAAATGGCGAGAGCTTCTTGGAAAGCCTCAAAAATATTTTCATTTAAATTTTGAGCAATTTTTAGCCAACCTGTTCGATGTCGGGTGACCAAACACCTTCGGGATCTCCGGAGATATCGTCGCCGCTCTGAAACAAAGGGAAATAAGTTTGTTTCAAGTTTAAGAAACTCGCCAATCAATTGAAAGACCTAATTACATTTTTTCTATTTCCAAATTTTCCCAAACCTTATCCAAATCAGAGGCCCAATTGTCGTCATTTTCGCGTGACATCGTGCCAGACGAGCTCTGTAGAGGTTCACTATTCACTCCGAGAAGTGCCGCTTGATCGCCGGCTGGAGGGGATAACTGAATCATAAAAGATCATAAAAGCTACATTTTCTAAAAGACATCTATTTTAGATAAACCATTGTAACCCAAAAAAAAGAGTTGAAAATTCGTGATCTTTTCTTTTGGATGGACAATAAATTATTAAAAGCACTAGTAGGTCCATTCACCATTCATTCACCTAAATAAGGTCCATCTTAATTCATTTTTTCATTCCGATTTTTCCATTTCCCAAAACTCACATTTATCATCTGCACTCCGGCACTCCACGAGGGTTTTTGGTCGATCGGAGAGGCGGACGGTCTACAAGGAAATGATGAGTTTATGTCTTTAGATCTTTGGAAGTACCAGTTTTTGTAAAAAAAAATATCTTTATAAATAGCTAAAGCCTTATTTTTAATACTTTGATTCGAGTTCTGTACTTTTACATAAATGAAAATTTACATGTTTCAACAAAATGGTGATACAGTTGACTGATTTAAGGTTAGTCCCCGAGTGGGTTTCAAAACGCTCAATCAAAGGCCAAACAGCTAGATCATTTTAAAACGGCAGTTACTTGTAAATTAGCATTTTAATTTTAAACTACACAATTACAATTCTTTACCTATTATGATCGATGCCTGGGGGCATCAGCCGAGCCGTTTCGTTCATAAAATCCAAGCCGTTTATCTGGAAAATGATTGGATGAGTTGTGAAAATTGGAAAAATTTATAGCTGGTATTTAAAAGCAGAAGAAATATATAAAAAAATAAATGCAATTTCAATAAATTCGTAACCTAGAATGTGAATAAACCTCAAACTTTTTGAGTGAAAAGTTGGGTAGTGAGATTTGTTTGGAAAAGTTTTAACTCCGCGAATACTTTAGTAGAAGCCCCCCTATAGGAGTGTCGCGTAGTCCAAGTTTACACTCAAAGAACTGCTCATGTCTCATTTGTTTCTGCGCGCTTGCGTATCAAATTAAAGTAGAGAGGATGGGATATAACACATATTTTAGCATTAACCAATGCTTAGAACGCAATGATTGTAAAATCGGCTTCTTTTGCCACTTTTCAATCATTTTTTCTAAGCGCTGGTTACTGCTAAAAATATGTGTTATACCTACAAAAATCACCAATCCTCTCTACTTTAATTTGGTACCTAAGCGCGTAGGAACAATCGTACTGATGTCGAGATATGAGCGTTTGTTTAAGAGTAAACTTAGACTACGTAACGCTCCTATAGGGGGACTTCTATTAGAGTATTTACGGTAGCTATGGATCAAGAGAAATCCGAAATTTTTCTTATAGCTAGCAATTTTGCTTTTGTTAAAAAAGAAAAGTTTCAGTTTTGGTGAAGCTAGCGACGCAACCAAAAAATGAATCCCTGATCGAAGCTTCAACTAAATAATAAATTTGTGTCGGGCCTTTGCACAATTCCAAAGTCTTTTCCAAGAAAGTAAAAAAAATCATTTTTAAAAAATGAGTGAGGTTTTATTAAAAAAAAAAAACAGAAAACTAGCTTGAACAGAAGAAAAGTTCTTACTCTAAAAAAAGTTCCAAAATTCAAAATTTGGCGGGATAGCCGGTAAAACAACAAATGAATTGTCAGCTTCAGAATGCAAAAATATAGCTTTAGCCAGGCTCAATCGAAACTAATTCCAAAAAGCACATGCTTTCTTTTGTGATCTAGGCAAAAATGCGGGGAATTTCGTTTTTTCCGAAAAAGATGCAGTACATTTATTTACACAGATCTCGATTCGACCATCGAATTCTCGATTTTACAAGGCAAAAGTCAAATATCCCCGAACTTGTTGCTGATTTTTGAGGCAATTTTGCCAGGTTTTGATTCAGAAACTCATTGGCCTTGGTGAAAAAAAATTGGCATCAAGAATGAATTTTTGGTGAAACACGAGAAAAACGTTCAAAAGCTTGTTCAAAAGCGTTTCGAAGCGACTTTGGTCTTTTGGAAATTAGGATCTGTTCGATGGGAAAAACGGTTGAAAATCTTTGTGATCTTTGCTTTTCGATGGACAATAAGTTACCAAAAGCACGATTAGCAACCAGTTCAGTCACCCAAGTAGCGTTCATTCTAGTAGAAATTATGGAGTGCTGTATATTGTAGGTTAACACTTAGTTTGCACCGGTGAAACGTGTATTTTTGCATCTTTCAAATGTCTCATTTGAAACATGCACGTTTCACAAATCATCAGAAAAATCGAAATTCTATATTTAGCATGTTGAGTTTTTAAAATACATGTAAAGTTTTATGAAAACAAGGATTACGTGGATTTATAGAAAGATTACTTGTGATTGTGCCATCGAAAAGCTTCAATTCTAATTCTTGAAATTCTTGAACAGCCAGAATTGCATGTTCTCAAATGTTTAGGTTTCACTTTTTGTGGGACTCTCGATAAAATTAACAAGTTAGTCGGCGTTCCGGATAGTCATGTTTGCATGATGATTTTCAAAGATCGAAATTCACAAATACAAAGTAAAATTGAAAAAACTGATGAAATAGAGAGGATTTCTCTATTCGGATGGTGTACACACGAAAGGTTTGAGGGCACAAAAAGGACAAAAAGGACAAAAACGGCGTGTTCTGAGGGGGAAATTGTGGGGTTTCACAACAACATATTCACCCCTTTGGAGGATATCCCTTGTATTTGAGATGAACACATGGATTGTGGATTTGGGATATTCTTTGGCTTTCAGGAGTAAAAAGTAAACAAGTTTAACGTTAAAAGTTCGGGAAAGTGAACGAATATTGAACTCGAATGTCGTTTACATTGGTGTCCCCGACTCACATTTGATATCAATTAACTTGAAACTTGGTTTTGAAAAAACCAATAAGCAAGAAAATTTCATGGGTTCAAAAGGAAATCTGAGTCTACTGCTTTCAGGGGTTTATAGGATTCATCTCAAGCTCATTATTGAGAGTTTTGTTACAGAGAACAATAAAGCCAAATCCATGTAGATTTTAAAGAATCGCTTTGAATACAGGGTAATGTCATGGTTTGTTAAATGAACTCCCATCCAAGCAAACTTTAAACTTTGTTCAGACTGAACGACAAGTCCACATTGAAAGCGATTGGTTACATGATAAAATCCAAAATAGTGATGAGCCCGGACTCTATTCATTTTTTCAAAACCTTCTCAAGAGCAATATTTTGAGTTTTGCTGTGGGGAAGTTATTAATGTTTTTATGTTTTTTTCGGATGTGGTTTGAGTATAAAAAGAGAGGAAAAGGTGGAAAAAAGAAATAGAAAAGAACTGGTTTCATTTTTTCGTCCATTCAATTCCCGGGGATTCGCGCAATTTTTGTGGATTCGGTGGACTGCAGCGATGTCCCCTTTAACTCACTTTCAGCAAAAAGATCGGGAAATTGTGAAATTTTTGAAAAACGAAGATCTGATTGATGGAATCGATTGGGTTTCGAGACTTTTGGATCAATTTTGAAGGGGAAAAATTGGGTAGTCAAAAAGGTTCATGGCCCCGCTCTTGTTGAAACATTGAAAAGGTGATTGAAAGTGAAGATTGTGGATCACAACCAGACTAAACTAGACTCGAAAAAACCTCGAGATGCGCTAAATTTTGAAACTGGTCATCTGATTTAACGAATTTCTTGTAACTAATTAGGCAAGTTGCTTTTCACAGAACGCTTTACAGATTGGAACAGAGAACTCATGGTTTTTAGATTTTTTTTGAGATCAAACAATTGAGCCTTCAAAATGGTTGAAAAGGCAGCCGATAAGTGTGTCGTGATTCAAAATAAATCCTTTTCAGAAGACGAATCTCTTTCAATTGGTGCCACGAGAAAAATGAAAGAATTGAGCGCTCTAGAAAGGATGTGTTTATAGGATATTAGAGCACAAAGTACCTGGCTGAGAGCTGCTTTGATTGGACTCAAAACTTTAATGTTTCAAAACTGACAGCTAAAAGGAAATGGGTTGGGGAATGAATAGCTCTTTTCCCGAAACTTGGCCAGTACCGTGAACTCTTCCCTATGAAGTGGGTGCCAACTTTGTCCCGCAATTTTCTTTCTTTGCCTAAATTTGGGTCATTGACAAGTTCTCGAGAACCATTTTTTGAGATGGTCAATGGATTATTGAGTGAGAAGAGAATTCGAGAGAAATGCGGAAGAAAAGGGTGGAGACACTCAAAAAAAAGGGGAGAGGAATCCCATATGTCATGCAGCAGGTGCCTAATTTTGGAAGGCTGACTGTGAGGAAAAAAGATGTATTCATGGTGAATAGATGGATAAGCAAATAGCGGAAAAACTCGTATTAAAAAGTTTAGAGCTTATTGGGAAGTTGGTCAATTTGACTATCGAGTGTAAAAGTCGAAATTTTTGATTGAAAAACAGCATAAGGAACTGTAGATTTTAAAAGCAGAAAAGGTGAAGGTGAATTCTCAAAAGCTCAACAATTTCAAACATTGTATTTCCAAAAAAATGTGATGCCTTTTAAAGAATGAAAATGATTAGCGATATTCGTTGAAATGATTACTGAAATCTTTTCTTTTTCACCCAAATCCTGTTGAAACTTTGAAATTTAAGCCTGCTCTAAATCAATAAGAACAAATTTTAAATTTGCATGAACGGCCTGATTTGATAAAGTTATGTTATTATTGAAATAGATAAATTTCGGATATAAATATAAAATTCGAAGGAGAAAAGAATTTGAAGATGTTGAAAGAAACCTTTTCATAAAGTTTGTCCACCACTTGGTTCAACCCAAAAAGCTGCTTTTGAGTCATTTTTTAGTCAAATTTTGGTTAGGAAATTTCGTAAGAGTACAGTAGCGATCAAAAATGGCCAAAAACAAAGCATATTCATTAGATGTGAATGTATAAAATGTGATTTCTTGAATGTAAATGAGCACTTTTTGGGGATGACAAAAGTGACAAAGAAAATCCGCGAAAAAGGAGTGATTTGGGGAATTTCTTAAGGAATTTTCGAGAAGTAGTCCGCAAATGGAAAATTTCCTACAAAACTTAGCTTTTTTACAGTAGCAAAACGTAGATTAAAAAGGATCAGCGGAATTTCATTTGATCAGGTCGAAAAAAGGGTGATTTGTTTTGAAAAACTTGGTCATTAAGGACGGGTACTCAACTTTTACTATGTAAAATTTGAAACAAGCAAATTTTGACGTTACAGCCATGGCAAAGGGTTAAGTTTAATACAAAAGTAGATTAACATATTAAATTAGAAATCAAATGCAAATATCAAATGAATTCAAATCTAAAAATCCGCAATCACATCCAATTCCTTTCCAATCAATTCACCAATCGTTTGTGTCAAAGGGAGAGACCGGGGTTATCTCTCTCAAAAATTCGAATGAATCTCTTTTCCATTTTCTTTCTGAAATCCTTTGAAACTCGCCTTTTTCACCTTTTTTCAAAGTCTTATCACATTATCAAATTTTCACGAGAAAGGGGGTTTTTTTTGCTAAAATTGCTCCACCCCCGATTTTTAGGTGATCCGGAAAAGATGGGGGATCGGGGAGTGGACATTCATTGATTGTTTACAAGGATTGCAAGATCTTTGAATGGATCCTTTGGCAAAGCATTTGAGAATTTGCACATAAAATTTGATTTGCAAATGTTATAGATTTGATGTAGCTAGAGATTTTGGATGAATAATTAAACGTTTACAAAGAAATCGTTTCAAACAGACAGCAAGAAAGCCAGCAAAGAGACAATTGACCTTTCTTTTTTAAGTTGTAATGAACGATTTAGTCGATGGGATAATACTGGGCCATCTTGTGTTTTATTCAAATGTAAAAGGTAAGTTCTAAAGTGTACTTTGCGCTCTTTCAGAACTTGTAAACACTCCGTCAATTCTTCCATTTTCTCTCGTGGCCTCAAATCGTTGCTGTGAGGAGAAAATGAAAGAATTGAGCGCGCCAGAAAGAGTGGGATTACATGATTTGAAAGCATTCTCTAAGTGCGCTGAAGATACACGTTTTTTACATTTGTAAGAATTGGTTTGGTCAGCGCAAGTTGATAACATCAACAGATTACAGATTGCCGTGTTCTCTGGTAGCTACTTGCATTGAAACAGTAACTTTTCAAACCCCAGCAAAAGAGTTGGTGTACTGCCCTGTTCAACCCCGAAATCATCGTTTATCAAACAATTGTGGTGGTGCAGGCGAAATCCCCAATTTTCCTCAAAAAGCCACCTGGACCATCGCCTTTTTGTGTTTTTGCCGATCGCCCCAAATTTCACCCAAAATTTTCCTGTGACCTTGGTGGTTTTACCGGGTTACGACGACGCTTTTTGCTTTCAAGAGGATTCTTTTTGGAAAAGAAACAGTCAAAAGATGAATATTGCCTCACTTAGCGCCGAGTGAACTGTTTGGCGTAAGTAGATGACTGTTAAAATGACAGTTTTTAGGAAAATTCATTGTAATACCTAGGATAGAATGTGAAACACTGAAACAATAAACATAAAGTGTTTCAAATGATCCACTTTCAAGCTAACGATCGGATTTAATTGAATGGATGAATGAAATTGATGGCTAAGATCAATTATTAAAAATAATGGATCTAAAGAAATGAAAAAAAGATGCATGATAAATACAATATCAGAAATAAAGCAAAAGCCCAACTTTTTTCTATCCAAGATTCAATGTTTCAAATATCAGTTGTTTTTTTGCCGAGTTAATCATCTGGGTTTGGCACCTACACTTTAGTACAATTCTTAAAATATCATTTGTCATTGAGTTTGGTACGATGCCTTAGTAGGTACAGTGCTTTTGCGTAGCTTTCAAGCTCCTCAGAACAGGCACAGGACAAAATGAGAGTTTCTAATGGAACGAGAGCAGTTGTTCTTTTACAAATTAATGAAACTTTGGTCACTAATAGTAAATGCTAAAATTATAATGCAAATAAAAAAGATTATAAGCTAATGAAGATCGTAAATCCTTCAATTGTACCCCAAATCTGTATGAGGCCATTAAAATCCATTAGATAAAAATGAGCTACACTTATCAATATTGCCAAAATGTTTCAAAACCTGCAAAGAGTGAAGAGAAAATAAGCAAAAAGAAAAGACATAGTGTGTCAAAAGACGAGTGTTGGTGTGTGTGTCTGAACAGGGGACTGAACAGAGAGACTGCTGTCGATCGATCTCAAGGAGATTTCAGGAAAAGAAATGGGAGAAAAGGGGAAAACAAGGAAAAGGGAGCAGGTTCGGAACGGGAAAAGACAGGGGAAATATCGGGAATGAGAAAGGGAAAGAATAGGGGAATCAAGGGATACCGGGGGAGGGGAGGAGAGAAGATAAGCACGAGGATGGGGCGAGAGGGGATCTCCACGGAGAGATAAGCATGGATTCGACCCCTGAAGGCTTGTGGGCAAGGGGGAAGGGTGGCTGGATATAGTGGATGGACTAGCCTAATACCTAATACCTATTTGACCAAGTGTGTGGTATCCAGTACTGCCTATGGGTAAAATAGCATCCATCACCTGTGATACTACACCACACCAGCTGATAGCTGAATTTTTATGTTTCAAATAAAACGGCTTCAACTTGTTCTTTGCCAAGTAATTCCAGGGAAATCACTGTTGCATAGAAGTTGTTAAAATGGGGTGCAAAACAAAGAACATCGTTTCGGAATGAAATGTTATTGTACTATCTATAGATGAACTGATTAGCCACTTAGTATCCATCAGCCCTTCGTCAGTCACCATACTGCCAGAGCCAGAGACAGAGTAAAATGAACCCAGCAGGCTTGTGTAAGCTTACAACAGCCTGGGGTGACCTATCTTCCTTGCCATGCCAAAATCCCCACAAGAATTCTGCAAGTTGAAAGGTAAAAATGAATCTTTTCTTTCAGGTAGTGGAATGATTGTTTCCCTACCCCTTTCCTCTACTCACTTCAGAGTGTTCATTTGATCTGTTTTCTTGAAACAAGTGATGACTCGAATGAGGAGAGATCGTCTTTTGTCCACTTGACCCCTTACCCTTTCCTTGTTAGAGCCTGAGTTTTGTCATTTGCAAGAAAAAGGAAAAGACAAGTGCTGATTTAACTTTTGATTCCATGATCTATGAAAGATTTAAAGAAATAAAGAATTTGAGCTAAAGTAATCAATTTAGAAATTAGCTCTGAAATGTCAGTGTTTCAAAGTAATCGCTTTCATTAGAGGCAAAGAGACTTTAATAACATAAATGTGACTGAAACAGAAGAAACTAGAAGCTAAGATTTGTAAAGTTAAAAGAAATAAAAAACACAAGTGTTTCAAAGTGTTTAACTAAAAAAAAAAGTTGCTTGCTTTGACTAATCAAGTCGGGTTGTGTGCGAAAATTAATTTTTACATTTCAAAATTGTGTAGAAAAAAGGTTACTTCAAGATCATAAACTAAAAATGAAGTGTTTCAAAGCATTCGACTCAAAAAAATGGCTTGCCTAATTAAGTCAAGACTGCTTCAAAGAACAAAATTTCTATTTTCTAAAAAGTTAGCTTAAAACTTGGGACTGATCTGCCCCGTTACAGTTTTCTCTTCAAAAATGAAAAAAGCGGCCCCTTTTTCCTAACAAAAGCCATGAATGACATCAGAATGTCTCACCTTCCCCCATTTCCCTTTTTCTATTCGATTTTCTTTTCATCAACCTGTACCTGTTCCATTTATTCACTCCTTGCACCCCTTCCAAGTCTTTTCTCAGTCTCTTTTCCCCTTTCAGTAGTCCTGTTTGAGCGAGCAAATCAATGATTGGCAAAAAGAAGAGAACGACTTCCCTCTTAGGCTCTTATTGCCATTTTTTTAGGCACTGGATTGGAGTTGTGAAATTTGGATCTTTAAAGCTCTAGCTAGTTAGGGGATGACTAAAGACTGACTGGCAAAGTCCTGGTCGCCTATTTTGAAACATTTTGTTGGGCTCAACAAAGATCAGCTGATTGTAGGTGGGAAAGACTCGCAAAGTTAAGCAGAAAATCGGTTTCAAATCTGTTGCGTTTAAAGGCTATATGGGGCATCTGACGCTTCACAACTTTAGTTAGCGCTAAATGCAACAATTTAACCGTTGTTAAATTTTTACTAGAAACGTAGCAAGAATTGAATGAATAAAATGTTGTGCGACTAAAAATCCCAGAAGGCTTTTAGTCTTGCTAAAGTTGAAACAATATTTTTTGATTGGTGATCGAATACATTCAAAGTTAATAAGTGGACGACTGTCAGAAAAAATAGCAGCAAAAATCATTAGACAAATCAGTTTTTTCCTCAAAAGAGTGAGTTCATAAAGTGGTTTGTGCCAGCTCATCGCTGATCGAATGAGATCAGAAAAAAGGGGCAAAGGAAGGGAAAAGATGGAAAAACTAAAAAAACAAAGGGGTTTCAAAAAGGGGGAAAGGGTTAAGGATTTTAGGATCAGCCGCCTGATTTTTCTCTGTTTCTCTGACTATTTGGTGATCTTTCTTGTGCAGAATGGATAAAGTTAAGGAAAAGAGATGAGATTGAGATTAGGAAGGGAAGGTTTGTGATGAAATAGAAAAATGAGAGAAAAATGAAGGATTTTCTTGTTCTTTTGGAGAAACACACACACTTTTCACTGCCTTGAGGGGGATGGGAAAGGAAGAGAAAAGGAAGAGACAAGGAAGAGACAAGGAAGATACAAGGAAGAGACAAGGAAGAGACAAGGAAGAGACAAGGAAGAGATAAGGAAAAGGAGATCCCATCGATTGATTGTCTCATCAGATCAATGGAATTTGTTTCTTGGATGGGGAAAAATATTTGCAAAATACTATAAGCTACTTGTTTGATTTGATCAAGGAGTTTTTCTCGATTAGAAAAAAAATCATGAAAATTAATGCCGGAATACAAAATTTGATTTTTATTTGTGTATTTGAAAGATTTGTCGCAGTGATGAAAGAAAGAATATTGAATTAAAAGCCTTACAGAAGCATTTAGCACGAAAAACTTGAAACACGAGAATTTATTGATGGAGAAGAAGAGGTAAACCTATAACTTGTCGCTAGTTTTGAAAATGATCACATCGTTTAATATTACAATTTATCCAATAAACAATGAAACACAAAATTTGAAAATTGAAAAATACAAAACTGAAGCCCTTTTTCCCCTAATGAAACACAATTTGTCTTGCCCCAACTCATATGTTTTGACTAAACGCTCATTTTTTTTGATTTCTTTTTCATCAAAATGATTTATCATCTAAAAGATCTGAAATTTCACACCATTTCAAAGGAAAACATTTCTTCTGCAAGGAAATTTGTTTGAATATACTTTTAGAAGAGAAAAAATTTGATGGGAACGCAGAAAAGATTTCTCTTTATCATGTACTTCTGGCACACTCAATTCTTCCATTTTCCCTCGTGACGCCAAATTGTTGCAGTAAGAAGAAACTGAAAGAATTGAGTGCGCCAGAAAGGGTTTGTTTACGGGCTCCGGAGAGCACAAAGCACACCAAAAGAGCAAGTGAGAGTGAAGATCGTGGAACTATCGTACTTTTAAGTCCATTCTCGGTCCGGCTCACTTTGAAATGGACTTTTAAATGATCAAAACTATCGCTAATTTAAAATAAGTATTCCTAAGTTTTTGAATTGTTTAAAACTTGTAAAAGATCTAAAAATGATCAGCAAGAGCAAGTGGATCAACTTTCAAATTGTGAATCAAAAGATTTCGGGGAATTTTCACACGTTACCGTACCCAAAATCGGCTATCCATCAAAATAGTCCTTCTAGACAAAGGGAATCCCTAGATAAATAAAAATATTCAGCTAAAAGGGAAACAATGAGAAGAATTTGTGGGATACGATAAGTCAAATTTAGGAAAATTTTTGGGATTTGCGCGTTTTCTCGTGAAATTATGAAAATGGCGCAAAGTGATGGGGGAAATCGGGAAAACGGCTGTGCACACAAATCTTTCAAACGAAAGGGATTTTCGGGAAAAGTTTGAAGCTAAAATCGGACAAATATTCAGCACACATATCGAAATGATGAATATTTGTTATTTGCGGGGATCATCGCCGTGTGCAGCTTCTGGAATTTGACTATTTAGGGAGATTGGAAAGAAAATGAATAGCTCATTAGGGAATGGTGAATGAAAGTTCGGGTTGGTTTTTTTAGCAAGTCTAGGTTTCAAAGAATCTGAACGTCCAGGGTTGTTTAAAAGTCTATTCTCCGGGTCATGCCAGACCAATCAAGGTCAGCATCAGGTCCTCGGCTAGCCTCTGACTCTGATTCGCCAAAATTAGTTTTGTTTTGGCTTACAGTTCCTAGGATTCATTTAGAGAACTCTTGGAGCCTGTCAGTCTGGATGCAGACTTGATAAACGGTTTATGACGTCATAGACCCGTACTGGTACCATTCATGGCACACAACGTTCCAAAACTTGAATTGAGCAATTGAAAAATATTGTTTCAGAGAAAACCAGGTGAATGCAATTATGCCATATAGTTGTCAATCAATAAAGTTTGCTAAACAAAACTGAAAAGCATTATTGATATTAACAATAAGGTTTTGAATTTGAATTTTGACTTCTGAAAAGCTGAAATGAAATTTTGAAATGGGCTGAAGTCAAAATAAAAATGGGCTCAGGAATGCGGATTGGGGTCGCTAATTTTTCAGAATTCTACTATTTGTGCTTTGCTTCGATAAAGAGTCTAGTATTGAGGAAACCTTTTGAAAGAACGGAAAGTACGGGAGAATAGAAGAACTTATGTTGCATAAGCAAGAAGGATTGGCAAAACTCTGGATTTAGTTGCTTCCAAGAAAAGAAATCAATTTGATAATAATGAGAGCTGAATGAGAGATGAGAGATGAAAGCTGACGATTATATTTACCTTAAAATAGGAGGCCCAGCTAGCTAATCCAGGCTGTGTTCAGCAGTCTCAAAGAGCTTACCATTGTTAAACTATAGTCAATAACCAGTTCTATTTATTCGTTTAGGAGTGGAACAAATGGATAAATGTCAAAATCTTGTTAAATACAGCCAACGATTAGTTTTGATTGTATTGCAAAAATAATCGTGTTTCAAGTTACTTAACCCGACAGAGAATTGCGGACCTTCAATTGGTGGGGTGTAACTTGCTTACAGAAAAAACAAAAGCTTTTAGTTCTAGAATATCAAATGTCGAACTTGACGACCTACAACAAGAGTCAATTTACCAAATCATAAACGAAAGGTTAAAGGATTTCAGAGAATGGTTTGGTGAAAAAGGAGGGCAGGAGATGAGAGTGGCGGCGCGCATAGGGGAGCTTGGAGAGCTGCCGGCTGCATCCCAAATGGGGGCATGCCATCCCGAAAAGGAGAAAAGGGTAAAGAGGCAAAAAAAGGGAGAAAAAAGAGAGAAATCAGCTCAACTGTCAGGAGAGATATTGAGGGATGTGAGAGAATGGAGAGAATGGAGAGAATGGAGAGGTTGTCGTGAAGACAGGGAGGCAAAAGGATATGGTAAGTGGGAGATCCCTGGGGGTGGCTAGGAGACTGACTGGGGTACAGGGTACCTCCTACAAGAGGGAATCGGCAGGTGGTGGACCCCTGGTGGTGGATCCTTTAGCCTCTTTTTAGTCTTCTTTGTACACACACGCAGTCGATCCCATACCCATATATGGGTTATGGCCCGAGTCCTTCTCTTCCCACCAATTGAAATGATCGACCCACAAAAATTGGGCTGGATTTTATGGGTTTTAGAAAGAGCAAGGGATTTCTTTGAAGTAGCAAAGGGTTAGACAATTTATAACAGTTGGTTAAAGATTAAGTTTCAATAAAGTAGCGAGGCTACAGATTGTCTTTCCCCAGAGGAAGTTTAAAGTATTGTTTACAGTTTATAGCTAGTTTACAAGACTAAAACGAGCTGCATAAAGTATTGGTTCCGTTGTTAAATAATCATGTTTCAAGTTACTCCAATTGAGCTGTTCACCGACGGGTGAATAGCTGAATAGCTCAATTCCTGAAGCTGAAAGCCAGTAGTTTTCAAATTCTCGCTCCCCAAATAAGTCACTCGCTGATTTCAATTAAATTCTGCACATAAAATCGTCTCTTAAAATTTTGCACCCAGAAAATCTGAAAATTTGCTTCACAATCACAATCCCAAAATGTTTTTGCAAGAGAAGCCCTTAGAATCAATAAGTTTTAAAAGCAAAAAAGGTCAGATGACCTAAATGATTCACCTAAAGAAGAAAGGGAAAAATCACAACGTCACCGGGTAATAAAAATCTTTTCTGTGCTGAGAGCGGAATTCTTGGCTTATCAGCTGAGACCTCAAAAAACATCGGGGCTTTTTGTTTGGAGTGACTCCAAAAAATATTCAGGGCGTTAACGAAAATTTATTTGTGCCAAAGAATTGGAAACTTGCAATTAGAAGTGAAAAACATTGTCGTAAAGTAATTTTTAAATGTAGTTTCAATTTTGACAAGTTCTTATTGAAGAAAATGCCCATTAATAGGCGCTTAAATTGAAGACAAATTGGCTCAATAGCTAACCATAAAAAAACAATAGCATTGATCCCATTTGAGAACCGCAGCTTCAAAATGTTCAGTGTCAAGTAGTCTGTTGGAATTTTAATCATGGATCAGCTTAATCAATTGATTCATAGTACCCGATTTTGGTTTTAGTCTTCGTTTGACCCAAAAACATAACTCCCACATATATCCCGCAACATTTGAAATCCTATTTGAAAAGCTCGGTTTCAAAAAGTGCAGCCTTGAACCGACTGAAGATTCATTAATGGGCGATCTGGTTTTTCTACCGTAATACCTCTAATAGTGCCCCCACCCCCTACAGTCGCGTAGTCTGACTTCTTTTTAGAAAATCATTTTTTCTCAGCACCTAGATTTTTCCCAACTACACTTTTAGTACGAAAAATACTAGATTTCAAAATCCAAATTTCAAAAAATACTAGATTTCTATCATTTGACACCCAAGCGCACACTGTAGCATAAAGCAGTGCGGAGAACGGTAAAGTTAGACTATGCGGCAATCCCTGTCATTATGGGGGGGGGCGCTACTAGTAGAGGTATTACGGTAGTTAATCATTGTTCTATAATAGCTTTTTTGTCGATAGCCAAAAGTAAAACTCCTTACAAATTCTATGTTTAACAAGCAATTTGATTAAAACAATTCCCTCTGATGAGCCAAAGAAGTTTTCCTTTAACGAAATTTTTTCTCAAATAACAAAAAATGTTTTGTCTTTTGTAGAGTTGTCTTTTCGAGACTTCATCGATGATGATTAGTCATGATGAAAAGAAAAGGAAACAAATTATTTGCTAATACTTGCAATTTTGAAACATTTTTGGTTAGTTGAAAGGAGGGGTTGGGAATGGGATTATTCTTGATGTTTTAAATGAAAAGATTAACTCGCTTAAAGTTTAAAAATTATTCCAAAACTTCCTTACTCTTTTTGGCATTCAAGGCAAATACAGTACACAGTAGCCAACCTAGAATATTATTTGAAGTACTGAACTCACTAATACCTTTGAAATATCTTTCGAAAAGTCAATGTTTCAACATTTTCATGGTGAATGCTTTGATTTTGAAAGTAGTAAAAGATTTCGGCAATGACTACCAGCAATTTTCTTCGCTTGACAATTTGGGAGTACATGTGAAGAGTTGAAAGGAGCTGACAATTCGATTACTATAACTGCTTGCAAATCTTATCCTAGTTAATCCCACTAAACACAGAAAGCAACCGCAAAATAGTTTTAAAGTATAAAAGTAAAGCTTGTTGCTACTTTTGTGTTTTTTCAACAGAGTTTAAATGGAGAACTTTCATTTTTTTGATGTCTATGACATTTCTCCAGGATTTTTCCACATAAAATCAATAATTAATCACCAGCACAAGGAAATCCAAAATCGAAAGAAAAATGAAAACACTTTAAAGCCAAAATCCTGGAATTCGTGGAATTAGATGGGAGGAGCGAGAATGCGAAACGGCGAAAATTTTGCCGGCGGCATTCAGAGAGAAAGTAGGCGGAGTCTCGTTTCAATCACAAAAGAGACATTGCTGATTCATTCGGGACGGGAAAGAAAAGACGCAAAATCGAGGAAAGGAAAGAAACGATCGAAATCCGCTTTTGTTATCTCTCGTCAAAATCTCATTTTTTCGTTTCTTTACTGAAAAAACAATGCCTTCTGGTTGCACGTTGGTTTCCCGGTGATTCGTTGGGTTTTCGATTGCCTTGTCAGTCTTAACGGTCAATTTCTTTAGATATCCTCAAATATCTGACTATCAGTGTGTATTCTCAAAAAAACCTTGTTATCCTGTAAAATAGTAATCGTTAGAGTGTGCTCTTCTCAAGTAATCCGCTCTCTAAAACGCGTCCCCTTTCTCTTTCTATCGTAATTCTGCCTCTATTTTTATCCAATCAACTTACTTTTTTTATCTTTCGATATCCTTTGCGAACCCTCACAAATCAGATCAAAAGCAAATAGAATGGATAAAAAGTAGAGACATATTACAATAGCTATGATAGATCTACCAGATTACGGTAGTTGACTGACTGTGAGTGATCTGCTAGGTAGCGTAATAACTGAAAAAATCATCTATTCTCTGGATAACAATTTTTTGGTGACTTATTGCCCAGGGGATTAGAAAAATGTAAAACTCAAATTTAGTCGAACCTAGTAGATAGCTCAACAGCGGCTAGACCCCGCCTCCATCAACACTAATTCCCCTACCTAACTACAATAAAAGGCACAAACTAATCGCCCGGGCGTCATCAAAAGTGCGTGTGTATGAAAATGGATAGGGTGGCTGTCAAGTGTTGGGTGATTCATGGATTGGGTGAAAGGGGGACAGCCTCTTCGATGTGTAGATCTCCGCTCTTCATCTCTCTGCCTCGATTCTCGTCAATCTCGCATTGTCGCAGGTGATCACACATCCCATTTCACTACCCACTCTCTCTCACTCACTATTGCCCGGGATAGCACACTAAAAATAGCCAAAACTAGTGTGTGCCATCCCATCAAAAAGACAACCACAATAACATCAGTCAACAGCTGATTTTGTTGATTGGTGGGTGATTTGAAAGGCTGACAATGAGCTCCTTGTTTTTTCGAACAAATGTACTTGCGGTGGCTTTCTCATTGTTGGGGCATCCGTCTTGTTTCCCGTTAACTTTTGACTCATTGTGGCGAATTTTTTGTTTGTCGCTTTTTCGTGTAAAAGGTTTTCTTTCAGTTCAACTTGACTAAATACTTTTTTCCGCAATAAAAAAACTCGAGTTCGCAACCCGTCCCAAGTTATGCATGGGAAATTCCAGCACTTGTCACGGCCAAAAACTTCCAAACTCCGAATCGCTCAAAAGGGTGAAATGTCTCTGGAACTGGGAAAGTTTATACGAAATAACAAAAATACATGTATAACTCGGAAACTTATCAAATGCACCATTTGGGGTCTAAGTGAACAATCAAAAAAATTGAGATCAAACACGGGAATTTCTGCAAAAAATCGAAAAACAACGGTAACAAAATAGCGACAGCAGTTTGAGCAAAACTTCGACAATCGACAAAAAAAGATTGATTAAATTTCACTTGATTCACTGTTGTCGTCGTTCTCTTGACTGCTCGTTGCTTTCCGTCGACTTCTCTTCGCGATTTTGTTGATAATGATAGATCGGCGGCCTTTCGTGGCAAAGTTAAGCATACCAGGTACCTAAAAATTTCATAATCATGATTGCTTAAGTATTAATCTAAACGGGATTAAAATATTCGCTCAAGCCTTCTTAGATTAATCAAAAATACCTTTGTTCGTAGCTGTTGAGGATCCTGTTTGATTGCAGTTGCCACTCGTGACTTTTTGATGATGCCGTTCTGGCCATTTTGTTTCGAAGTCGGCGCCGAGCTGGTATGAGCCACTAAACAGAAGAAATATTATTCCGTATCATATTTTCTGACTTTGTTAGTGCTAGTATTTAGTAGCACTTCCAATATTCCAAACCGAAAGTCAAATTACCAACCTCCATTTGCTCTTTTAAGTGGTGTCACAACTGGCGATGGAGAAGAATCGCTTTCACTTGCATTCACTTCTTTTACAAACACCTAAAACATCATCTTCCGATTTTACTCAAAAACAATACCTTTTTCCTCTCGACTCTCGTTGCTTTAGCAGGCGCTGTTACTTTCGCTTTCTTCACATCCTTTCGATTTTCCTCATCTTCAGTCGATGACCGTTTTGTAGAAGCGCGGACCACCGATGGGGTCGCTTTCTTTGCCGGTGAAGCTGTAGATCCAGTGTTACATGCCTAAAGTTTTCATTACTACCTCCACCATTAAATATTCTAAGCAAACCTGATGAATTTGCTTAAAGTTGACTCCACTTGTATAAGGTGTGTCGAGAGCCACGCGAAACAGCTTTTCCACCCAAGAAAAGCAAGACTGATGTTTCTAAAACAAAGGTTGAAATTAGATAAACAAAAACAGATATACCTCAAGCACCTTCTTCAAATTTTCTTTCACATCCTTCACGAAGTCTTGTTTAGCGGCAAAGACTTTTTCAGCGTTTGATTCGAGATTCTAAAAGATTGCAGTGATTTATTTTTTTTAATTGCAAGCAAACCTGCCATGGAAGAGTTCCTGTCAACCAGTAAATAACGTTGTAGCCAAGAATTTCAATATCTCCTCGATATGACGGATTCAGGCCACGATGTGCGTCGATCGAGGTAAAAATTGCCGTCCCGTTGTGTGCTAAAAGAACATTGACGTTTTTAGGTAGATCAACTGTACGCTTGACAGTTCAATGAACATATCACGGTATCTTTTACTAACTCATCAACTTACCTCGTTTCTTGTCCGGCTTTTCCACATTTGCTGAAGCCATTCGTGCCAGTCCGTAGTCGACAAGCACCGATGTGGAGAGATTGGCTGGGTCTTCAAGCAGAATGTTTCCCGCCTTGATATCAGCATGCACGTAGGACTAAACAAAAGTTTTAAATTGCAGTAGTTTTCAAATATACCTTCGTGTGCAAATATTCTAACGCATCTAGAACACATTTCACAATCTTCAAGCAAGCTTTGGGATCAAAAACCTAAATTCTAGTTTATCCCTGATAAATTGGGCATAGAAACTTTTTTCTTCTCGCGTATTTCTTCAAGTGAAGTGGCGTACTTTGGAATGATGAGGTAACGCAGTTTGTCTTGTTTGTAGTCGAAAATCCCGGTGCTGATCATCGGTGGCACGCCGAGCCATGTAATCTCTAAACATAAAAGTATTGCTTGTACCATTCAGGCTCAGCCGATTCAGAATCAAAGAATTAAAATCATGTTTAAGAACCCACTTCTTCCAGTCTTGTAGGCGTTTATGTCGGCGGCTCGGAGAATTCGTTGAAAGACGTTCACTTCGGTAAAGAGCGGCCCATTTCCTTGTGGTTCCACTTTGCAACAGTAGTTCTCTTTGCGAGAGCCTTCCTGGAAATTAATAAAGATTGTTTGAGCTGAATTGCCAATACAGATCTTCTACAAAGCACCAAAATTGGGCTAAAATTTCAGCTTACACCTTATCATACTCTTTTATCACAGGATTCGACAAACTCTCCATCTTGGCTTGATTCACGTGAATATCTAGTGGCATAAAATCTCTAAAGATTCAAAAAGCGCTCATTCACTAAAAAATCTAGCTAAAGCTTTTAAGCAACGTCATAAAACACCGATTTACCTCAGAGCAACTGTAGATTCGTCCAAAGCCTCCGGTGGCGATCTGTGTGCCGATGTGGTAAATTTTCTTCGTGCTCACATCTCGAAGTGGGGTCTTCTGCGGGAGTGGTGGGGCCAATTGGTGCAGAGGGACTTTCTTTGGCGGCATCTAAATCACAAATTTAATTCAAAAGTTAAAAATAAGGGGAAGAAAGAAGAACATGATAAACCGTGCGCTTTATGAATGAGCGACAATTTTTGAAAAGGCGCCCAACAAAGGTACGGTAGAAAGAGCGTGCTAAAAATTTTGCAGTAAACAATTCGCCAATCATTAGATACTTTACTAAAGTTTAAAGTTATTCGATGAAACAACTGAGCATTTTCCGTATATTTATTTGCTCCCAATTATACATTTCGAGTGTCCCCCTCAAAGTGTCCCCTTTTTGTCCCCCTAAAGTGTCCCCCCCTAGTATTCCCCCTAAATTTTTCCGTTTAAGATGTTTCGAGTTCGATGCATTTGCTGATCATTGAGTTTAAAAAGTTAAAGCACATTTGGAGAGCAAAAAGTTGTGATTTGATATGAAAAAAAATAGGGGGATACTAGGGGGGGACACTTTAGGGGGACAAAAAGGGGACACTTTGAGGGGGACATTTAGGGGGGCAAAAGGGGGACACAGGGGGGGGGGGGACACTCGAAATGTATACTCCCAATTTGGCAGTCCCAAAAACTTTTCATGGTTTTTGTTCTTCGCTCTGTATTGTTGTTTTTTAATCTTTTCATTCGTTTTTGCTCCAAAACTTGAAATCTTCTTAATATTCTTATTTTCAGGATCTATGGAATTGGACACGAGGTTCCCAGAGTTGCCGAAAACCGTTCGGATCAATCAAGACTTGAAAAGAGGCCAATTTCTTGAGGTAAGGGGTTTATGCTTGTTCTACTTATCAAAGTTAAAAACTTGAAGAAAATCTTCGATAGTGTAAGAGGTAGCCTAAAGTTCGATATAATTAGGGGGTTTTTAAACTTTTAATTTTTAGGCCTTGTCTGATATTCCGCCCGGTGTGATCGTCTGCTGTGAACGTGGTCTTAGCATCACTCTTTCGCCAACAAGATGCCGATTTTGTGCAAGCAAAGAGATTTTGCTGAAGTTGGTTTGAAATTCAGCACTCGTTAGCGTTAAATTTGCTTGTTGTCGTTGTCATGTTTATCTTTTTGTTTGTAGTTCCTCTACTTGTCAACAATGCGAGTCTTCGACAAATTGTGCCTCGATTACCCGAATTCAAGATGGATTACAAGAGAGACTACAAAAATTCGGCTTTCTGGAATTGGCTCTTCGCATCGTTTTGTCTCATTCGGCTGAAGAAATCACAGAAGTCATACAAAAGTTTTCTTCAAGGAAAAGTGAGTCGCTTAGTTTCAAACAAACCTAGTTCGCTTTTAGAGTTTCCAATCACCAGCTCCAACAAGAGACGTTTCGAACTCGTGGCAAATCTACAGGGAAACAAAGCAGCCCCTATCGACAGTATTGGAGTTGACAATTTATTGGACGAGCTTGTTGATCGTTTAGAACAGGTTACTTTTGAATTGTAGCTAGTTTAAAGTAACACAAATGTGTAATCTGAAAGCATAATTGAATCTCAAGACCAGATGCTCATATCAAACTCATTTATTGTAGTGTGATTCTCCTTGGATCTCCATGCCGGACTACAGAAAACGATTCAAAGAAGCTATTCGGTTTGTGATGGAGCGTCTTCCCGACAATGCGCATTCAATATTCGATGTCGACCAAATTGCGCAGGTAAAATTTGCAGGCAAAATCTATATTTTTATGTTCGAATTAGATTCACGATATGCATGCATTCGCTGAAGAATCTTCATGGATACTCCACCGAGAAGTCACACGGTAATAGTGCTAGCTTAAATTTAGAGATACTCAGTTATTGAGTAATTAATGTATGAACTTTAAGCTTGAACTTTAGTGCATTGGAAGGCCAGTCTGCTTCTCATCGCGTTCATTCATCACAACAACCCATTGCTCTTGGTCTCTTCCCAATTTCTTCGCTCATCAACCACTCTTGTCATCCAAATACTTATAGTTAGTTCGTGAATTTTTAACTTCTTTTAAATATTTGTTTTAGCACGAATGGAAATATGATGATTTATCGCTCTCGTGGCATTCGGAAAGGCGACGAGATCACCGATAGTTATGGGCCGAACATTTGGAATCATACGCTAGAGGAGAGAAGGGTTTGATAAAATTTGAAAAACTACGCTAATGAGTATATTCCAAACCAATGCATAGAACTCATAAATTGAAATGTGCCGTTCTAACTGTAGAATTGTTATATGGTATGTCATGACGACGTACGTTTAAAAGAACACCAATAAAAAGAAGTCTGCTTTATTTGGGTACAGTTTATGTTCACTCTAACGTTGAACTTTAATTGATTGGCGGGACGATCGGTATTTCTACACTTTATCGCGCAGTGGCCTAAAAAGGAAATAGATTGCACGACAAATAATTCAAATTTCAAACTAAAAGTATTCACCGTGCTTTTGGCAAGAAGGCCGCCCACATAGCCCGATCGACGATGATTTGGCCTAAAATAATCAATTCATTAAATGGTAACTTCAGAATATCAGTTAGCACAAAATGGGGAACAACCAGCCGACGGGCGGATCGCCGTAGTAATGACCGTCTTTTTTCGAGACCTCGTCGACGGTCGACATTGGTCTTGAGATCGGCCTAAAATGAAAAGATTTACAAGACACTAACAAAACCAAAAAGTAATTTAAGGCAAAAGCTTACCTCATTCGAGCAGTACATCTTCACTTTCTTTAGCGTCGGCATCAGGGCCATCACATAATCGTCTTGTGTAGGGCTAAAGAATAAATGATAACGAATAGCCAACACAAGTTCTTGTAAAAATTAAAAATTAAATTAATTATTAAGAAAGAAGTAAAAAATCGCTAAAAAACTCACGAGGTCCGGCTTATACTTGCTTTTACCAGATCCCATCGCGAAAAACATGAAATGAATGAGACGTTTGTGGTCTTTTATTGCACGGTTAAATGCAAAATAATGGCTTTGTAATAATATCCAAATTTCTATAGCATTTTAATCCGTTGTACTTTAGGTTCACACCGCTCGTCGTGGCTTCGATTGTTGGTGTTCGGCGTGTGAGAACTCGATTTGCCTACAAAACGTTCTTGAGGGAACAACCGATGGAGATTATTTGGTGAGTTTGGTTTAGTTTGACGATGTAAGTGTGAAATTCTAGACAGATGAGGAATGCCTTCTGGACGCTGATCAACTCGAGCCCGATTTCGACACGTTGATACGGAAATTTCGACGCATTTCCCAGGTTAATAGTGGGGCTAATGTATTTAAATTGGCTCGACATGAAAACAAATGAATAAATTTAACTTTTCAGCGATGTACTCCAGGGAATCAAGAGTTGGATCGTTTTGCCCATTTCATCGTCGCAATGGGTGTTAGAAAAGGTAACTCTTAAAGTTTGTTTTTTAGTTCTGAGCTAAATTGCAATTTTTAGGTGATCTTGATCTTTCGTCTGAAGCTCTCAAAATTTTGTGGAAGTCGCTGGAAGCGAGAAATTTGTTGCTCTGCCCGGAAAGAGGATTCGTCGCCCATGCGCAAGCACTCATTCTCAAAGAGAAATGGGAGAGGTGATGCTTTTATCGCTACAAAAATTTCTTTATACACTTTGTGTAAACTGGTTTTTAGATCAAAGGACGAAGCCGTTTTGCAACAATGTCAGAAGTCCTTTTTCTCAGCTCTCGTCGCTTATCGAACTTTTTTTGGATGTGATGGACTCTTCGCAAAAGAGTTAACGGATTCTTTTACAGGAATTTTTGTTTAGGATTTTCTAATCTATTTAAAGTTTTCTTGTTTTGAAGCTATGATTTTTGTATAAATCTTTTCATGAGAGCTGATGATTGAAATTCGATTTCAAACGCCGGTTTCTGCTTTAAGCGCTCTTTTTTGTGTGTTTTTAGCAAAGGATCCTTTCAAGAGTGTCAGACCCCTAAAATCTAAGCATCCCATAAAATGAAGAGCCCTCTCACACATACAAATACACACACAAAAATGACGGTCCCTTTTGTCGTCATCCATTCATCAAATATGGGAGAAAAGACACATAGCAAAAAGGAGGAAAGAGAAGAATCAATGTGTGTTTGAGCACGTTTTGGGTAGCTATCGAATGGCCAGCGGGGACTGAACCGTTTGACTTGTTCGCCGAAACACGTTACTGTTTTGTTTTGATGCTCGTTATTCAATATATAGAACGTACCCAGCTATTCCTACACAACTGAACGATGTCGCCTGGACCCTGTTTCACTCTTCTAATGCGTTTTTTAAAACGTGGCAACTTTCTCTTTCTACCATAATATTGTCTCTATTTTTTTTCAAATATATCAACTTTTATTTGATTCTGTGAGAACTCGTCAAGGATACCAAAAGATACAAAAAAGTAGACAGATTGGATAAATTAGACGCAAGATTACGGTAGAAAGAGAAAAGGAACACGTTTTAGAAAAAGCTTTGGTCGAAAGAGACACCGAAAAAAATCTATTTTGGTATTCAAACCATTCTACTTGAATCCACACAAAAATCTCCAGCTTTCATTTTCCAAAAATCTTCCAGTTTTTATTAAATTTTGTCTGTCAAAAACGTGCCGGAAAATATTAAATTTTTTTGATCAAAAACACATTATTAAATTCGCCGAGCAAACGCTATTCAATGAGAAAACTTTCGCGATTCATTTTGATTTTGAATGTTTATTGAGACCGAAATTTTTCTATTCTGATGCTGTTTTTGCTGGTGCACCGTTTTGCCTTGTTGAAAAAACCGATTTTCAATTTTTTTGAGCTTCGCCAATATGTGAAGATCTTGAAACGAGGGTTCAGTCCAAAAATTTTTCTTAACCATTTCAAAAAAGAATAAAAAAAATATCCATTTCAAACCATTCCAAATTTCTACGCGTGCATCATTTGGTTCACCAAATTCCCAGAAAAAGATCGAATCTTCAAAAGATCTCCTGGAAAATCGAGAAAAAGGAGCGTTTCGGAAAGGCTGAATGAGCTGATCTTTTCGAGAGATCGAAAGGAAAGACCCGAAAAACGGGATTGGGGAAATGAAGGGAATAAGGTGAGTTTTGAAGTGAGTGAACAAGATTGACTCAAAGACTAAACGGGGAGGTCCAATCGGTGGCACAGATCTCTTTTGGATCCACTCCCATTGTGAGGATCAGTCAAATTTCCGAAAAGAAAGACCGAAATTTTGGAGCCAAGCCACCATCCAATTTTCTTGCTTCAATGAAATCAACGATTTTTGGTCGTCAGCTTTGTTTCTTTGATCCTTATCCTTGTGATGTGAAAGTACTGTATTTTATTTGATATATTAGCTATAGTACCCATGTATAGCTACAGTATTTAATGCTTTTTAGGTATTTACGATTAGCTACAGTATCCTTGTCTTTACACTGTTACTACAGTATCATTGTAGCATCCAGTTACAATACTCTTTTAGCTACAGTACCCCTCTACAGTCCGCGTTCATTAACAATATAGTCTTGTAGCGTTCATTAGTTACAGTATCCTTGTAGTTGCAAACACACAGGAGCTACCACCCAGGCTTATCAATTGGTAAAATGTTTTCCACCGTCCAGTTTTCCTTTTTCAGAACCATTTAGTCCCTCTTCAAATTGAATTAAAGAAACTCTTGAATGAACACAAACCAGGCAATTCCTTGCAAGTTCTAACAATTCTCATTCCAATCAAAAAAATCTTCTCTCTCATCTTTCAAAATGCATAAATCGAAGCCCTCTTTTCATTAATTGTTCTCGATTTTGTCTCCTCTTTTCCCCTCATTGGGTCAAGGTGTTCCCCGATCTTTTTTATTTTCTCGAAAAAGTTCGTGGAAGAGAAAAGAAAAGACACCTAGAGTCAAAAGATGTCAACAGTGAGAATACAAGAGAAAAAGGGGAAACTCGAGAAGAGCTGTGGGGTAGAAATGACGAGTTTCAAAGTTTGCAACTACTTGCCTTAGCTTTGGTATGTTAATTCTCTTTTTTTTCACGGACAACTTACAGAACCCAATTAGATTCCAAAGAATTCAAAAGGCTCCCAGAGCTATTTTTTTTTGCCCTTTTATTGTACCTCATTTCTAAATCTGTATTTGATTTCAGTACGTTCAATTACCCAAGAATATACTTACTCAAGATTGCAGGAATTACTGTCAAAGATAACAATTTTTAGACTAAAGAAACCTTTGAGTTTGGAGGTAGATAACAATAAGAACTAACCATAATGAATTGAAAGCGTGGGCGAAAACTTTGAGACGGGACAATTTTAAAAACATCGTCTTTCAAGCTTAAGACTTCAGTGGAATGGCTTTCATTTTAATTGTCGCTAGGTTTCAAAGGTTGCTATTGCAAAATGGTTATTAAATTTTTTGAGAAAAAAAACTTAGAAAAATTTATTAGACTTGATAACACTGAAACAAACCTTAATAATTTGAAACTCGAACATTTAGAAAGTTGAGTTTTGAGCTAAATGGTTCTAATGAAATGCGTTCAAGACTAATCTGTGTTTAATGAGGTTTTTGAAAAATATTACAGAGTACGAAATATTGTTTTTTGTATCCTTTTTGTCTGAAAGGAGTTTTTTTCCTCCATTTACCTTATTATGCTTCAAACTTGGGGTCAAAACATGCTGTTCGATCAAATAATATGCTGAAAAGCACAACTAAATCGAGAATTTGCATAACCCGGTTGTTTGCCGATTTTGTTTTCCAATACGAGTCATTTGAGTCAACTTTAACAAAATATTTGCCTAGCCTACAAGATTCCCCATTTTTTTTCCTTTTAAAAGTCACCCAAAAGCTTTTTTCTTTAGTAAAAGATTCACCCCAACTAATCGTTCTTTTTTGTATTCTTCTTGAAGAAAAGATCACCCGCTTCATTTCTTTTTCGCGAAGAAAGTTCTCCCATTGAATGCCAAATACAAATTCGAGTCTTCTTCATGATTTTACGATAAACATCCATTAACTCAACTCAAAGTTGTTTAACCAATGCAGTTGTTTAAATTGGAACTGCTTTTTTTTTACAAAGCCTCTTTTTTTTTGTTCAGCCGTTTGCAAAATGATTAAACTTTTTTCTATGATCGTTTCAACCGCAGTTTTCCAGTCATTTCATTGAAATTTCCAGTCAACTTGACAAATAAATTGATGTCAAGCATATATTTACTATTGTGATTGTACCCGAAATTCTACGAAAGTTGAAACTTGTATACCTTTGGCTTGACAATTACCCGTGATCCCAAGTAGGCTGAAACTTTATTTTCACATTGAATCCACCTTCCAATCTTCTACTTTTCCATTTTAACGTCAAAGAACATGCCAGTAATGACTAATTTTAAATTTGCCAACCGAAAAAAAGGACGCACTAGTCTTTCGATTTTATTTGCGACTTTGCTGGAGTTGAAACTTTGCTTCCACAATGACTTCAAAAAGGAATCTCGTACCTTTTCCCCTTTGCAGATTTCCTCTCCAGACTCCCTTTTTCTTCACCGAATCCAAAATCAGAATCAAAAATCGATTTTTCCCATCTCCGAAATGTCGCTTTTTTCGCATCCATCAGACATAGATTTCTCGCATCAGACACATCGTTTGCCCGTTTTCTCGCAACCGTTTTCGAATTTCTTTGCATTTTCCCTTTTGCCCACTTATGAATACAATTTTTTCTTTAGAGTTGCTTGGAAAAAAGTCTCTTTTGATCACTTTTCGAAAATCTTTCAAATGTGCGAATACTTTTGATGAAAAATGTTTGGTTTCACTTTTTTTCTGCTTGTAATTGATCTATTTTCGTTTATAGTCACAAGTTTTTTTTGCCAGAATTTAAAAAGTTTCAAGAGGTTAGCACAATACTTTTTGGATAGATTGATATTAAATATGCAAAATAAATGCCAAAGTAATCTAAATCAGCATCAAAAATTGAACTTGCTACTAATCTCCCAATATCACATCCGGCAGTGTTGGGGGCTGAAACATCAATGTAAAACTCGTTAGGTTTTAACGAAGCTTTTTCGTCAGATTGTCGTAAATTTGTAGCATCTGGTTCAAAAAATCTTTTGTCTCAATGCACCAGATGCACTAAGTTTACGTTACCAATTAAGTATGTCTCAATTAGCTGGCCTGGTCAGCTTTTTTTATTGAATGAGCTCATAAACCCAAGGCTGAGCCCTTAGTCTAGCCTAGTTTACAGCTTAAACTCTAGTCCGACTATTGTGGCTCTATTGGTCTCCCTTTTCAGTATTCGGCGGAGAAATTCGGTGCACCAGAAGCTGAGCGTTTACCTATCAATTTTGCCTTATTCCTCTAGCCTATTCAGTTTTTTTCACATCAGAAAAACTGATATCTATGTGTGAAACCATTAAAACTCCGGCCATTGCTCCAAATTTACGCTAAATTCCAAATTTCCCTACCAAATTCCCGTTTGCGAAAAGAAAGAGTAATGATTTCACTTAAAAAGATGACTGTATAAAGGAATTCAGTCATTCAGGGCGAATACATTGAGAAAAAGAAAGAAAAGAAAAGTGTTATCAAGAACTTTTCGTCTCTTTTCCTTTTTCATTTCTGTTCTCACCGAGGGTGAGTTCATCTAACGGGAAAAATGAATAGGTGTGGCTAAAGAGTGTTTTTCGGGGCGTCACCCAGCTTTTGATTTGTAAAAGTTATGTCTGATCAAAAGGAAAAACTAAAAAAATGATGTCACAGCCAGTAAAAGATGAAACCATCCGGTACTTACCGTACAAAAACAGGTACTAAATAAGTTTTTATGCAAATTTTGATACTTGTCATTTTTCAATAATAATCCGGTCCGGTATTTAGAAAGAAACTGGTACTAGTCATCCATTTTATCCTAATTTTCTTTGTATACAAAGTACATCTGATTCTTATCGACTTGGACGGCTGATGTACTCCGTTTTTTGCTCAACTTACACCCCGAAAGTCTAATAGTACATCCTTTTAAATTTGCAAACAAAATTTTATTGGTATCTCACGGATCTAGTATTTTGTGCTATCCGAATCCCGTAAACACACCCTTCCTGGCGCACTGTAATTCTTCCATTTTCTTCTCACGTCAACTTGGTCTCAGAAGAGGAAATGGAAGAATCGAGTACGCCAGAAAGGGGGTGTTTACGGAACTGGAGAGCATAAAGCACCTCAAAAGTAGCTTTGACTGCAGCTGCCCAATTCTAATCTGCGATAGAAAACTTGAAACCGATAATTTTTCTTAACAACCCTGGACCTTTGTTCTTCTTTGTCTAGTTAGCTAAAGCATTTCCCGCTTTCGAAAAAATATCCAAAAACAAATAGCCTATAAAATCTCTGCCTTTTCAACTCGTAAAAATAGTTGAGCTCATTAAAAATTTTTGAGATTATTACTTCAGAAAAATTATTGCGGAAAGTGGGAGGATGACGCAGTAAAAAGCGTTGTTATACTAGTGCTTACCGGTCAAATCAGCTAATGTTTTAACAATTTCGGTTCAGGTAGAATTAGTTGGTTTTAACGCAATTTGTACCCGTCTAGTTTGAAACCAAAACTTTTCAAAGCTTTTTCCAAGGAACCATTGGTTTAGGTTATATTTCTACGTCCAGTCCATGATTAAATACGGGTACTGATTCTAAATGCAAATCCTCATCAGCAACTTGCTCGTCACCGGTTCAGAGTGTTTTAGGTGCAAATTAGCCACTTCCTAAAGTTCGTTTGCAGATTTCTTTCTCGAGTTCATCTTTGCATGCAAATTTCTTTCCTTGTATGCACTTTATGACCATTTTATCGAAATAACGGAAAGCTAGTCAAAAGCGAAAGAAAAGTTTTAGTTGGGCCGACCAGGGAATTCTTTGCCTCACACACACACAGGCTAATAGATGATAAGAAATTTCAGGAAAGGAAAAAGGGGAATGGGAATATTTGACCGTCTTGGGTGGGGAAAAGACAAGAAAGACAAGGCTTTCCAGCAGATTCGAACACTTCTTTTTTCATCGAGAAAAGTCTTCCCCTTTTTTCGCCATTTTGTATACTTTTTGAGTGGAATGGTAAAAAGAACCATTTGCGGAATTGAGGTCTGAGTCTCAATACTCATCCTCCAAACTTTGAAACTCAGCAATTTTTATTGAGTTGTGATGAACTATTCCATACAACTGATTCATCTTTAGCTCTGTCTACATTTTTAAACATATTCTCAATGGATTAGTAATCTTGGTCCATGTTCTTCATGACATACTTTCTGCTTTAAACCATTGTAAACATATTCCATCTGGTGCACTCAATTCTTCCACTTTTCTCTCGCAGCAACGATTTGGTGTTACGAGGGTAAATGGAAGAATTTAGTGCGCCAGAAAGGGGGTGTTTACGGAATTCGGAGAGCACAAAGAATACCTCATAGAACTAGCGCCTTGTTTGAGAAATCGATTGAATGTGGATAAAGCAATTAAATGCTTTACCTTGTACTTTACCTTAACCTGATCAACTTTGAAACCTGCTTTTTCTCAAGCTCAGCTTTTCCAATCAATGATCAATTTTGAACCAAACGCTCGTCAATTCTTACAGAAATCTCTAGAATTCTTTAAAACTTTTGAAAAATAAGTTTCTCTTGTTTCTCTTCAAAATCTCCAAACTTTTTCAACGATTCCGCTCTCTTTTGTCATCTGCTTGGCCATATTTTGGCGGCTCGTGTAATTTTTGTTGTTTTCTCTCATCGCTTTTTTGCTTCCCGGTTTGCAGGGGAGAATTTCCCAATATTCGTCTGAATGCATTTTTCGCTAGACTTTATTCAGAAAGTTTCGATTTAGAATTTAAAATTTAAAACTAATTATGGTAAGAGAAGAAAACATTACTCAACGCATCGATTTAACTCGAGGAGCCATTTTCTTTGAAACATCGCATTTTGCTTGCTCTTATGGACCTATCACGAAGTCATTAATTTACTCAACTAAGCTGTATGATAATTTGCTTTGAAACATGAGAATTGCAATCAGTATGGACCCGTCTTTTTTCTATGCCAAGTCTATACCAATCTGTCAGCTTGGTTCTAATGGTTTTGACCGGCCTAAATTCACAAGAGCAAGTCAAAATTTGGGCAATATGTTATTGAGTCGACATTTTCCCCGTACTTTAGCTTGTCTTGTTATCTTGGCTAGTCAAGACTTAAGCCTTTGGAAATTCAAAAAGTTAAAAAGGCCCATTAAACTTAATCATTTAACCGGGCATGCCAGTTCAAATGGCCTGTAAATGAAAATAACAAGTAGTGCAAAATAACAAAATAACTAAAAGCCCCAAAATTTGACGTCAATCGCTCCACAAAGAGAAAGCACTCTTTTCAATGGATTGATCCCCTAAAATGCCATTCTCCGAATTTGTTTATCATTTCCCGATCTCAAAATGCATTCTCACTTTTCATTTCAAAAATTTTCTATTAAAAAGGACGAAAAGCTATTGAATGGACACTCTCAAATTTGACAAAAAATATGAAAAATTTGAAAAAATATGAAAAAATCGTTCACCAAACGCGAAATTTCTGCCATTTTTCGCAAAAATCGGGGGATTTACGGCCAACCTACGCAAATTATCCCTTTGCCGAAAAAGTGAAACAAGCTCAATTTTTATGGTGAACTTTTTCGGTTTCTATTTCGCTTTTTTTTCTTTTTAAGTCCTTGCTAAGTGATTTTTATTTCGGTTTTTATGGGGATCAGTTCAATTTTTCGGGGTTTTGGGGTCCATTTTGAAGTCAAAGTCAACGCAACAGGTGATCAGTATTTTTTGAGATTCGAGCTCAAGATTGGCTCGTTTTTGAGTGTTGCTTTAAAAATTTGAATCCAGATTTTCTGGGTTGTTCTAGAAGTAGTTTTCCCGGGCCAAACAAAGACAGGGACAATCGAGAAAAATTATTAATTTACTCAACTAATTTACTCACATGAGAATTGCAATCAGTATGTACCCGTCTTTTTTCTATGCCAGGTTTTGGCCTTACTTGAGCTAATTTGCCTGCTGTGGACTATCCACAAAAGTCTCAGGGCCCGTTGATGGCTTGATCTGGAGCTGACTTCTGGCCTGGGTCTGACCGGGTTCTAGCTTTGCCTTGCTTTTCTTATAGGACCTAAAATATTCTTGCTTACATTTCGACGTATCCCCAAAAGTCCTTTTTTGTCGAATAACTTTGCTCAATTCTTTGCCCGAATTCCATTAGCTAAATGCTTGATTGTACTTTTGAACCTTTTTGCAATGCATGCCTTTTTTCTGCGTTGTAAGACTTTCTTTATCCATTTTGTTTACAACAAGACAACAGGCTGGAACTGCATTTTTAAAGTTTAGTAATATTGAACTGTTGAATTACTGTTAGTTTCGAAGTATTCGATTCGCGTCTATGGAGGTCTATGGATGTATTGAGCGGTGTTTTCCACATCTCCCTTACTCTACTTTGAAACTCAAATCTTTTCATCGTTGATTTAAAAATGTGCGGAATTCCGAAATTTTGACAAGATTCTTGAAATTTTCGTTTCATTTTTGTAAAACAAATAAGACTTGAAATTTTTTGGAGAAGCAAAATGAAAAAAAAATGAAAAAAAATCGGAAACCATCGTTATTTTGTCAGCTGAAACGTGAATCGGAAATCGGTTCTTGCCTTTCTTTTCCCTCGTTTCTTTTCCGATTTTCAATTTTTCATCGGAAATTTGATTGTTGCAAAAAAGGAGAAAAGAATTCAAAAAAAATTCTGGAGATTTTTGTTGATCTGTTTCAAATTTTTCGGATAGCTTTTCTGAACACTTCAGCTGAAAGAAGGGTTTCCGGCTGCACAAATTTCATGAATTCCTGGCGAATTTTTGACAGAAAAAGTTGAAATTGATCAGAACGAACTTTTAAATTTTCTAAAAAATATCTAGAAAGACTTTTGGGAATATTTTATTATAAAAATTTTCAAGCGTTGCTTTCAAAAAATCGTGTTTTAGGTGAAAGTTGGGGAAATGGTGATAAGGATCAATACAATACAAACAATAACAATACAATACAAACAATACAAACAACAAAAGACACTTTCTAAACTCGATTAATGAATTGCATTTAGAGTAATCAGAAACTTTAATAAGAAACCAAAAAGCAGACTCAGGCCTGTCCTTGTTAAGTCTGGCTTACAGGTCTTTAGCCCGCATGAAAATCCCATGATTCTCTAACTATCTTCACACCAAATACATCAGTGATCCATTTGTCCTTCGTTTACGTAATTGCAGTGACCTAAGCTTAACCAGATTGTCACACTACTCATAAACAAGTCCAGTAAAAAAAGCTAGGACTTGTAAACAATCTGCTGACAAAAAAGATAGAACTTCTTAAGAATTGAGCTTTTAGCCGTTTGCAATATGAAAGAGTTTTAAAGTTAAAAACTACCAGTTAAAAACTACCAAATTACTAACAATAAGACAGATGAGTGCACTAGGAGGCTTAAGTTTCCGACTTTTGAGCACAAAGCACACCTTAAAGCGTATTTTTTCCTAATCATATCAAACCTTTGAAGCTGAATCCTTTCAAATACTAGGTATTTGTCTTTAAAATTCAGCTGTCCCAAGCTCAGCCATGAAAATGTTCCCATAAAAATTAGTTCCCCAAAAAATTCTTTCACTCTTTTTTCATTGAAATCTTGAGCGAAATTCTATGGAAACTTCTTCGTTTTTTTCGCTTTTAACGGATTTTCAGAAAAATTTAGGAGCTTGGCAACCGTCCTGGCTTTAGCTTTAGCAGAAATGAAACAGTTAAAAATTTTTTGGTGAAGATGCTTAAAAATTCGAGAAAGCACTCTTTTGTTGAGGGGGTGTCATCCATCCAGAAAAGATCAACATAATATAGCTCGAAGTATAGGCTAGTATAGGGGCTTTCTGCTATTTTAGCTTTAGATTTGAATATTTGATATAGAAATCAGCTAATGCTCAAGCTCAAGTAGCTAATGAGTGATTTCAGGAATCATGTTTCAATTTAATTTAATAGGAAAACGATGTCCCTAATTCCTAATTTCTAAGAAATTTTCAAATAATTCATTTTTTCGCATTTTTTTGCTTCTGCTTTGTGCATTTTTAGACCAGTAGTCGAAATAATTATCTTTTTTTTTATCTCTAAAACATAATTCACTTCTTACGTTTCAGCAAGCCGAGAATGTTACCTTTCGAGAAATTTTCTTCCCAATCACGTTAACTAAAGCTTAAATCCAACAAGAGTCTTGTTAGCACATTTTTGGCGTACAGTTGTGTAGTTCTTTACTGTTTTACCGATAATTTAGTGAAAATTCAAAGATAAACTAAACTATTATAGGCATTCGATTTCCTTTTGAAAACTAGTACAAAGTTACCGAGAACTTTCTGTGAGATAAATAACAAAAGTCCTCAAAAACCTGAGTTGATACCAAAAATAATCGTAGAGTACGGCCCATTAGTATCGTCGTTAATGTGTTAAAGATGAGATCTAGGTTTTTGAGCTGATCTGTAAAACAAATCCCATTTCACTAGCAAGACTAAAAACCTTTGTTTCAACTTTTGGAATCTCTGAATGTAAAAACTACCTTGAAACCGTCCCAAGCCTAGAGTAGGTTAAGCAAAGCTTGCAGTAAAGTTCTGGCCCAGCTCCGGCCAGACGGATCGGGTCCAGGTCTGGGCTGAGCCTCCGATCTGGCCCTGGTTTACCTATTTTGGCCGCTGAATAAGTTAAAGGCGTCCTCGGAATCACCATGCTTTGATCTGACTTGCGATTAGCTTCTATACTCCCCGAAATGAATTCGATTTCTGAAATCTGTTGAAACAGATCTCTTGCATTCATTTCCCTCATAAAGGACATACATATTATTGGGTTCTTTTCATAAATCCGCAGCTTTCCCAGCTTTTCCCCGAGGAGATCCTCCCTTGCCCGGATGGTTCTTTTGTGTATTCACCTGTGCAATGGTTCGCAAAATCCCTTGCCATCTCTGGGATCTCTCCATTTTCTGAATGTTTCCCCGAATTTCCCCAAAATGCTCTTTTTGTCTTTCTATGAAGTCTCATTGAGCTCTCCATTTCCCCAAAAAGCCCAAAATCGGAAATAAATTCATTCGAATTTGAAACTCGCATGTCCGTTTCAAATATTGAAAACAAATGGAATTCACCGGGTACAACTTTTCGGATATTTGGCTTATCTAGACCTTGCCCTTGGGAAATTGACCACTAATAGTTATCCGGTAACATCGACTCAATGTAAAGAGCACGATTTGAACTCCCTAAACTCCCTAAACTTTTGCAGTTTGCAAGTTTTTGGCCATTGCTTTCTTTCCCCGAAAAAGCTCATCAGCATCAGAAAATCATCAGAAAAAGCTTTCATTTTTCATGAATTTCTTCTTTTTGCCCGTTCGTCCACTGTTTTCCCCACAATTTACGCTTTTTCCTGACAAATTTTGACTTTAAGTTGGGAAATTTTTGATTAAACGAAAAGTTTTTGAATAATCTTAATAGCAAGGTTAATGGCCATGAAAACATTTTCGTTTTGTTTTAAACTTTCTTTCTTTTGAAACTCAAATTTTAAAATTAACGTCAAATTAGTAAAATTTTGTCCAATTTGAATTTAAAATTAATCTGTTTCAGGTTTATTATCATAAATTTATCATGTCAAAAGATTTAAAAATTGATTCCAAAGAGAAGCATCAGAAGCATCACTAGTTCTAAAGCTTTCATTTGCACGGCGTTTACTTTGAAACTCAAAAAGCATCCAACTACTGACGGTACCGTAAAACCATTAGTATAACTACGAAAATCCTCAAGTTTTCAGTGAAATCAATAATAACAACTGGATATGTACAGTGCCGTAACTTGATCTACTTTCGTTTTGAAACGCTAAATTTGAAACTAAAGCTTTCAAACTTTAGAAGCTTGTGGAGTGAAGGGGATCTCAGTTACAATAATAAGCCAATAAGAGATCAAAAAAGCTATTGCCGCTACAACTTTCACAGTCAAACCAACAAAGGACTTAGTTTTTTGTTCTTAAAAAGGTTTAATCTCAAATAGCCATCCGTACCAACTTGCGTATCGATCCCGCCCTTCTCCATTTCATTAGCTCCAATTTGAACCTTAAACTTTTCTACCCAAACTTGGCGCTAATTGAACAAAACATTTAAGCTTCTACCGGTTACAATTTTTATAGCCAAGTCTTGAAAGCCTTATTTTTCGATCTTGAAAAGTCTAATGGCCTGCAGAATTTAATAACCAATCCATTTCCCATTAGAACAGACCCAGCTTGAAACTAGGCTTGCTTTATCAAACATGATCAAATTCAAATCCAAATCTAAGTGTTTACTTGTTGCAATTTCCACAGTGCAATCTTGAAGAGTCTAATGGTGTAAAGCAATCCAACCACGAACTTCACCATCACTTTCCCATCCAATTTGAAACCGAAATCTCTTCCCCCAGACTCGGCACTTTGTGTTCTGCTTCCTGACCAAATTTCATTACTTTGTTTTCTTCGAATTTCAAATTTTCCTCATTTTTTCGATTCTTGAAAGCAAACAGTCAGAATTTTCGAGGATAACATGAGTTTTTTTCTTCTTTTTACAAAGCTGCTCAAATATTGAAACAGAAGTTTTGCCCTTCCGGAAAAAAGACGGAAAGTTGAGGCCAGGCCACTTTCGGGAACTTTCAACAAAAGTTGTCTACTTATGAAAAATCAGAAAAATGTTTGTTGATCAGTGAGAAATTTAAGGTTCAATATTTGGTTTCAAGTTTTTCCGCGTTTGGCTGCATTTCTGAATATCAATGTGGCATTGGGTTTCAATCATCTCAAAATTTAGACTTTTTAAACTTGTTTAGCATGCTCTTTTTTGACTTCGAAAGCTGATTTTTATTTCTATTTCTTTTTCGATTCATTATTGGAAATATTATTTTACTCATTTCATTTTGATTGCTCTTTTTAAAACTCAATCTTTTATTTGAAAGACTTTTTATGAGCTGAAGCTAAAGATTTTTAAATCTTTAAAATTTTAGAATCTTCATCTTTTCTACTTCAAATTTGGCTTTTGTCAAGTTCAAGTTGGCTAAATACAGTCATATTAATTAAACGTTCTTTTCATACAAGGAAATTCTTTCATTTGAAACTAAATAGTTCCAATCGCGTTTGACAATCGTTTTGATGTCTTCGAACTTTCAAATTTTGTATTCTTCTTTCAATTTTCTTTACAGTTACCTTTAAGCTTTGATAATTGTAGAAAGAACTCGATCTCTCAAATAAATGGATGAAGAGTGGGGCGTTCTCAGACAGGATTGTCTCTTCTCCGCCGCTGCCGCCAGCCATCACCATGATGATATCACTGAGGTCGGCAAAAAGATAACAAAAATTACAAAAAATACCTAATAAGTTGGATCAACAAGATAAAATATCTTGTTCTTGTTCTTGTATCTTGTAAAACTTACCAAAAATTTATTTAGTTACAAAAACTTCAAAATTTTTGTTTAGCGATCGTGTTCAACTGTCCACTTGCACTAAACTTGAAACTAAGAACACCAATCTTAAAACTTAAGTTTCAGTTGGAACTAGGGCAGATCAAAAACTCGTGCACCGACGGGACTCGAACCCGCAACCTTTCGCTTCCCGGGCAACTGTGCTAAATATTACACCACAACGCACCTGATCAAGAGAGATCAGGTGCGTTGTGGTGTAATGTTTAGCACTGTAATGTGTAATGACTCCAGATGTAATCACTCCAGATGGAGTCAACTTTTCTCTTATTGAACTTATCAAACTTACTGAAAAAAGTCCTTTTTGAAACAGTTCGTTAGGAACAATGAAATATCTGTAAAAAGCGTTTCTTTGAAATCATAGCTAAACTTTTGAAATAGTCTTTTTTTCAGGTAGAACATGTGAAGTGTGAGCCACTCGAGACGATCGATGAGACTTCAGGTGAGCGAAAGAACTTAAAAAATAGCCTAAGCCTAAATTTGAAAGAAACAAAGAAATAAATTTATATAAAATTTGGCAAAATCTGTGCTGATTGCAAAAGAATTGAGTGTTCGCTTTGGCTGAAAAAAGCGCTAATCGGAGTGATAAAACTGAGGATTAGGCATTGAGAAGATCCGCTTCGGGAAACACCAGAAACATTGTCGGGTTTAAAAAAATAATTTTATAAACTCATTTAATTAAAATCGCATCTTCAGGTAAAGTTATCTATAAAAAATGAATTTCTCTTATCAAGTCGTGTTTAATTTTATCTTATTTTATTTGTTTTATCAAAAAAATCATTGGGGAATCAATGTGAGAGTCAAAGTTTGTTTGGAGTAATGATTGTTTCAAATTTTCTTCTCTTACCTCATCGACTTGTAATCAATCTAAAAGGCAGAAAGTTGTAAATTTCTATAAAGCGCTCTTTTTTTTTTTTCTTTTCTTGTTTATACAGTTAGCAACTGAATGTAACCAAAAAAAGTCAAAAAGAGAAAAATCTTTTCTCTTTCCTTTTTTTCCTCTTTTTCCTAATCAAGTCCACTACTATTCGGAGGGAAGAGATAAGAAAATTTCCGAAAAATGAGAAGCGAAGATTTTGAGAGAATATACGGGTGATTGTTGCAGGTTTACACTCCCCGCAAAATCACTTTGTTCCTTCAAAAATTGAGTCTGTTCTGTGATCATATTTTCTAAACTTTGACTCGAATTGACTGCTTTGATCCTCTCTTGTGAGAAATTCGAGTAGTTTTACCTCGTTTAATTACAGTAATCTCGACTTTAAGTGTACTGTAATCGATCGTACACTTAAAAGCAAAACCCGTAGCCGTTTCACTGCTATTCTGAAGATTTATTTCACCCTGCAACTGTATAACTTGTCCTGCACAGGACTACGGTAGCACAGGACTCACGGGTACTGTAGCTCAAATTGCCAGGCCTACAGATCCCTCGAAATAATCCAAGAACGACGGTACTCTACATTATTAAATCCCTTCGCCTAATCCGACTAATATTCTCACAAAATGGGATCCCACGCCTATGAAGAGGAGTTCCTCTTCCGTTCATTCACTCCCGAGTTGAAAGTCTTTGATTTTGTCGACGTAAAAATGGAGGAATGCGTTGAGAATCCGTGTTTAATCCCTAACGATCATCAATCCCATCGACCACCGCCATTGCCCATTCACGGATTGAGAGTTGCAGGTCGGTTGGAGAGCGGTGATTGTTGTATTTTCTTGGGAATGAGTGCCGTTTCATAAAAATAAGTCCAGACCAGACCTGACCAAGAAATGACTGCTTAATAGACTAAAAGGTAAAGGTATTGCGCGAGTTAGTCTTGAGCGTATTTCAGTGATGCAGTTTAAGTCGAAACTCAATTTTTAAAATATCATGCTTCAAAATATTGAGCTTTGTTGAGTTGTGTGATCTCTAATGAAGTCATGGTCGCTTCAGCTTAATCATTTAAACACTTCAAAAAATTCTATTAGATAACATGATAGCTATTCTTTTTTGAAATTGTAGAGCGATTAGACAGAAACTGAAAGAGTCCATTGTAGTCGTTGGGTTTGAAACACACACTTCTAGTCAGTCAATATTTAGTCAGAATTTCAATTCACTAATAATAAGACCAATTTGTTCCACTTTTTTCCTATTGATAAGCTTCCTATTCACTATGTTTTGGTAAACTCAGACTTATCAAATTCCATAAGTTTCCTGTTCTTTGCACTCATTTCAAAAACCCATAAAGTCTAGGATCAAAATATCACAGGTATCGCAAATTTCCAGAGAAAAATGAGCGAAAGATGGCCATAAATTGCATAAGCGATGGGAAATCGATAGAATTTCCCCAAAAGGGGTTCTTTCTTGGTTCCCTTTTTCTGTGTGAGGGTGTGCCTTTGCCTTGTCGAATCATCACTTCAAATCAAATTTTCGGCTCACCACTGATAATTCCCCTATGATTTGAAAAGATTCAGATAGGGAAAATGGAATAGGGAATGCTTTTTCAAAAGAACAGTAAACAATTACAAAGCATTTTACAAAGCATTACAAAGCAACAAAGCTTACAAAGAAAAAGACAGAGTTTTATTTTGAAGCGCACAACTTTGAAACTCAGATTTCACCAGCTCGAAGCTGTGCTTAACCAAAACAAATTAAAGCATGAACATTTAGAAAATTATTTCAATAATTTTTAGACTACCATGGATCAACATCAGTCTCCCCATCGTCAAGTCTCTCATCACCATCGGATCTTAAGGTTTGCATAAAAAATTGGGACTAAAAAAAACAAAAAAATAAATGCCTTTGATACTTTGAAAAATTTAACAACCGAAAATGAGGATTTACGGGAGTTTTAGATCTATTGAATGCATCTATTAAAACTATTGAATAGTGATCTATTAATCTGGGTGTTCTAAACCATTTACCTCTAAGTTGAGGTAAATGGTGAAGACCTAAGTTTCTTTTGTCAAAGATTTCTAAATATATAATATAAACATTTAGATCCAATTGTTGTTACTGATGTGTTTTTGACTGAATTTGGTTCTTTTCAAAACAAAAACCTTCTTTTCAGACGGATTTCGGTGCGGATTTCTGCTCGCCTTTATGTGTGAACCCATTCTCGGGCGGATCCGCCTCATTTCTGCACTCGCCGGCCAGCAGTAGCAGGTTTGTGAGTAATGGGGAAATGTGAAAATAGACAGGGATTTGGGAAAACGTTAGAAAGTAGAAATAGCATAGCTTTTCCAATTTTAAAGCAAAAATAATGAACCATTTACATATTACAGGAAAAAAAAGTGCAAGTTTCAACTGGGTTAGGTTGACTTTAAAAATTTTTTTTTAATCGGTTGAACCTTACTTTTACTTTAAAAAATATCTGAACTTATTGTTAGTCCCATCTAAAGTTTCAACTTGAAATCCCTTTGCGTAATAAGTCAGATATGAATATCTCTTAGTTTCTGTCAGATATGAATATCTTTTGGTTTCTGACGCAAAAATCATTAAATTAAAATTAGACTCATTAAAATCTAAGTTTCAACTTGAAGAATGTGAAACTAAAAAGGCAAGAGTCAATGTTGATGTTGGTGGTTTGTACGTAATAATTTCAAACAACCTTTTTTTGGAGTTTCAGGTTTTTAAAGTCCGTTAGATTCTCAATTTTATAACTTTTAAAAAGTCTGACTATTCAGTAAATATTAATAAAGTAAATATACCAAACTAGCAAGATTCAGTAAATATTAATAAACGCAAAAATCACAAATTTTAAAGCTTTTTGGAGTATTATCTAGCTAAATAAGAAGATCAAAGCTTTTCCATGATTCCAAGACTCCAAGACAAAGTAAATATACCAAACTAGCAAGATCCTTAAAAATGCACTCATTCAGCAGCCCGTTTGGTGTTCCATTTCACGCTCAGCACGGAGGAAATGGCAGCATTCCCAACTCGGCTCAAGGATCGCTTCCATCGGTTAGTTTCGAAGAAATTTTATTACGATTACCTAAATCCATTAGCAGCATAGAAATAGAACAAATGAATGAAAAAATGCTTTCAGATGTGCGGCAGTCCATTGCCTCCAGTTTCTCATTTCTCTCAGCATCCAGTGCAAACACAAGGACAACTTCATCACGGTAAATTTCTGTTTCAAATTCAATACTTTACCATACAATATATTAAGTAAACACTTTTAAAATCTAAGTTTCAAATGAGAGTGTTAAAAGTTGCGTTTTCATAGACTAATAGTGATAGAACTGTCTTATTGTCGCAATGTTGTGCTATTCAAATCTTCACTGTAACCCACATTTCCTCGACATTTCCAGCTCCACCCGGGATGATCCCAGTGACGGCGATGGGTGGCGGGTTCTTTGTGGCCGCAAACGGTCAACAAATATTAGGCCATCAAATTGCTCCGCCAGCAACTCTCCACCATCATCCGATGCAGCAAACGAATCACTATTTCACCCAAAATGTTCACGATGCACATGACGATTCGTCGGAAGAGCACGGTGAAAGAGTTTGCATGTTAATGACTCTAAATCAAGCGTCCGTTGCTTTACAATTAGAATTCCATGCTCGTTAAGTTTTAACTTGACACTAATCTTTTTAAAGCCTTTTTAAGGCCGCTCTTTTGCACAGATGAGCTGACCTCCAAACCTTTAAGTATTGAGTGCTCACAGAATTTGTTTCCGATTTGATTTCGAGACTCTTCAATTCTTCTTCAATTCAATTCAAGGCGCTTCAACCCCTCGAGACCGTAGCAGTAACTGTAATTTCGAAACGCAAACCATCTTGCTATTGAACTAGAAATTGGGTAGCTAATTTTATCAATCTTGAAACTCAGATTTTTAAACTAGATTTCAGCCAAGTTCTAAGTTAAAGCGTTTGACTATAGTTTAAAAAATTTTTTACCTGCATAAAATCCATTAACAGTACAATAAAATCCATCAACATGAAATTTGCAGGTCGTTCCCCATCTCCTCCATTGTCTGAGGGAGACGGTGAAGGGCTCACCGCTCTCCAAGCCCAACACCGATCGAGAAGCAAAATGCACGAGATGGCTGTCAGGCAAAAGCTCATCACAGATCAGGTAGCAAGTTTTAAGAAAACAACGACTTGAAACTTAAGCGTAAGCTTTGAGCGATAGAAACCCTGATGTGAGCCTTGTATTGTTGCTTACATAGTGAGCAAATCGTCGCCAAAATTGAAACCCCGTTTTTTTAACCGACTGACTTTAGGACTCGCGGAGCTCCGGTTGTGTTCAATTGTCATCCGAAGAGAAAAGGACACTTGTGCAAGTGAGTATTGTTTGAAAAAGTAAAAAAAACCTTACAAATTTTAGGAAGGCTACTCGATTCCCCAGAAGTTTCCATTAACAAAATCGGAAGAGGAAGCACTGAAGGTTGTTCGTCGAAAGATCAAGAATAAAGTGAGTTTCAAGCTAAGTTCAACGCTTTAAGTTCGCTGTTAATAGAAGGGATAAGTGGATAAATCTGAAGAAATGCCATCACTGAACTTACTCCAAAATTTGCAGCTCTCCGCTCAAGAGTCCCGTCGGAAACGCAAAGAATACATGGATTCTCTGGAGCAACGCGTGCAACTTTACTTCAACGAGAATCAGCAATTGAGACACAAAATGAAACAGTTGGAGGTGGGGTGATTGAGTGATTCTGAATTACATTTATCAATTGTAATTCTAGTTTATTTCATGAACGAAAAGCCATTTCAGAATAAGAGTCATTTTCTCAAATGAAATGAAACATTCATTTTGAATTCACATTGTTTCAATTCATGAAAAGTTTCAAGTTTAACCACATTAATTCATCAGATATTAATGTAATGTGTCGAGATAGTTAGCCTGATCAATAGCGTATGCTTCGATAGTCGATAGTCGAAAAAGTTGACACGTTTTAGAAAACGGATTAGAGGATTTTCTCTTGAGTTAAAAAAAACCCTTGAAACCAAGTGCTCAAGTGCTTTTCTAAAACACAGCATTTCATCAAAGCTACCGTAATCCAAAGTCAATCCTTGCATCACCCGATTTCCAGATGTCCAATCGTGGTCTCCTTTCTCGTCTCAAGCAATTGGAGGCGATTGTGGCGCCAAACGGGCAAATTCTGGACGACGGAATGGTCATGTAAACGGCTCATTTTGAGCTAAACCGAGATCAGGAACTTTGACCTGGTGAAATTGGATAAGTTATTTATTTGTCTATGTATTTGATAATTTATTTCTTGTTAACTTATTCGCGTTTTTTGATAATTTGTCTTTATGAGTGAGGACCGAGACGAACACTTTGGGGAATTTGTGTTTTTGTGTGTTTCTAGTTTCAGGCAGCTAGTTTCAAACTCGTTGACTAATGAACAAAAGTTCGAAATGTAATTATTTGAAGCAAATTCCCAAATTGAACTTAAAAATTTGACTTCAAATTTAAGATTTTTTGTTAAAGGTAATCGTAATTTGAAACTAGCTGCATTCTTTGAAACTTTCTTCTTCATTTACTTGTATCCTTTTCCCCTTTTCCCATTTTCCCCTTTTCATCCTTTTCCCCTTTTCCCAGCCTGGTCAAGAAGTCAGCTTAAGTATCATGCGTAACAAAGCTTATCGATTGATTGAATATCTTGAGATTCATGTCGAAATTGAAATTACATTCAACCAAGATGACAATTCAACCCAAACTTTAGCCAACAATAGCTTAATCTGCTTGCTTTGCTGGGTCCGAACCGAAAGAATTATTTTCTAATTAACCACTGTCAACCAACCAAACTTGAAACCGCAATTATCAGCTCAGTAAGCTGATTTAGCTGAAGATCTGAGAATTTGCCGAAAATCTTCGCCTATTCCCGCAAAGCATCAGTGCAAATAGGCTCACCTACAGTTATAGTCTAGAGTTTAGCTAAATATGTATATTGAAGATCCTTTAAAGCCACAATTTCCGCCTGAATTCTCGAAGTGAAGTTAAAGAAACGCAGTCTTGTCAACTGAATACTTTTCTAATTAAATTTAAGTTTAGCTTATAGTTAAGCTGTTAAGCTGATTCTTGATCGAATGTTTCCATTTTCCCCCTAAAAAGTGTTTGATTTCTCGGCCCTCATCTCACACAAGGTCTGCTTGATCCGATGCGTGTATCTTTTTTTGAAAACCGTTTATAAGATTTGAAACTTTCTAATATTATTTTATTAATCTTAAGGATTGCAATGCACTTTTTTTTTAATGTTTTTGGCTTAACCAATCAAATTCCAAACTCACTTTCGTTTAAAAACATTTTTGAAACTTAAAAATTCTCTTTTTTCCACAAATCCCTAATCCTTTTTGAGATTCTATTCATTAAAATGTTTCAAATGTTTTCAAAATTCTGTGTCATTTCGAAAAATGAATATATTTTCTCTTCTGTGATGAAATTTTTCCGTTTGCCTTTGGAACTTTGTTGCAATTTTCCATCAAAAATTGAACCTGTGATTGAAAGTTTTTTAGGTTTTTTTTTGCTTTTATTATTTCTGAGATGATCTTCATCTTTTCTAAAGTTTTAAATTTACAAATTTATTTTTAAAATTTTATGTTTCATCTTTTTTTTTGATAGAATGATGACTAGGGATTTGTAGTTGGGTCAGTCAAAGTTTCCTATGTTTTCTAAATTTTTATCTAAACCTTTTTTCGCAAAGAAATTTTCTTTTGCATTTTTAAATGAATTTAAATTTGATTGAAAGCATTCGTTTTGTTGAAAGAATAAATGGCGAAAAAAACACAGAAATTTGACCCTTAAGATACATGATGCACTCTGGGCTCCCCGAAGCCCGTAAACACCCCCTTTCTGGCGCACTCATTTCTTCCATTTCCCAATGACACCAATTCATTGCGGGGGAAAATGAAAGAATTGAGTGCGTCAGAAAGGGGGTGTTTACATCGATTGTGAGCCAAAGTACGCGTCGAATTCATTCTTTAATTAACCTTTAATTCGTTTCCTGTAAAAGTTCAAGTTGAAACGAAGTTGTCTTGAACGTCAATGTTCTTGGGGAAATGATTACAACATGTACAACATGTACATCATGTACATCATGTACAACATGTTACAACATGTGAATTTCTAAACCTCTATGTGTCAACTGAGATTTTTCTCGATCACAGCACAAGTATGGTGCTCATTAACGTACGAGAATCTCAAAAAACTTTGCAAAAGTTGAAACCCCTTTTGCACAAATTTTCTTTGGAGTGAATTTTTTCTATTAGCTTCTGTCAGCAAGTGGTTCTTTGAGCGGAAAACAGATATCCCTAAAATAGTAATATTATTTCCAGAATAGGTAAAAGATATCCAATCAAGGACTTATAAGGGAGCATCAGACCAAAATTATCATAACTACGAAATTTGCAATTTGCCATTTGCATACCTGCATTTCTCTGGATCCATTCAATCCACCACCAACCGAACCTATGCTGGTTTGTTCAATGAAAGCTCGAAGCCATACCATATTCTCCAAATTAGCATATCTCCTATCCCAATTACCATTTAATCCTCCTTGAAATAACCTCCTTTCCCCCACTTCTCTATCGTTTTCCTATTCTCTATTCTCTATTTTCTTTCCGAATAAATGTTTTACTTACAAGATGGAAAAGTAAGGATTTCTTTTTGATTTGATTATTTTCTTAACTCGAAAGTCTTATCTCAAGTCTTAGACTTTGTTAATTTGACTCAATCAAGCTCTACAGTACCCAATGTACGTCATTAGTGTCACTAGTCAAAGTGTTCTTTACTTAGTACTGTAGTCTAGGCACTGTAACATAAGTAGTATTTATTCTACAGTACCCAGGCTGTGTCCGGTACAGTACTACAGTCTGCAGTGCCTAATAGTATAAGTATTACAGCTAAGAAACTAGTATTGGCAGTGCCCAACCACAATAGACTTATCGGGAGTACTTTGTGCTCTCAAAAATGCTCAAAGCTTTTCTGGTGCCTTGATATCCTGCCAGTAAGACTGCCAGTAAGGGCGTGTTTCCATTTCTCAGCACAAAGTACATCACAAAGCCAGGCTACTCCAGGCTACTATGGCGATACCGTAATCCTCTCATGCTACAGTTTGAGTATACTTTAGCAAATTTACTATATAGAAACTTGAAGCTAATCATGGATTAATTCTCAATTTTCTGATTGTGGGGAGTCGATGGCAAGTGTTTGAGCTTTTGGGGAAAGGGTCGTGGGGAGCCGTGCATCGAGTCGTCGATGTCAACAAACGGGGCATCGAAGCGGCACTCAAAGTGGGCATTTGGATTGGACTTTGAGTAAAAGCTTAGTTATATGTTACTTTCTTTAATTCCAGGTCGAAAGCACCGAAACCGAGGATAACGGAGTACTGAAGTTGGAGGTTGAGAGACTTTTCTATTCAAAACTTTTTCTCTTTTAGGTAGAGGTGATGAAGAAGCTGACAAAACGACCGCACACCATTCGCTTTTTCGATGCCGGGAAGCGCTCGAAATATTCGTGAGAAAATTAGCTAGATTTTTGCCTTGGCGTGTACATCGTCAATAGTTGGTTCTTTTTTCAGCTACTTGACAATGTCGTTGTGCGGTCGGGATTTGGCGACACTCAAGAAATCGCTGCATAGAGGAAAAGATGGGAATCCGCCGGGATTCTCGCACTCGACCACTCTTCGCATTGCCGTCTTTGGACTCTACGCCCTCAAACAGGTTAAATCATTTTTGAAAATAGACTCTAAAGGATCAGTCTTGTTACAATATGTCGATATTCTGCTTTTTTGTCGGTTTTTGATAGATACCGTAGCTTTGGCATTGTAGAATGGGCATACTGTAGCTTAGCTACTGTAGAAGACTAATTACCGTACATAGCTACTGTAAGATACTGTACTGTAGTGCAATGTATGATAGGTATTATCTATTTTCTTTTTTTTCAGTTGCACGAGGTCGGCTACGTGCACCGCGATGTGAAACCGGCAAATTGGGTGATTGGGCTAAGGGGACGCGATCGAAAGTGCGTCTATCTCATCGATTACGGTACCTAAATTACTATGGCTATTGTAAGATTACGATAGATTACTTTAACCATTTTGAGACTGCGATAGATTACGGTAGCTTTTTGGGACTGAGATTAGTGTCTTGAATTTCATTCTCGCTCCATTTTTTCTTTCAGGAATGGCTCGCGCTTATGTGACAAAGGACAAAAGCGGAAAAGAGATCCTACGAAAGCCCCGACACAAAGCTCTGCTGAGGGGAACAATCAGGTAAAACCTTAGACACTTTTTTGCCGTAATCCGCCTTTCCCCCGTTTTTTCAGATTCGTCTCTATGAATGTGCACAATCGGGGCGAGCAGGGACGAGTCGACGATTTGTGGGCTCTTCTGTATTCCCTTGGACATCTTTGTGAGGCGGGATTACCTTGGAGTGGTGACAAGGTGAGCCGATTTCAGACTTCACCTTGAATCATCCTTTAGGAAGAGAATGACATTAAAGAGAAGAAGGGACAACGCGATCAAGAGGTTTTTAAAGTGAGAATTTGAGAATATTCTAGACAAACCGCCGTAATCATTTGATTTTCATTTGATCAACCCAATTTTGGTATCATTGACCGAAATAGGTGCGATTCGGGAAATGGATTAATCAAGAATACAATCTAAATCGTGTGCTAACCTTTTTCTCATTTAGAACTGTCCGATCGAGTTCGTTGGGGTGGCGAAAATGTTGCGCACTCTCGGCTACGAGCATCGCCCCGATTACGCGAAGATCTACGAGACGGTGGGGATTTGAAATTTGCATTCTAAGTACAGAAATTTACAACCTTGATCTAATTTTTATTTTGTATCAAGAATTTCCTGTGTGTTTCCAATTTTCTCCTTTCTTTTCAGCTCATTGAAGGGATCGACCGGCTCGCCGCAAATTTCAGCGATCCGTACGATTGGGAGCAAAATCAGGTCCGGATTTTTTAGGGTTTTGAGTTAATTGATGGATAAGTTTTTGAATTTACAACTATTTTTCGTTTAGTCTTGTCCATTTCCGACATTTCTTCCTTTTTTTAGTTGCCCTCCCCAGTGCAGACGTGCTACGAAATGTCAGTGCGCGAGCGCGCCACGCATCGACCGATCACACGTGAGGAGCTTTGTTTCATGGTTAGAAAGCTGACTTTTGAGGCACAATGCAGTAGTTAGTAGCTCATGGGGATACTGTGGACAAGATGTGTTTTCTAAAACGTGTCCCTTTCTCTTTCTACCGTCATCTTATCTCTATTTTTTATCCAATCTATCAACTTTTTGTCTGATTCTGTGAAGAATTTTTCTGATTTTTTTGTCTGATTCACAAAAGATATCGAAAGATACAAAAAGTGGATAGATTAGATAGAAATAGAGACAACATTACGGTAGTTTCGAGAAAGAGGATGTCTTTTAGGAAACGAGTTAAAGTCTACAGTATCACGGTACTTCTGCAGCTTGTTTAGAGTTCAATAGCACTGACATTCAGCTAGAAAATTGATTCCAGTTGGATAGCGTAATATTGTACTGTACTCTTCAATGCAAATTTCAAGATAAACCTAGAATTTTTGGAATTTTTTGAACTTTCCATCAAGATTTTGTCATTTTCAGAACGCGAGCTCGATTTTCAAAGTTTTCCGCAGACGCTCCCCGCCTCGTTCAAACAGACTGACATGAAAATTTGAAAAGCATGACAAGAATATCTTTTTTGTCTTATTTTTGGGAAATACATTTGAATTTGCATAAAATTCAGCTTTAATCCGAAAGTAGAATCAAGTTTACCCGAAAAATTTGTCTTTCCGCATTTCCGGGTGCTTTTTTTGCTTCAGGTCCATTGAAAATGCATAGTCGAACTGGAGAAACTCGGAAATTTGAGAAAAAGGAGAAAATATTTTGAAATTGAGACACTTTTTTGGTTCTTGAGTTGAGATTCTTTTGATAAACAAGTGCTAGAGTCTATTTTTTTCACTTTTGATAATGAATTGAGGTAAAAAGAAGCAATTCGATCAAAATTGTTACTTCTAAGGAGAAGAGGGTTATTTTAAACTTTAAAATTTTCTTCTTAAATATCTTCTTTGAGTTCTAAGTTTGTGAGAACTTAAATTTGCATCATTTCTTCAATTTCATTTTTTACTGACATCAAGAAAAAATATCGAGTTTCAAAATAACTGATTACAGGAAGCTTTCACGGTCACGAATAACTCCCATCCGTCTAGAGGCTTAAAAAAGTGTTAGTATCAATTAAGTGACATCAAATTAAAATGCTAAACTTACTTGTTAACCATTTAAAATCTAGTTGCAAATCTAACGCTTACTCAGAAATTTGCGCAGACTAAAGATAAGCAGAAGAAATTTTCGAGCTGAGAAAAGAATTATCGATTCTGAGCAGAAAAAAAGTTAAGTTTCAAAATTGCTCACTTCACAAAGCTTTCACGAGCAGCAATCGCAACTATTTTCACATTTGATTTACCGTTTCCTATACGCAAGCTCAGGATATAAAGTTTTGCAGTTTAAATTTTGAAAACCAAAAAGTTTTAAACGATTTGCATGCACTTGACTACTAAAAGTTAAATTTAAATCTAGTCAATTACAAGAAATCTTTACGATCTCTAATTATTCTTTCTTATTATTGAATACTGATCAATATACACTTCTAGAAAAAATGCTCAAAAATTTGATTCCCGAGCCGGATCTGAGTTTCGATGGGATTCCGCTGTATCCCGAATTCCTCCCGTGTCTCCAAATTTTGCGTCGCAAATCGCGGGGTCGTGGAAAGAATACACAACTGCCTTTCGTCTTTCGCAGGTTTCAACATTTTCTAAAGCAAATATTTAAGGGAATTCGTTGATTTCTCAAAGTTTCGGTGAATTTACCATGAGATAATGCCCGAAATTAGATCTTGTAATCATTGCGCTCTCCGAATCCGTAAACATCCCCTTTCTGGTGCACTCAATTCTTCCATTTTCCCTCGTGACACCAAATCTTTGCTGTGAGGGGAAAATGGAAGAATTGCAGCGCGCCAGGAAAGGAATTGTTTATGGGATTCTGAGAGCAGTAAGTACATCACGAAGAAAAAGTTGAAGATTGGCACTTAAAATCTCAAAGGTGCTATCACTAAAGCTTGACTTCTTGGCTGGAAAACCTTCAAGTTGAAACCTGACTTTTAGGGCTCTCATGTATAGGGTTATATCATAGATTATATGGACTCTCATAGAATTATATAATATTTTCGAAACTTTATTAAGATTTTCTATAAGTTTCAGAGTTAGACATGAGACAAATCACCTTAAAAATCTCAAAAAAACATTTAGATTTTACAAAAACGAGGAAGAGATGATGACGAGTGCCGAGTTCGACATCGATGGTCGGTCAAAACATTCAACTAAACATTATTAGCAATCAATTTTTAAAAATTCTTGGATATCGATACTGAGATTGCTAAAGAAGCCAAATGAAAAATCAATATTTTTCTTGTTCTTCTTCACTATTTTTACTTTCAAAGTGACTTGAAATGGGAAAACTGCACGAGTTTCTTTTGGGTTGAAGAAAATTCGAGTTTGGAAGCAAACGAGCTTGCGCAACTTTGGCGTTTAATAATTTTTCTTCTCTTTTCCTATGAATTGATAAAAGCTGTTTAGTCTTTTTTGAATCCTTTTGGAATTGAGACTTTTTAGATGAATTCAAATCTTCACCTTTTAAGCTAAAAAAGCTTTTTACGTTGATAAAAAATTTAGTTTCAAAATTGGGAAGTTTAGAAAGCTTTGGCCTGGCTAATGCTGCTTTCAGTTGCTTCATTTGTGCTCAAAAACGAGAGCATTTTGTGTCAGAAATGTTTAATATCACTAAATCAAACACACTTGGAACATTAAAATCTAAAAATCACTTTAATAGACTAGACTTTTCTTAATTTTCCTGAGGAATCGCGCAAAAAAAGGGCTCCAGAAATGGTCACAAATTGGGCCCCGGGGGGTTCGGCGGGGGCTAAAAAGGGCCAAAAACGAGGAAAAACGTTGTGCACTCCCGGAAAATCCCACAATTTCTCTTGGCTTTTTGTTCATTCGTCAAACGACTTTTTTGGATTTTTCGAGTTTGGCAACAAAAAAAAGGAGATTCCGGGTTTCAAGAAAGTTTGTGAGTTCATTTGGGAGTTCTCCAAAATGGCTGACTGCATTTTTTTCAACTGTGATGCTCAGAAATTTGTTTTTAGAATATTCTTTAAGGCCATGGGAATACTAAAATCGATTTGTAATGAATTAAGTCCGTCAACTTGAAACTTCACTTTTTTTTCTTAATGAAATTTTCCTTTCAAGGGTTACAGATATATTTTAAACCGATTTATATGCTTTCAAAGCTGAATCACTTAAAATTAGAATAAGATTGTAATGAAACATGCTTGAAACTTACTTTTTTTGTTTCTTTGGTTAGACTTTCAATTTACATCAAAACCTGGTGGTCAGATTTTAAATTTTTTTTGCCACAAAAACAGCGACAGAATTATTGACTAAAGGAAATTTGTAATCGAAGCGTTCAACTTGAAATCTTAGTTTTTCCATCGCACTTTCAATTCACTTTAACTAAAAGTATTCCTATCACTAAACCCAAAGTTTAACCCAAGTTACCCCAAAGTTAAGAAGACTTTTTCAAGTTCTCAATTCAAGAATCGGTCAAAAAAATTGCAACAAAAATCTCAATTAAAAAAAGCTTGAAAAGACTGCTTTTTTCTCTCACAGTCACATGAAAGTCAAAGAAATTTGTAGCCACAAATTGGGTGCCAATTTTCTCAAGTTTTTTGCTTCAAAAGCAACAATTTTTTGAGATTCTAAATGTTTCTAATAATAAGCTCACTTGAAATCATTTCATTAGAAAATCAGAAATTTTTTGAAGTTTCAAATTGGATGGTAAGAAATAACTGGCATTGACACTCTCTTCCAATGTACTCGACTTTTTGCTCTCCGAATCCCTTAAACACTTCCTGGCGCACTCAATTCTTCCCTTTTCCCCGTGACACCAAATCGTTGTTGTGAGGGGGAAATTGAAGAAATAAGTGAGCCAGAAATGGGGTGTTTACAAGATTTTGAGAGCCCAGAGTACAGTCTAGCAATGACCTGCTTTGTTTTTCTTTTCAAATCCCTTTGAAACTTGATCTTGTCTATTTGTTGGGAATTTGAGTGATTCTCTCACCTTGTCCCCTCAGCAGATCTCAAATTCGAACACCCAAAACGACAGCTGACTGCTGACTGCGGAGAGAAAATCTCTCATTGAAATTTACTTCCTTTTTGATTTCATTGGTCTTTTGAAACTAATTTTTATCGGTTAACATATTTGTTTTTGAAATTTGCATATTGAGCATTAAAGGTGATAGTTCTTTTGATTTTCTTGTCATGATCAGTCCACTGCTTTGTCCTTTGAAACATTCATTCCGCTTTTCGCTTTTTGGTTGAATGTCATACTTCTCGATACAATTCAATTACACTAGCCGTATCTAAAAATTAACATACTATGCAAATGGAAAGCAGTTAAAAAATGACTAAGGAACAGTAGCTAAATAATCGCATATTCAATTGGGTACTAATCTTTTCGAAGGCCCTGGAACCACCTATTAACTGGCCATTGCAACATTTGACCATCTCAAATTTGAAACTTGAAGTTTATTTAGATTCTTGTCTCAGTAGGAATCAAATGCGCCCCTCCTAAAGAAGCGGTTCTCTAAAACACATCCCTTTCTTTTCTACCGTAATCTAGTCCTATTTTTTATCTAATCTATCCACTCTTTGTATCTTTCGAATCCTCGGAGAATAATGTAAAAAATTAGATAAATTGGATAAAACTGAAAGCATTACGATAGTTGACACGTTTTTAAGATCGAACAAGGTAGATCAAAACCAACCGTGATCATCGTTTTGACCATTTGCGTTGTCTTAGGCGGGTGGTTCGGGAAGCTAGTCGGATTTGGAGGTTCTTGTCGTTGTTGCCGTTCTCTAAAACACATCCCTTTTCTTTTCTACCGTAACCTTGTCTCTATTTTTATCGAATCTATTCAATTTTTGTATGTTTCGAATCCTTTGTGAACCCTCACAAAAAGTGGATCGATTGAATAAAGACAGAGACAAGATTACGTTTGAAAGGGGACACGTTTTAGAAAACGATCTAGCTATGATGACGAGCACAATCAAATTTAATCCATTCTTTCAAATATGCTGAATTTATGAGCCCTCTTTTATCAACTGCTCTCTTTTCTACCATTCACTCGCTGACAAGCTTGAAATTTGTTCCTTTTCACGAAAGGTTCAGCCAAATTGTTCAAATTTCGCCACTTCAAATCCAGAGCAAAATTTCTGAATGAAGTGGACTCCCAAAAGTGGATTTTTTTGGAATTTTTGAAATTTTTCGCCGTTGTTCTGAAGTGTCTCTTCAATCGGCGAAAAAAACGGAAGAAATTCAGAAAACCCAAAAACCCGAAAAAAAGCGGGAACCTTTCGGAAGCATTTAGGAAGAATTTGGTCCCGAGAAATCCCCGAAATTTGGTCGATTTGCTCGCGGAGGAAAGAATATGTTCAAATTTTGGGATTTCGGCGCAAACGAGGTGCATCCATGCAGATTCAGGCGCTAAACTGCCTGAAAAACGGAGAAAAGGTGGAAAAGAAAAAATGTTTAAAAAGGGGTAAAAAGAACACGAAAATGCGGTGGTAAAGGGGCAAAAATGGGCTTTTTTCGTTTTTTTTTCGTTTTGGCCAAAGTGTCCGGGGAATTCGGGGATAAGTGCGTCACCGGAGAAAAACGAAAAAGAAGAAGAACAAAATGAATAACTCTAAAATTTTCTCTGAACTCTTCGTTGATTTTGAATTATTTGAACGTTAAAATTCAAATTTTAAGATTTTCAATAAAAATTTGACATTTTAGGGGACTTTTTGAAGATTTTATTGCATTTTTTAAGCGAAGTCACTTTTTTTTATCTCATGTTTCAAGTTGGATAATTTATAATTGGAAAAATTTGTCAATAATGTCAATAATCCTTCTTCTATCCATTTTGCTAGATTTACGCTAGATCTAAATAGAATTCAAACTCGAAAATTGAACTGAAAATTGATCTAGTTTCAAATTTCTCATAGTAAAACTTGTTTCCGATCCAGTAATATTATAGCTTTTCTTATCGCAAACCTAAAAGATCAAAAATGACATGATCCATTAATGTTTTCTCGAAGGATAAGCTGAAGTAGGAAAGGGAAAGGGCAAAGAAAGAAGTCGAATTATATCTCACATCATTTTCTCTCAAGTAGATCCCTTCTTTTCCTTTCTCTTTCCCCCATCTAACCCCTTCTATAACATCATCAATTTTCTCACCTTTCGCCCTAGAAAAAGCTCCAAAAATATGAGCATTCTGCATAAAAATATCTTATTTTATCTAATTTTTACTTTTGCTTTTTCTGAGAGACCCATTCCAGACGAACTACCGTAATTCGCCCGCCATTTTTCATTGAATCAGCCCAACTTTGGTATCATTCAATGAGGAATCAAAAGGCTCAGTCAATGATACCAAAATTGGGCTGACCAAAGGGAAACTGGCGAGTGGATTACGGTAGTTTGTCTAAATTAGCTGCTTCTTAGGAAACAGATTAGCTAAGAGCGCTCTGAAATTCTCAAGTTTCAAATTAATCATCGTTAAGTCCTACAGTCATCCGGGAGTGAGATAAAAATTCAAATCTTTTATCTTTTTGCATTATTTTGAAATATTCGATTCAAATTCGCATAGCTTTTGACAGTTAATTGAAGTTTAAGCAGTTCATTTTCCAATATTTTTGACTTTTGGAATTCTTTCACAGCTGGAGATGTGCAAGCTCGCTCAAAACATATGTACAGTACTGGACAATGAAATATGATATTTGAAAAACGATCGTCACTTTCGCACGTCTGTAACTCCCTTGTCTTTGAGTTTAAACTATTATTGTTTTACATTTCCTGAAAGCTCTTTTCAAGGGCTACACAATGGTAATATTAATATTTAGAAATATGGTAAAGACAAGGGAGTTACAGACGCGCGAAAGGGATGATCTTTTTGCAAATATGATAATTCATTGTCCAGTAGTGTATGTCAAAACTTGCAAAGCCCAATTCAAGTACAAACAGTCATTCTCGATTTCCAAACAATTCCTACTCATTTTCCAATTAAAAACATCTTTCGCGATTCTGAATCGAATCTCTAATCCCCGAAGACTCCGAAGAAAGAAAAGCAAAAGAAAGAAAGCAGATTGTGGGCGTCAATGAGTTTCCCCCTTTTTTCACTTCAAAAGATTTGAAACCAGAAAAGAGATATCAAAAAAGAAAAAAATGAAGAAAAGGAGGGATTTTCTGGCGGGGCACTGACACCTCGAAGCAGAAAAAAAAACGGGGGAAATCAAGAAATTGAGAGAATTGATTCAGAAAATCTTGACTCTCTTGGGGATTTTTGGTTCTCTTTTCACTAAATCATTTTAAATTTAAGAATTTTTCTTTCAAAATAATCAATTACAAGTTGATTGTTTAGTTGAAACAATTGTAACAAAAGATGAAATGAAATTTCTGTTTTCAGTCTTGTTGTGCCTCTTTTATCTCGTCGCACGCTTTCGCTGTGCTTTTCAATTTCTTGTTTCACATAGAGCGCTTTTCATGGCAGTAACGATAAATCTTATAAAATTAGCTGGTTAAAATTTCTACCGCTAAACGTCATCCTCGACGCGATCTTTGAAAAGAACTCTGGAGAATCTCCAAAACATTCTTTATCGTCGAATTTATTTCGTTTGGTTTGTAAAGCAGATGGTGGTTGGTTTCTAAGCTATTTTTCGGATACAATGTACAAGGAATTGTTCATAGGGCATCTATGATTGGAAACAAGCCTAACCATTGAAGCTCCAAAGATCGTACCCAACTACTGATCCCAAAATGACCCTGGCCCAAAATGAAACCCATTTACCTACCTATTATTCATGAAACGGCTAACTGATAAGTCCCAGACGTTCAGCTTTTGAAATTTGGTTATTTAGCAAAGTTAAGAAAAAAACTTCAGTTTCAAAGTGTGATTTCATGAAATGATTCCCGTTTTGTCCTTTTGTAAAGTATTCTCATAAAATAATCATAAGTAATCATAAAATGATTCCCATTTTGAGATTTTTACAGCTTCTCATTGTCAGAAACTTTCTAACTCTTTTTTACAGCACCAGATATTTTTCATATTTCACAATCCATTTCAAAAACCTAGTTTCAACATACGCCACTCTCAAGAAGTATTCGAGTTTCTAATAAAGCAATCAATAATCATTGTTTACCATTGATTTTTGCTTTGCTACAATCTTAGCTCAGTAGTTTGCAATTTCCCACACACCTCTCAAACTCTCAAAACTGTGCTCTCAAACAAAAAGGATGTTTTGTTTCATTCTTATTGTTTCACTCATTTTTCTTGTTTCATTTTCTCAGAAAGGTGAATCCAATTAATTGGGTATTCATTTATCTTTCTCAAAACGTGACTAGAGATTCTAAAACACTAAAACACACTAAAACACAAAATGGCACGTTTGAAAGATAAATTTTGAATACTCAGAGATATTCAAAAAAAAGCTTGTTTCAAAATAATGAACCATTTATCGAAATTTTGATTACCAGTCGGACAGTGTTTTCCTCTCGTTCACTATTCACAATTGAGTTTACGGCAGCTTGTTTCCATTTCCGTTTACAGCGAAATTTTAGCACTCACTTCAAGCAATCACAGTTTAATTTACGGTAAAAATGCTTATATCAAAAAAGTTCGGTTTCAAAATGATCAACCTAAATGCGAAGTTATAATGCGGAATAATGAGGGAACGTGATATTCCATTCAAATGCATAGATATCCACTTGGCCTTATCACTTGCCATAAATACCATTTTTATATTGATTAGACTAATCAAAAGCTCAGTTCAATGAAATATTCAAGAAATAAATTCAGGATTTGTCATTTTGCTGTTAAAATTTGATCCACTTATCCAAAGCAAAACACATTTTTTACCAAGATTACCGAAAACTAATGAGTACCACCCTCAATCTCTACCTAACAAATATTCTTTAGATAAAAAGTTAGAATCACGAGATTATCCCCACCCCCAAAATATCCGTGATTTGTTTTTTTGGCATTTCAACAGGAAAACTAATTAATGGAGAAGTGTAGTTGGAGATGACTTTGAGGGGTACTCACACAAAATATGATTTCTGTAAAAAGTACTATTGTTTATGTTGTTTATCACTAACAGAGATGTGCCTAATTGGTCCACGGATCTTTTGACCAGGTCAGACCAAGGCCTTCACCCTAATCTCTGAATGTAGAGCCCGGTTCGAACTGGCCTAAACTAACCTGAACTCCAACCAGACCTAGTCCCGTGTTCGAACCGCGTCCTGGGCCTGTAAGCCAGGTTAAAATCAGGCCATTGATTGAAATTAATTGACAGAAAAATTGATAGGAAGTTCGAGCAGACAGCACATTGACAATCCAGTTATGGAAACGCAACGCTTTACTTTGAAACAAGAATGTTTACTTTCAATGTTCACCTCAATTATATTCAGATCCGTGTGTAATAAAATTAGCAGGGCACTCTATTTTGATCAATTGTCCATGAAATAGTTGAATTGTACTTGAAAATCAAATTAAGCCATATTTGAAAACCTAGGTTTCAAATTTATTCAAGTTTACTCTGATTGAGTGATTCCAAAGCTTGCGATTTTCTTTCAAAAATTAAGTTTCCCCTCTCAATCAGTGACCCACAAACATTTTGTGATCGCTATTGTCTTATTTTGAAAAAAGGACATGATTTTTATTTGATAAGGCTTTGCATCGGTAATGTGAACGGCGGGAATGCACTGTTTTCCCCAATTGACCCATTGATATCAGAATATATTCAAATATTGCACTGTTCATAATGTGCACTCTTTAAGCTTTTGAAACAGTATTTGTCTTGTTTAGAAAACTGTAATTAATCTCAATTTTTAGTGGTTGATCCGCTTTGAGAATATTTTGACAATCATGTTACAAAGAAAGCAACTTTAAAACGTAGCTTTAGTTTATTGATCCGAAAGAATCTAGTTGTACATTTAAATAAAAAATGTTTATATTTATTAGCTTTTTTAACAAAAGCTATAAATTCGTCAAAAACGTTGAGCTCAGCGAAAATTCTCTACACGGGTAGATTCTGTTGAACTATACGAAATTTCATCGCTCGAGGGGTCGAACCCGGATGGGCTCGATCGAGAGACAACAGCGCTAGCCACTAGGCCGAGCGGGACTCCCGGGAAAGGTGTCAGAAATCGACTTATTTTGAGCCTTGAATGCTTTTGAAAGTAACGACAATCATGTTTCAAAGTAATGAAGTTGAAAAGAGAGATCTTTAGTATCTTTTTAAGCTATTTTAATAGTTTCTAAGCAAATTTTCTAAAAAAATAAGCAATTGGTCAGTTTTTCCAAAAAAAACTAGAACTTTTACGTGTTTTGTTGGCATAAGCCTGTCTTTTCACCGCAATCCCTACTTTTACAACTTCATTACTTTGAAATTACTTCATTACTTCATTACTTCATTACTTCATTTTCATTATCGAAATTAGTGCAAAATAGAAATGGAGTATAGTAGAAAATCCGCAAAATTCGCTTAAAGTCAGCCTTTCTGAAAGAAATTAAGCAAATTTTTGAAAGAACTTATTCGCTTTTTTTAAAACTCTCCAAACTTTTGGGTGATCGAAGTTATGTTGGTGTATCCCTTTGACTGTCCTCCGCCTTTTTTTCTTCTTCTTTTCATCCAATTCACCACCGTAATTCGATTTCCGCGTCGATCACTTTACACAAGTCTCAGAAAGGCAAAAAAAGGAAGGGAAAGAGATCCAAAAATGGGGCGAAAAAGCACTAAAAAATGACAAAAACAAATCCATTTGTAGGGATTTTGATTGTTTATCCAAGTTAGGCATTTATTGTGTCTTTTTCATTTGTTCGCATTCATTTTTGCGGATTTTCTTTGGCATTGAAATCAAAAGTTACTTGTTGTTATTGTTTTACAACGCCTCCTAGTCTTCACTTGTCAATCTTATAAATTAACTCATCGATGAAAATTAGTACGACTTATTTCAGTTTCACACCGGTAAACTTGAAACTGCCAATTTTGCTAAGAAATTATCTAGCTTTTATTGATTTATAACTTTTGTTTTGATTTGCCAAATTGACGCTTTCTCTCACAAATTCAGCATGCGCTAAACAATAATCTTGAAAAGTTACGTGACAACAAGAGTAGTACACTCATTAACTTGAAACAATGATTTTAAAACACCAAAATATCCAGTGAGCTTTGTTCTAAAAAGGCTCAAAATCCTCAATTTTAACTTTTAATTGTTGATCAAAACTTTGAAATTCGCCAAATTTTTCATCTTTTCAAATTTCTTATCTTGTTGATTTCAGTAGTTGAGTATCGAGTCAATGAAATAGATCACCGAGATGGCTCTTCCCAATTTGACCTCACCAAACTTGAGACATATTTTGAAAAAAAATTCTCTTTGAGAGCTTCTAAAAAAAATTTGAAGTACATGCGTTAGTCTAAGCAAATATCTTGCTCATTTTTTAGTATTTTTGGCGCTTTTGGGTGGAGTTTATTTGTGAAGGAAGCACATCTGAAATTAAATTAATCTTAAATTAATGAAATTAAAAGTTGACCCTAAATTGACCGAGTTGACTCTAAATACATTGAAACTGATGATTTTTAAATTGAAAACTCAAACTTTTTTTGGGTAAATCAATTTCGGTATTTCTTTTGATTTGCATCACTCAATAATTTGCTAATTTTCTCCTTTTTCCCAACTTTACTTTGACGAAAATTTTGGAAATCGATCTAATTTGATGATTTCTCCCGTGTTCAAAGTCTGAAAAGTACACAGAAGGATCCTTTCGAGAAAATGAAAGGGAAATTTTTTGAAAATCGATTTATATCGCAAACTTACATATCTTTAGTTAATTTCTACAAATTCCAAACATTTTTCTTTACCTCATCTTGCTGCGTGTTTCACGAAAATAGAAATTCCCATTGGAACTCTTACACAAAAATCAGAACTGATCGTCACCCCATACAAAGTTAAAAAAAACCAAATTTCTTGAATTCCATTAGATTGAAAGTAGTTCTAGAGTTGAATCAATCCTCGAGAAATCCCCGACTTCCCCACGAATGAGATCATTTCCGTTTCTCGTTGATTCATTTTTCGGATTACTCCCACTCCGATTATCCCACAAAAATATCGCTAATCTCTTTCCAAATAATGGTTTCCTTTTTCTTTTGAATTGAATGAGTCCCAAATCTGTCTTCCACCCCAAAAGATGCCCGTGAAACACGGAAAATCCATCGGTAAATCATCGTTTGGAACATCTGTTATATCTGATATTTTAATTGCAAATACATCGTCAAACTCAACAGGATTAAGTTGAAGGTCCCGAATTTGATCTCGGACACTTTGAAACTTGTTTCCTCTTTCCCCCTTTTTTCACTCTTATCAGCTAATCCCGATTCGAAAAAAGGACATTTTGGGGTCATTTTTAAAGATTTTTCCCCTCAAAAAAGCTTATTAATCGTTAGAAGAAAGATGTTTTTGAAACTATTTTTTCGAGATAAGGCTTTGTTTTTCGAAAACCAAGCTTCTCTATTTTGAAACAAGATCTTGATTTTTCGGTTATTTAAATTCAAATTCATTCTAGCATTTAATCTTTAAATGTTAATTTTAAATGCAAATTATATTTAATCCAAATTTCTTTTAGAAATGACGCTGCAAAAGCAGAAAACGGTACGGATTTTGCTAATTGGCTCGGAGGGAGTCGGCAAATCGGCACTCATCTACAGATTTATCACAAAGGTAAGCAAGTTTGAACTTCAAAAATGCTGTACTCGTTTGTAGTTTGCATATAAAGTTTAAAATGAGGAAATGAACGATTCGAAAACTAGCTATGCATCGTATTATTTGCCTCGATGCGATAGGATTCATTGATTAACTATACGACGTATCATTTGACTGGCTCTTATTTAAAACATCATTTTTATTTTTCGCAAATCAAGCTGCTTTGTCGTTCTTTTTTTTCCTTCGTCGAATTATTTCTTAGTTTTTATCATCCAAACGGCGTTTAATTTGAAATATCGAAAAAATTTGTTCGATTTTTCACTTGAAAGCTAACTTCAGAGAGCTTTCGATGGAACGTCAGTCTTCGACGGTCACACAACACTGAATCTTGATGGGGAAACGATTAGGATAGAGGTCGTCGAATGGAAAAAGGTTTCTTTTTAATTTGACATTTTTAAATGTTAGTTGTACAGTCAATTCCGAATGGTTGACTTTTTTGAAACACATTTTTTACTTCAGTTTGACAAAACTTTATTCTAGGATATGGATTTGGGCAGTGAGCAGACGCTTTTCGACGCAGTTGCCATCATTTTCTCGACAACAGATCTATCCGTGAGCTCTTCCTTACAGTTCATTTCACTCCAGCAATTTTCAGAGTTTCGACTATGCCTGTGAAGTGCATCGATATACATTAGAACAACAGGTCAGTCGGTTCAATAATCAACCTCTTTCAGAGAAATCAACCCGGCTTTTAAGTCCTCACTGCTGTGTTTTGGATAATTGTAATTGGTTTTTATTCTTGTACAAAATATTTAGACTCAATCTTAAGACTAGCCATTCTTTCACTTCACAAATACCGTATTCTCTCTAATAGTAGTGCGCACTATTATTTTTTCAACCCCCTCCTACCGCAATACTATTAAAGAGTGCCCTACTATTAGAGAGAATACGGTAATATCACTTTGCATCCCTTTATAATTTTTGGAAATTCCGATTTCCAGGTCGGCATTCCAGCCCTGCTGATCGAGAGTAAAAGCGACAAATTGGAGGAGAGTGAAATGAATCGAGATGAAGTCCTCAATGTTATCAAAAGATCACACACTAAATTGTACAGGTAATTCGCGGAGATTCTTTAATGCTCTAAATTCAATTATTTTGGATTTCAATAATTGGATCCACTTATTAAAAATCAATTCTGATCTGGGTCCTGATCTGGCTAGGTTTTGCTGCAAGTTCGGTCTACAAAAGTGTACTTTGCTCTGGCCTGGATTCTTAAAATCTTGAAAGCTTCTTTATTGCTAGAAATTTAAAAGCACAACTTTTTCTAGGGTATCCGAGAAGGAAAACTTCAATGTAACGGCCGCTTTTGCCTACTTGGTCGAACAGGCGTTGCATGTGAGTTCATTTTAAAGTACAAAAAGAACTAACGAGAGTAAGGAGTATATTTGGCGGACAATGAACCGATTTATGGTTTAGAATTTTTTTTCAGTTAAAAGAACAAGATGGGACGAGGAGTCGCGTGGAAAAAGCGCTTGACAGTAGCTCGTGTGGAGAGAGTGTACAGGTGAGGTTCAATGTGGAAAAGCGAGCATTAGGAACTTGGTAATATTGTGAAACTGTTGACAGCGTTGCAAAAAGTTTTTAACCGAAATGTCCGAAGCAGCTTCAATTATCTGGTTTCAAAGTTGGGTTAATCGTGATAGTGATTGGCACTGAATGATCGATGGAGATCTAGAAAAACAATTCTTGAGTTTAATTCCAGTGTAATGTGTGCAGATTTTCGAAAGTTCAGACAAAAAGTTCCAAAAAGTTCGTTTAAAAAAGCTGAGTAGCCGTAAAGAATGGTAGAGAATAGTTTGAAATTTAAAAGTTTCAAAAAAGGTTAAAATTCTATTTTTAGGTAGACGAGGACAGCCGACCGAGTAGCGCGAAAATCGACCGAGAAAAGGGGAAAAAGTGTCGAATAATGTAATGAGGGAATTTTTCGAGAGAAAAATTCAAAAGAAATTTTTTGAAGAGAAATTTGTGCATACGAATAAACGGGAATTTCATCTGTTTACTGTAAAGTACAGCGATGCTTTAAAGAATGAGTTTCAATCTGGACAAGGTCTAATGGTTTAGGATAAAAGTTTAACGATAAAAACATAATATCATTTTTGCCTTCAATCATTCGAATTCGTATCAGAAACAACATTTCTTCTTCTTGTTGAAAAACGAGTTTGACTTCGTTTTAAAAGTCTTAGTTTCAATGTTAACAACCTCCTTAGTTCCATGTTAGTTCAAAAATAATTATTTTAAAAAACATTTGTTTCAATATATATTGGATTAAATGATAGTTTTGGGATCTCAATGCATGCTGCACATTATCCAGATTTCCTGTGCCTCGAAATCAAAAACACTGTTGCATAAATCCGTATTGGATCTAAAAAGGACTGTGTTGGAACCGTATTGGAGTCGTATTGGAATTTTAGGGATTTCCCTCAAATGTTTTATTTACAAGGTTAAGTTAGATCTTAGGTTTCAATTAAACAATCAATAAAAAAAATTGTGTTTCACTATTGAGTGAATCAATTTACTCGTTTTAAAAACGATGTTCCCCGAGCAACACAAATTAAACAAAGCAAATGATTTTGATTTAGAAACTTTAGTTTCAATGCAAACAAAGCCAAGACATTCAATGCGTAAAGAATCTACAAAACTTTATTAACAGATTGTTGGTTTTCAGAGGTAGTAGTGCTTGGATTTTCGCGAGAAAGTTGTTGATTTACAAATGAAAAGTTGTAGCATAAGAAAAAAGAGAAAAATAATTAATCTTTTCTTCATGGAATGAAATGGTCGATCGTCGAGTACTCTTGCTTGATTGCCTGCAATTTGTTGAAATTTGTTGAAATCCTTTCGTTACCTACTTTAATTTGGACTACCGGATAGGATACAGTATTCCTTGGTGTACTCTACTTTGCCACATTACTATAATGATATGGCAGTTACTAAAATAACACTGGCTAGTCTTGTTCTCTGTTATTGCAATCATTGCAGTTGTTATAGATATGTTTCAAAGGACTCGAGTTTGTTAATCTTCATAGACGGTTAATTTTTGCACCATTTTGTGTCCTGACAATCATTCTACCTTGTACGTTCCAGCAACGATCGCATACGAGATAAGGGCAAAAACGATGGCAAGTGCTTGGGCAAAGAGCCAGCCTAGAAAGATTTAAGTTTCAATAAAATTATAAAAGTAATAGCATTGAAAACTGGTGCGTATCCATAATTAGAGATTTAAAAGCTATCGGTTGGCTACGTTTTTTGAGAAAATGACAAAGTTTGCTTCCAAAAGATTGCTTTCAAATTTAATGCCGTGCAAGCTTAGATTTAAGCGTCAATAAAGTAAAAATTCGTTTTCTCGAATTTCAAAATTCACCTCCACAATTTTTGTAATGCATCGCGTACATGACTCCCATGTAGACGTAGATAACGATGACGACGATCTGAAAGGGAAAGATAATAGCTTCCACTTCAACACTACACTTTCAACCTTTATGATAATTAATAGTTTTGCTGAATCAACGGCTTATTTTATAGCATTACTTTAATCATTACAATATCAAGTTTCAAGTTATTCAACTCCAGGCAAGAAAACACTTTAATATCCCATGTATAGCGACTTTGTACCTCGAATCTGAGTTAATTGATAGTAAATACTAGTTAATTGCTCGTTGTTCTGTTGTAAATCGTTATTTAATCGTTTAATTTACTTAGTTTCAAGTTGTACAGCTTCAAAAATATTTTTAATTTGTCAACCTTGCGGTGATACCATTTTTTAAGTATTACTGTGCCATTTTTTAACCAGTTAAACATGTTAAGTTTCAAGCTAATCGGGTATAGAAAACAAATTGCTCTTTAATTTTTTTTGCGTATGAATATCGATTTTTTTGTACCTTGAAAATGAGATAGGGAAGTAAAAATTTCGATTTCCTGCAGCACAATCCGAAAAGAGCGATGATCGAGATGAGCAGAAGGGACATCTCGATAGCCATCCCAACTTTGCCCAAGCCAAGATCGAGGCAACGATCTCAACGATTGTGCAGTTCTTTTAGGGTTTATAAGTTAGGTCAGAGCCAAAGAAACCCCACAAATTGTAAGTTACAATCCATTAAAACCTACCAGCTCGTCCCCAAAACGAGGCTCGATTCGCGGTGGCTTTCAGATCGAACCTGCAAATGTTTTAGAGTAAACTTCTGTGTTAAACTCACCAATTGAAGTCGAAATGTTTCATAGCGAAAAGAAGACCGAGGAAGATGTCGAAGAAAAGAATCAAGTAGCACCAGAACTAAAAGAATTTATTACAATCTAATGCAAGCAATAACCAATGAACACGAAATCCGATTAACATTAATAGCTGATAACTTTGAAACTTGTTTCCTTATTTTGTGCGCTTTGCACTCATGCAGTTTAGACACCGCCTTTCTGGCGCCTTCAATTCTTCCATTTCCCTCATAGCAACGATTTGATTTCATGAGGGGAAATTGAGGAATTGGGTGCGCCAAAAAGGGTGGGTTTACGGGATTACTTTAGCATAAAATGAATAGGTCCATTTGAAAAGGTCAATGTGTTAAAACTCGCCACAAAGGACATTAGAATGAGAAAGTTTTAATTGCTGTGACATTCATGATGACATTTTACCCCTAACATCTGATCTTAGGCTCTTTCCATAGCCTAAGATACAAGGGAACCTTCCCAAGTTACCCGCGAGTTACAATATGAGATGGGTACCAAAAGAAAGGCCTGAAAATGTACGTTCAGAAACTGTTTTCAAAAACCACTAAACGGCAAAATGCACAAAGTTATAGCCGTTTGAATTTCGAAAAAATGAAGGCTTTTCTCGAATTTGTGGAACACTGATTTTTGCCGGTGGAAAGGCCTTCCTTATGCCATCCCAAAAGGGAGCTGGTAGCCTAGTGGTTAGTCTGCCTGCGCTCGGAACTCGTTGATCTTGGCTCGGATTAGCAGTCAAGCTTTTTGCTTTGTTCGAAAGACATTTAAAAATCCTTTTTTGATGATTAGAAAATTGAATAATGTTATTTTCTAATGTTAGTTAATGATTGACAATTTATCCATCATACCAGTGGTGTACAGAGCTTGTTCAACCATTGGATGTTTACTTTCAACAATTTAAAGGCGTAATGAAAAGAATTCACGGAATTCTTTCCGCCGACAAAAATCAGTGTGCCAGAAATTCGAGAAAAGCCTTCATTTTTTCGAAATTCAAATGGCTATAACTTAGCGCGTTTTGCCGATTAGCGGTTTTTGAAAACAGTTTCTGAACGTACATTTTCAGGCCTTTCTTTTGGTACCTATCTCATATTGTAACTCGCGCGTAACTTGGGAAGGCTCCCTTGTTAACTTTTTTTGCACTTTTTCCTAGCTCACTCACCACAACGGTGCATCCACACAGCTTTGTCACGGTCATTTTTGGAAGGCTTTTGGAAGGTTATAGATATCTGAAAATGTACCTTGTTAGTGCTGAATAATCTTTTCAAAGTTGTACAAAAAGAGAGAAAGTGAAGAGCTTCGAACTAACAATACATGGACAGATTTGTTCCTGAAAAACTTGAACTTCAATGATTGCAAAATTAGTCACACGACAGTTTGATGAACAAAAGGGATGTAAAAAACCTATCTAATGAATCAAATTTTCATTTTTTTTTGCAAAAGAGACTCTCAACAGTTGTTCTTTGCAAGAAGGGTCAATAACTCATCGCTCAAAGGCGCCAAAAATGAATGAGTTTCAAGTTTCGGTTTCTTGTGAGTATGAATAAAACAACAATAAAAAACAAACCACAACAAACAACAACAAACAATAACGAGAACAATTTCAAATTTGGATCTAATTAATTAAAGCAAGATTTCATTCCTCAACTATTTTGGTGTCATTTCTGAACGTTAAAGCTGAACTCTTGGACAAATGACTGTAATAAACATCCATTGTTGTTCATTGTTCATTGTTCAAACATTGTTCAGTCTCAATTACTTTGAAGTACAATTACTTTAACTGGTAAACACACACCATGATCAACCTTGATACCTTTGAAACATTTGAAATATGTATGATTTAAAGCCGATAGCCAAAACAAATATTCATTGGCAGATTTGATTTGCTCACGAAAAAATTGAAACTGGTTACTCTTATGTTTATACGACTAACGGGCGTGCGTGTGGTTTAAACCCGAATGCTTTGAAACATTTAAAATAGAAGGCGAGAATTAAAAAGGAAATTCTGAAAATAATATGAATTTCTTTGAAACATGAAACTAAAACTGATATCAAAAATGAGCAGCTCATCTAAAATTGAGAGAATCTTTGAAATTTTAAAACTTTAACTACAATAGGAATAGCTGCAGGTTTTTCAATTTGATAAGAGTAAGTTTGCTAAATGTAAACGACAAACAAGTGCTAGGGTATTAAAAAGAAAATCCTCAAATAGCACCGATTTCTTTGAAACAGTGAAAAGAAAACAAAAAACAAGAATGCAAAGCTTCTTTTTGGGTCAAAGAGTGTGCCAAATGCTAAGCCCTTTTGCTATTTTTGCTTTTTTCCTTTTGCTTTCCATGGGCTTTTCAGGGGATCCCAACTGGGACTCACTCACTCGAATCGGCTTTTTCTTTTCCCTTTTCGCCAAGTGAGGGGTTATCTCCATGACATCCCCTCTTTACTATCTCTTTCTCTATTGAGTCGAGTCGCTTAAAGGATAATGAGAAAAGTTGGGCTTTGAGATGAACTTTGTGCTCTTAAATCACTCCCTTTATCTAAAAAGATAAAAAGTTTACACTTGATAATGATTTGGATTCGATAATATTTGATGGTCAAAGTCTATTCTGAAGCTTGTTTGCCTGTCCCTCTTTTATCAGTGTCCACTATCCTCCCCGTGTTTGGTTACAAGGTGTCTAAATTGAAACTGAGTTTCTTTCACAAGTAAAGATGCAACACCTAGGTTATAACAAACTGTGGATTTTTATAAAACAAACAAAATTAAAATAATACTAGAAGCACTTGAGAGCTCATTTTCAGAAGCGCTAACTCTCAGATTGTTGGTTGCAAGTTATCCAAATTGAAACTTTCTTTAGTTTTAAAGAAATTTACTTTAAAACTATCAGCCACAACGTTTAAATAGCAATTAAAAGGCCAAAAGAATATAGTGAAGAAAGACAACTTTAAGTCCAGATAAACCTCTTCTTTTTCTTTTCAACTTTTTTGAAACACACAAACTCAATATAGACAAGTGAAGAAAATCGAAGAGATCTTTGGTCGGCTAAAGATTGCGAAATTTTTGGCTTGCTTCAAACGAAAAGGAAAGTTTTGCTTGCATTACTTATCGTAAAATGCCCGATTTTTCAAAGTGGAGTGCGTTAAGGATAGAATATCACGTTTAATCGGTTTCAATTAAGTTGTCAATTCTTATCCAGCATTACAATATACCCAAAAGAACCAGTCAGCTGACTATTTTCAGCTTGTTGGGCAATTTGAAACTTCAGTCTTGAACACCTAATCCAGCATACTATAACGATATAAAAACACAGTAATTTTGAATGCCAAAAATGAAACTAAAACAATTTATCACCTAAAAAACGAATCAAATCGTCAAAAAAACGCGGTTGGCACCTCTTCTTTTCCATCAAAAATGCATAAAAGCTTTTCCGGGCGCTACTTTCAGCCTTTCTCCTTGTCAAACACTCATCCAACCGTGAAATTCTCGCAAATTTCGGCCCCTAAATTTTTGACGATCCATCTGATGGAAAAATCGAGATTTTCGAGTGGGCACGTGACATTTGGCTAACAATAGCATTTAGCAGAGTCTCAAAAAAGAATTAGTTTCAAGTTTAGCTACTGAAATGGGTCTGAATCATTAATTCAAATTGTTCGTACACCGCAAATTTAATTTCAAATTATCTTTACACTTTTGGTCACATGGAGATTCATTTTCTCATCGATATTACGTTTCGAAGTCCGGATCGACCGATTGAATGTTTCTAGTTTTTGGAGTATCGGTCCAAAAACCCTTGGCAATGCAAGGAGGGGTTGCGTGAAATGGACTTGAAATGGACTTGAAATGGACGTGGACGTGGAGTGGACGTGGACGTGGAGTGGACGTGGACGTGGAGTGGACGTGGACGGCAATGCAAGGAGAGTGTTTAAAGATTTTAGCATAGATTGGATAAAAAAATTGTTTACAACAGTGAAAATGCATTTGAATTTAACTTACTGAAATACGGATTCAAATTGGCAAAACAAGATTGACAAGATTGGTCGTTTTGACAGCTATTCGCTACCAATAAACTTTGAGTTAGGTTAGGAACTTTGAGTTAGGAACATTTAAACCGAATTTGACTCTTTAAACTTTCAACCCTTGTTCCCAATGCCTGAATATTTTAATTTTACATGGAAAAACTTTTAAAACTCAAATATTTATCGAAAAAAAGCAAATAGAGAGAAATAATAGATAAATTACTGAAAAATGAAGCAAAAGCACAAAATTTAACTCTAGCAAAGTCCTTAAAAGAAAAAAGTTGCACATTGGAACACCAGAAAAGTCAAAAGCTGAAATTGAAACTTGCAAATTGGTCAAAGCTGATTATTTTTGGGAAATTTTGAAAGAAAATAGCCTTTGGGAATACTGATATAAAAGAATGAGCTGAAGGAAAAGTTGAGGTGAAAAGATTTTGATAAATATTGGGGAAAGGTACAGTAAACCTGAAGAGAACTACCAGGATAAGCCTCAAATTTGCCTTTTTATGGATAGCGTCTATCGACTTCTTGATAGTCGTACTTGATGAGACGATAGGCACCGGCCACGATCGAATAGATCAACAATGAGACGACCAGGCCGATCACTTGAGCAAAGAGGAACTCTGGAAAATGGTGAGGAATTGACTTTGAGCTCTTAAATCATGTAAACACACTTTTCTTGGCACACTCAAAATGTGAGTTTCAAGATTATGTAGGTGAAACTCGATTGTTGCTTTGTAATCGCTAGAAAGCTACAGATTGCTACAGATTGCTACAAAGCAACATGGTGCTTTTGCTGTAGTTTACTTTGTGCTCTTTAGCAGAAAAAGTGAGCAAATTTTCATTTTAAAAACGCTGTACTTGTTTGTAATTGCATATAAAAATTGAAGCCTAGCAGATGAAAGATTCACAAATTAGCTATGCCCTATACCATTCGATTGGGTCAATCAGCAAATTAAAATCCCTCATGAACCAAGTTTGAAACCAAGCCGTTCAGTTTGATTTTGTTTTGATTTTGACAGCATAGAAACATTGTTTTCTATGCTGTCTTGGAAACATTTATGCTTGCTTAAAGCGAATTTTGCAAAATTTTGATCTTCGTTAACTGTCTATTCGCTGTAAAACTAAATCGGCTTTTTGCAAGTTGTATAAACCGCTTACTCTTGCAGGTGTCGAAGTGAATAATGTACTGGACAATCATGTAGATCGTGAGGCAGATCATCAAGAACTGAAAATCGGGATAAATTTTGAAAGTGAAAAGTGATAGCATTGTAGGTGAGAATTTATCTATGTGGTTAACCATTCAGAGTCAAAAACCAAGCGTTAAATGATTGAACATGGAGACTAATTAAATATTCTTTTGCAAACTTTACCCACCTTAGTTTGAAACATGCTTTTTTTGTTTGGCTTTATGAGAAGTCAGTTGGATATCATTTGAATATTTCAAAAAGGAACTGAGTTTACATGGGGTTTGCATACACCTTTGGTTACGCAGGCCGTTAAGGAAACATCAAAATATAAGGAAATATCAAAATATAAGGGAACTATTTTGCAAAATTGACCTAGCTTATTTTGAAAGCAATCTTTTTGTGTTGTCTTTGTGAATTCTGAAAGGCTTCTGGTTCTTTCACCTCTGTAAATCAATAGTATTTTAATTTGATTCACCTTGTAAATGAGATATGGAAGCAGAAGAAGCGATTTCCTGCAGCACAATCCCAAAAAGGCCAAAACGACGACGACAAGGAGGGACATTTCGGCGGCGACCCCGATCGGACCCAAACCCAAATCGAGGCATTTATCTGGAAAATGTAGCATTGGGTAATGCATCCAGCTTTGCTATAACCTTGGATTTCTTAAACTCCTTCTTATTTTCAAAACAGTAAACAAACTTTTGTTATTTGGCAAAAATCAATTGAATCCATTGCTAGTCATAAGGCTGTTTTAGCCCCAAATTCTTTGAAAAAACAATTCTCAACCTGTGGCATGGAAGAAATCGGAACGGTCGGCTTTATCGCGGAGGTTGAACCTGAAAAATTCGACTCAGGAGGATATTGTGAAAGTTTCTCCGGTGATTGGTTTAAGAAAAAGTTTAGAAAGATACATTCTCAGATTTTATAACAATCTGCTTGCTCTTTTTTAGAAGAGAGCTTTTTTAGAAGCTCTTTTTTAACTCACAAGTTGAAATCGTAGTGTTTCATGGCAAAGAGGAGACCGAGGAAAGCGTCGAAGCAAAGCAATACATAGCACCAGCACTGAAATGAAATTCCGAATAGAAATTTGAAGTGTTTTTCGTTTCAACTTGAACAAACTCAAAGTGAATTCGATTGTTCAATAGTTCGACTCAACTTTCTTTCAAGTAAAATTTCCAGAAAACTCACAATGACACTGCAGCCGCAGATGTGTGTCGTAGCCATTCTTGGTGAGTGTTAGATCAAGTTCTGAAGTTTAATCATTAAAAGTTTAAGTTATTGGAATTAAATTGTTTACAAAAATAAAGACAATTAGCAATTGGAATTTAAAAATGATCAATTTTCGAGAGAAAACAAAAATTGAGAAGGCAAGCTGTCAAAAATTGTTTTTATGATCAAAGGAAACGATAAAATTGTTAGTTTTATAGTCTATATTCAGCGCCCTTTTTGTGTTAAATTCCATCGTTTCGGACCTTCAGTGAACCCAATTGAATATATTTTCTCCTCTTTTGTCCCTATTCAACCCCCGCGCGAGGAATTTTTCAGTTGATAAAGTGGCGCAATGAGTGGCGAGCAGAAGTGATTCGATCACTGACTAAACCTCGCATTGCCGGCGCCCAGGATCGACTCACTCTTTCTCCACACCTCCCTATTGTTCCATTTTCTTGTAAACGCTTGTTTTCTAAACTCGTATTGATCAACCCCAGAACACGAAACCGGGAGTTCTATGTCCAGACTCGTTTGGGAGCGAGTATAAACGACCCTATCTTGATTATTGATTCTACGCTTGATTCTTGGATCGTCACCGCCTTCTCCCTGCCTGGCTTTGAATGGACATTCAATGCACATTCAAAGCTTTCATTGAGTCATGGGAACTGGGTAGTGGCGATCCAACTAAACAGCCAAGTGACTGGTTTTGGAATTTTCAACGGACTATTTAATCTTTTTAAAACCGTTCAAAAATTAAGTTGAGTAATCAGCCATTTAAGCACAAGTATTGCGTAAAAATTTCAAGTTTCACTTTGTGCGAGCCGAAAAAAATGGTGAGCTTATTTAATCTTACAAGGCTGTACAGATAATGGTAATTATCGTTGATGAGAATAAGATTTTGGAAACGTCTTAGATTCTTAAGCACAAAATGTTTCGAATAAGGAGGAATCCTTGTTTACAAGGAAAACGAATTGTTGACCAGGGGAAAAAAAGAGAGATTCGAATGTTGGCGGGAAAATCCCTCGTGGATGACCTTTATTTGGATGATGATGGGGAAATGTTCGGAAAGAAAAGAAGTTTTCAAGTACTTTCTTAAAGTTAGGAGAAATCTGTCAATCAGCATCATTAGAAATCAAAAAAGTTAAAACTACCGGTGAAAATTTGAAACTCGAAAATTTCTGTAGTTATTGTTCTTGTTGAAACGTGAATCAACTGTAGGTATTGTTCTGACCAAAGTTCTCTGCTCTTTTGTTATGCAAAAGGAATAATAAAATCCAATAGTAAGCTACCGTATATTGTACAATTGAAAAACACGGCACATCGGAATTAAACAACTAAAGAAGCTGAGAAGAATGAAAATGAAGATTGAAACTTGCAACATGAAAGTTCTATTTCAAGTTCTTATGGCTACCGTAAATACTGTAATAGTACCCCACCCCCCTCGTACAGTCGCGTAAAGTTTTTTAGTATTTCATTTTTTTTAAAGCGCCCGTACTTTCAAAAAATGCGTCTTTGGTATCAAAAAATAGCTGAAATTGAGGGCTATTTTTTGATACCTAAGCGCGCATTGTAGCATAAACCAGTGTCGAGAAAAACGCGTTCAAAGCTAGACTACGCAACGCTCCGCACCGTCATTTTGGGGGTGGGGTACTATTACAGTATTTACGGTAGGTCAAAATGAAACATTACCCTCCCACGCCGTTAACAGCCAAAGAAAGCTGAAACTGAGGGTTAAATTTGAAACTTTCAACTTCACAGGAAAGTTTTACTTTAGAAAAAGTACTCGAATGCATCTAATAGAGTAACAAAACGTTACAGAACTTAAAAAGAAGAAATAATCTTCTGCAAATTGTGAACACCTGTCAAATCTTCAACCAATCATCCAATTTTTCAATAGGACAAATAGGAGCCATTTTAAGGATAAGGTCAAAAAATTTGTGAAAGGTTGAGAGTGGATTTTTGTGGGGTGAACGTCGATTTTTCAAGGACAAACACAAACAACTCGGAAAATCCATAGGAGAAGGGGAAAAGATCTGATTTTTACGATTTTCGAGCATTCATGAAAAGTTTTTTTGCATTTTCGATTTGAAAATCGAACTTATGGAGTAATAAGTAGCGAAAACACTACAGCTGTGAATCTGAACTAAACTAGTTTTGTAAGTTTCTGATTCATTTTAGATCAGTAGCCTGGTATTGTGACTAAAAATCTGACTCTGGCTTTTGAAATTCCCTTGGAATACTGCTCTTTAGTACCTCGGGTACCGTACTTGCTATGGAGCTCATACAACACTCATACATCTAATATTTGTGCTATACTATACCTAGTCTACAGCACTACAGTACAGGCTAAAGTATCTTTACCTTACAACTGTCATTTCTTTGTTGTGCAGGTCTAACAATAAATAGGAAATTGAAGGTTTCAACTTATGGAATAAGTACAAGCAGATTCGGTAATAAGTCCATTTTGACAGTCAAATGTAAACACCCCCTTTTTTCAATTCTTTCATTTTCCCCTCGTGACACCAAATCTTTGCTGTAAGGGGAAAATGAAAGAATTAAGTGCGCCAGAAAGGCAGTGTTTACGGGTTTCGGAGAGCACAAAATACAAGATCCGTACGATATAAATAAAATTTTATTTACAAAATTGAAAAGATATATTTTTTAAATGTTGATTCGTTTTCTGTTTATGAATCATATATTATTTGCTTTTGCTTTGTTTTGTCGCCGATTTTTTGGGGAAAAGATAAGAAAAAAGAAAGATTTTGGGATTCTTTAGAAAATGGACAAAAATGAAATGAATAGATTGTTTTTGTTTAATGGAGATGAGGGGTTTCTATGGAGATTTGACCAGATGGGAAAATGAAATGAAATAGAACAAGAAAAGAAATGAAAAAGAAAAGAAAGTTTCAAAGTAGATAGCTTTGTTTTAAAATGTAAGCTGGCAATTAGGGTCTGAATTGGCATCGGCAACCTATCCAGCATATAGTTCGGAGATTCAAAATGAACTTTGTAATGCCTGTAAGTGTGTTAAATCACTCGCCAGATTTTTAAAAAACCTGTAAAAATAGAACAGCCAGATATTTTATTACAGTATTACTAACTTATAGTTACCTATTTATAATAAACAGATCTTTCAAATGAAGTTAATATAGTGTTTGAAATTAGACAATTTGTTGTTAAAAAGTAAAAATGAGTTTAAGTTACTTGATGTTTCGAGATTCAAACTGTATCTTATAAATGAAAAATTTGGTGAAATATAAAATCCCACCAGGATTGCTTTTGAGCCGGATCTGCCCTGGCCTGGAGAAATTAATTTTGGCCCTGCCTGCTCGGATGTTTGTTACGGTATTTCCGTAGATCACCTAGCACACGAGTGTAAATGTGGATTGTAATAAGCCGAAAAACTAATTTGGCTCACCTCACTTTGGTGGCATGAAAGTTGAAACTAGGAACCCAAACGGGTTGTTGAAAAAGTATATCAAGAACGATGTTAGTGGTGCGGTCTTAACTTTCAAATAACAGATGAATCTGATTTGCGAGTGCTGAATGCACCAAAATTGAACAAGTTCAAGGAAAAGTCAGAAACGGAAAACAAAAGAAATTACAAAATTTCTAATCAAAACAAATGCGGGCGCTTCTCAAATCGAAAACAAAAAGTGCGCAAAAGCTAAAAAAATTGAGGGTAAAAGCTCGGAGTAAACAACGAGTGAAAGGGGAAAAGAAAAGGGAGCAAACTGTGCCTTCCCCATTCCTTTTTTTGCGGTTTCTCTTTTCTCTGGGGCTATCAATTTTTTGTTGAGACAACATGTGTTTTTGAGAGTTTTGAGAGAAAAAGAGAGAAAAATGTGGGGGAAAAAGAAATCCACATTTCCCCTTTTTTTCAATGGGTCTCTGTGTATCGACTCGACAACAAAATAGCCTTTTGGTGAAGGGAAAAAAAGAGAAAAACGAATGATGCTTTCTATAAATAAAGGGATAGGGGCAATGATTTTCGGGTACTGCTGAGGGGATATGAGGTGTTGCTTCCGAGTTCTAGAAGTCAGCGGTGATCTGACTTGGACTAAAGCTTGCCGAGGATATGTTTTCTAAAACATGTCTCCTTTCTCGACTATCGTAATCTTGCCTCTATTTTTATCCAATTAATCCACTTTTTGTCTGATTCTGTGAGGGTACACAAAGGATATCGAAAGATACAAAAAGTGGATAGATTAGATAAAAATAGAGACAAGATTACGATAGAAAGAGAAAAGGGAAAACGTTTTAGAAAATGGATTGCTTAAGAGGAACTCTATTTACAGCATTAATCTGCAACTGTTACCAGTAAGGCTATCAAAGTTAGCGTAAACAAATTTGAAATTGTTTTTACAAATGACAAGGGGCACTATTTTTTCCCCAAAATCACTTTTTCTAGGGTAGTTTTATGCGTAGATTCCGAAAAACACAACGAGAGCTTGGGAAAATGCGTTTTAAGCCAAGTTTCAGGGCTCCAAAGTGCGCGCTTTTATAGTGTACTTCACTATATGGAGCCCAAGCTATCGACTATTGGGGCACTTTTCAAGGTCAAAACTAGAGCAAAAACCATTTTTAGCCACTAAATATTCATTTTTGAACTTAAATTGACTAGTAGAGGCAAAACAAATTGAAAAAATATTTTTTGAACTTTTGACCGATTTTGAATGTGGTCGAAATTTGGAAAAAAAATGTTTTGTTTTGCTCGAATTTGATCAAAAACGTATCAGTAGGTTAAATTATGCTAAAAGAAGTGTTCTTGGCTTCAAAAAATCTTTTTTGAGAGACCATTTTTAGACCACTTCCCTATGTGTATCCCTCTCATCACACTGTATGAGCGCGCACTTTGGATCCCTGAAACTTGGCTTAAAACGCATTTACCCACGCTCTCGTTGTGTTTTTCGGAATCGACACGTAAAACTACCCCAGAAAAAGTGATTTTGGAGAAAAAATAGGCCTCCCCCAACTAGGCTAGTATCCAAATTTGATTTTTTTGATTTGTTGTTACGGATATTTATCAGCAATCCATGTAGCAATAATTGTAGCTCCAGCAGTATTCTATAAGCTTTGGCTAAAATTTATTGAGCTTTGCATGTAAAAAGTTGAGGGTCAAATATTTTTAACTCCGGTTACTTAACAACTCATTCTAATAAACATCTTTTAGTGAACACCGTTCGCGCCGACGAGCCACCCAAGGACCACATGAAGCTCGCGTGTGAACCGAAAGTCGGAGAGAATCATTGCTGGAGCAAAGCTTTAGAAGATGGCAAATGCGCGGTTGGTTGAGAAATCTTTTTACTGCCAATTTGTGTGTTTTAGCTTCCACCCGGAGAAACAATACGCGTGGTTATACACGAGAATTGTGTCTGTAAGTTTTGTTTTGGAGTTTGTACTGGCTGGATGTCTAACATGCCTTGCTTTTGTGTCAAAAACAAACCTGAGCTGCTATGCAGCTTCTACACAGCTAAAATGAGCAATAGTGGATTCTTAGCTTTAGTTGGTAGTCACATTTGTTAGAAGTTCTACATAAAGAGAAGATATTCAGTTGTTGAGAGGCATGTAAGCGTTTAAAACGTTGACTTTAAACGAGGCTAGTTGCTAGCAATTTACTCTTGCTGCGTACGGATACAATCTTATTTCTATTTAGTGTGCGAGAAAGGATACGTGGGCGAGGCGTGCAAGATCTTCGTGCATACATGTGATCGCTATCCCGACCTCGAATGCTTTTAAACTGATGAGAAGAAAAAAGAAGACGGCGGTGTTTGCGAGAGCAGGTGAGTGATTTATTCATATCACTTAACTTGTTTATTAATGTTGTTAATTGGTTTACAGTGAAAATAGACTGTGAAAATAAAATAATAGGTGTAAACTTTGCACAGAGCTTTAACAAGGCGTTAAAGGCGTTAATTTAGTATTTTGCAGTCTTTTACAAGTTTACTTAAGGTTTGATTCATTTGTTGATTTGTTTCCGTTTAGTGTGTGCCCCGCAGATGACGAAATCCGGTTGTGAAGCTCAACCGTTTGACCAGAAGAGCTTCTGTGACTACGAGAAAGGCACCGTGCTCGGCTTCCGCAACCCGACACCTGACAATCCGAGGGAACTTATAAAAAAATACGTCTTGTGTCTCTGTCTTGACGGAATCGATGTCGGAGTGAGTGTTTTGTTTTTTTTATGCAAAAGTTTTGACTAAACGTTAAACTGCCTGCTCTATGACTTAAAGCTTTAACTTTTGTTTTAGATTGCCAGAATAGTCCGTTAGGCGAAACGTGCGAAGCGATGTGCACATGAGGTCTCTGCAACGATCATCACCTAGTCCGATGTCGCGTTTCTGAATAACTCTGCCACGGTCACGAAACGGAAAATTGTCCGGGTCGAGGTTGGTTTTGTTTGAAATTTGGTAAGCTAGCCGTTAGCCGTTACTGAGCTTCCGACTGTCATTCTTTCATTTATTTAATTAAAAGCGAGCGAAGATTTAAAATGGTTTTTGCTTTAGTTTGCAATTATGGCTATGGACGAAACACCAAAGTTGACAATTGGGTTTGCCAGAATGCTTCTCGACACCCGAGAATCTGAAATACGTTGGAAGGAGCACTTGTGAAGTTGAAGGGGTAAACGATTTCGTCTTTGAGATGTATTTAAAACCCTACTTTTAGCAAACGTGTACCGATGGGCACTCCGAGGTGTGCTCGTGTGATCCGCGCGACGACAAGGACGGACAAGTACTCGCAAGAAGCAGCGTGTCCCATGGCGCTGTTGAGGTCAGATGGTTCAACGGTGGTGATGGTGAGTTATTTTATTTTGAATAGAATTGTCTAGGAGTTCTATGGCAGGGATTTTGGTAATAGTAAAGATTTCATCAAAATTTTTCTTTAGTACATTGGATCTCCGTGTGGCTCCCTGGTTGAGAAAATCGAGGACGAGTCGGGAACACTACTAGCAAGATGAGTGGGGTTGTTTTTGATCTTTACGTGATTGCTTAGATTGGATTGATTGGACTGCTTAGAATGGAAATTAAAAATCAAACTTGCTTCTTGAATTCATTTTACAATTCTGTTTTTAGACGCAACAAGTCCTCCAGAACCGCGTCGCCCGATGGAAAAATGAATTAGGTACTTTTTGGGGAATTTTAAATTTAGTGATCGAACTTTTGATTTCTGCAGACAAAAACTATTTGCTAAAGCTTTAAATTCTCTTTTTTCAGGTTGCCCATAAAGCGAAGAAGAATTAGAGACGGCGAGAATCTCACTTTTTCATCACATTGTTTCTCATCACTGAAATCATAAGAAATGGTGTCCAAAATACGGAAATGAAGACGACTTCTCTTTTTTTGATTGGTTTTCTTTTCAATAAAGAACAGTGTTTTGTGTTTTTTTTTGTTCCATTTGTGATTTTGGCTTATTTCAAGAGAGGATTGGTTGTTGAAGGTAGAGATGATTACTATATAAGTACAGGATTCTCTTGACCAACTACAGTACACCGGGGTGAGAAGTATTCTCCAGATAACTCAAAGTTTTAGTTTCAATTGATAAACAAAAACACAGCATATTCAACTTTTCAGCTGACTAGCCCTGTACTGTAAGGAGACAAAGGGTTGCGCATGACTCTAACTCACATGCTCACATGACTGGCTCTAAAAAATGTTAGCTTATTCGTTCGTTTTTGAATTGCTTTGATTTGGATTTGGATAACTTTTCGGGCAACCAATCCACCTTTATGATTTGAAATCCACCACCGGGTCACTCCTCTATTTACACTTATCACCTCAAGTAAGTTTGCTAAAAGGGAAGGCAAATTTTCTCGGGTGAATGACGGGGATTGGGATGATTGAATAGCCCGATTGAATGGGATATCTTAAGTGCCCAAAATTAGGTCATATTTGTTTGATCATACTCGTTGCATCACTTGTGGAATGGTGGTTTGGATGAGAGAGGATTTTTTGAATTCCTTCGAAAAGCCAGCGGTACATAAAGTGGATGGATCATCCGGGGAGATTAAAGACGGTGGGATTTGCTTGGGATTACGGTAGATGGGAGGTAAATTAATTTCCTATACATTTTCTAAAACGTATCAACTTTTGCGGCTATCGTAGCTTCGCCTCTCGTTTTATCATTTAAACTAACTGACTGAGTTTCTCCATTGAAACTACATTTTTAAATCTACAGTTTCAAATTAAACCATCCTGCTAAGCTAGCTTTAGAGTTAGTATTTGTTTATTGTTAAAGAAAACATTGAATTTTGACTTTTTAAAGCTTCAGAGGGACAATTCCCAACTCTAAATCTTCAACCCAATCCATTAGTTTCCCCTTGATGAACTGTCTGTTCTTCTCTTCTCTTCTCTTCTCTTCTCTTCTCTTCTCAATCACAACTCCTTGGCCCAATGCTCACTGACCAGTCAACGTACAGTCACCCAGACTGTGAAAAGAAAATAGCCAATAGCTTGGGTCCTTTTCTTCCTTTCCCTTTTCAATCGAGTACTTGGTGGTACCGGGTAAATTTCGAAAGGTTTCTGAGCTCATCGGACGGGTGAAGTGAAAGGTTTGAACAAAAAGCATCGGAAAATTTCAAAAGCCTGTGATTAGATGGATAAAAAAGCATCTTTAGTGGGTCCAATAGACTTCAACTGATACCTAGTGTGCCAGAGAGTGTTTCTTATCGTTGTTGCAGGTTTAGGATTGATTGACTTAGGATTGCAACGCTGGAGTCGGAGCTAACTAGTAAGTGGCCTTAGCTTTTTGGTTTCCTTTTCGTCCTCATTCCCAAGTCGTTCTTTTTTTGAAACTTGACTCTTGTGAAACCAAACTGCCAGTAAAACTGAGAGATGGATTTAATTCTAAATGCAAAATTGGTCCTATTGAATGTTTTTTGTGTTCCCACTTCATTTCCACATTTTCTATCAATAATCTCGCATCGGGTGAGGTGGTTTGGTCGTGGTGGGGTGGCCGGCAACAGCTCTATTTGGCCTCGCAAAAGTCGCATCGACTTGGGGGCAAAGCGTGAGTGAGAAAAGGAGAAAAAAGGAGAAAGCGGTGGGGGTTTGTCGTCCGTGAAGGGGAATACAAACAGAAAATGGGAGGGTGAGTCGTTCGGAGGGGAAGAGGGTTTCGATGAGATGTGAGTTGTGTCAGAGAGACAGTCAGATATGACGGTGAGTAAGGTAGAAGATCTGGATAAAGAACGAGACGAGAACAGGAGGCTGGAAGTGATCTAGAGATGAAAGACTGAATATTTAAGAGAGTAGAGAATAAAGTTAGAGTAGGAAGGAGGACAAAATGATGGATAGAGTGAGAGGCTGATGGAGAAGACAGAAGGATTCTGGGTAAGAGAAGAGGTTGTGAGGAGTGGTGAAGATGCTAATAGCTGTGAAAAGGTAGTGGAAGAATGCTAGACTATTTAGGAAAGGTGGAAAGGTGGATGATATCCAACTGGATCAAGCTAGAGGAGGAGAACTTCTGAGGCATCACAAGGCCTACAAGTGACTTGAATCATTGAGGCTATGATCTACAGTTGTCATTGACTTAAAACCCTTTGAATTCTTACAGACTATGAGTTCTAAAGAGATATTAGATTCCGAGAGGCAGTATGGATTCAGTCAAGTAGAGTACAAATATAGGTGTTATGGAAAAGAGGCGGTGGATGGGAACAGTGAAAAGAGAGGGGAAAGCAATGGGTAAACATAGAAAGATGGGGATCTGTGGAGGGGAAAAGAGAAAGATAACAAATATAGCTATAGAATATAGAGAGTAGGAGAGGGAGGGGTGACTGGGATGACTGGGGGTTGAGTGTGCCCAGTACTGCTCTCCCAGTACTGCCCAAAGCCCAGAGTCACTCCATTCGGTCCATTTACCTAACCCTCACCTCGGAGAGTGACCTGTCGACCCAGCCTAGATCGTTCTAGGGATTACTGTAGTTTTTGCTTTGATTCTTATTATTCCGTATCGACTAATCGATTCAATTATTCAACTAATTATGGATGAATAGCTTTTGTTTGTGTGAAATTTAAAGATAATCTGTCATGGTTAAGTCGAACTCGACTATACCTGAATATCTTTAGATTTGAAACGTAACTGTGTCGCCTATCGATTCATTGGTTGAGCACTAGAAAGTTAAAACATCGATTTTTCAAATAGCTTTAACATTTAAATTTAGGATTTGCTTTGATATTTGAAAGTGTGTTTCAAAGTAATGAGTTCGCATAGCTGCTTTTAGATCTAATAGGTTAGCCGATTGAATCGAATTTAACGTTGTGAGCTTTCGAAAGAATTTTCTTTTAAACCCAAGATAAATCGGGATTTTTCTCATTGCTACGTTTAAAATGCGCATAAATTGACCCTAAAATTAAAACTCAACCTTGAGAGTGCGAGTTGTTTAAGTTGAAACGTGAACATTTTGGCGGAATGAGCTAATTTCAGAAATGAAGGGGTCCAGGTAAATCTGAAGACATTGTACAGAGCATAGTTTTGACTTTCAACATTCTAACTTATCTAACGCCTAAGTTATCTCACTATGTGTCGGTAATCCAATCAAAATTCAAATTGAAACCTTTTCTTATCATTTGCTTCAGCAAGCTATGTTAATCAAGAAAAACTTAACCTACGCCCGGCCCATTAGCGTCCAAAGCAGTCACTCATAATACTTAATTTCGAAACGCGCTTTTTACAAACCAAGAAACAAGCTCACATCAGACTCAGAAGCTTTGGAAACTTTTGAAATCGACTTTTGTGTTGGGTTTATTTAGATTTTCACCATGAGAAATCATGAAAAGCTCTACAGAGTCTTCAAATAGCTAATCTCACCTTCAATTCTCGAAGCTTTAGTTCACGATAAAGCAATAAACTTATTCTTAGCTATTTTAGGGCTCTAATTTCAAATAGCAGAGAGTCTTGAGCTAGTTGGGTTTTAAATGGCTTAAGACAAATTTGCCTTTGAAAGCATCTCGAGGCTAAACTTGCCTTATTTTAACAAGACGCACACAACCACCAGGCGCATTAGCGTCCAAAGCAGTCACTTATAATATTTAATTTTGAAACGCGCTTTTTACAAACCAAGAAACACGACTTAAAGTTACTCTTTGAAAAAGGCATGTTTCAATTTTCTGGCGCTCAATCAAAGTCTCTCGAGTTGCAATTAGTGTTTTCAGTTTCTGTTTTATTTTGTCTTTTGAAACAAAATCGGATCCTTTTCAAACCAATCAATTCCCCTTCCCTCCAAAAAAGCGTGTGAGTGAGGCAAGATGTTGGCATAGCTGAGCTGTGATGGGCTTACGCGGCTCACTTTTGAAAGGACTCAGCTTTGCTACAACTGGCCATGCGCACTCGGCTTGTTCTCGTTGAAATGTGTTTTCCTTTGAATGCATTTTCTAAAATGCACTCGTAATCTAGCCGCCATTTTCATTCGATCAGCCCAATTTTGGTATCATTCGATCAGGGAATTATAATGGTACAAAAATTGAGCTGATCTAATGAAAATGGTGGGTGGATTACGGTAATTCGTCTGAAATAGGTGCATTTTAGAAAGCGGATTATGTACTCCAGTTTTGATTTAGTTGACAGTTATTTATACAATGCCAAATCTTGACTCATTGGCTCTTTTTTTGATTACAACATTTTAAAACACATCAATCGATAGAATGACACCGGTTTTCGCGAAAATTTCAGTAAAGGCAATAATGAGTGAGCAAAAAAGGAAAAAAAAGAAAATAATAATAAAGAAAATTGGTCCTATTTTCAAAAGAAATATGAAGGCTAATAAAAGTTGGGAAAATTTTGGCATTGGGATTAGGTTTTGGACTTGGACACTAAAATCACTTAAGTTGAAACAAGAACTTTTCAAACTTGTACACAAATGCATTTGAATATTGAAAATAATATGTAAAAGCGTCAGAGCAAACATTTTTAAGGTACATAAGCGTATTGTTGTCGATTGATGCCGAATGGACACTCGTGATCCCATAAGCGATTCTCGCCGAGATCCACGACGCGAACGCCCTCCGAGAAGCGCACCTGAGTCGATTTCTTGGTAGATTTTAATATTTTAAAAATCCCCTCCAAAAATTGCAAAAAAAATAACTCTTGATCCAAGCCTAGGTTGAACATAAGCAATTTTGAAACCTATTTTTTTCAATCTCACCTCCATTCGCACTTTTTCGAGGTGAATCTTCGTGTTCGGAAAGCACAGCTCGTGCGCGCTTTCCCAGTATGTTTTCGCCGCGTATTTTGGACAACAGTCATCCTGAAATTGTTGCCAAAAAGTGTTTATATTTCTTGCCGGATGTAGAGGTCAATCATTAAAATTATGCTATACAGATGCCAAAGTAATTCATCGATTTAAAACACTAAACTTTTAGTTTCCAAAAACTACAATAAAATTACAATAATCCTGAGCTGTTTTTTCTGAAAATCCATGACAAATTTGCATGAAATTTGATAAAATCCTTCAAGTGTATGTATTAGAAAACTGTTACTTAAACATAATATTGAAATAATTACGGTAGCTGATCATAATGAGTCCAGCAAGAGAACCATAAGGGTCAGTTTGAAAACTTGTTAGAACGATGATCATTGTTTGTTGTAGAAAAAAACTTCAACTGGTGGCCTTTGCTTCGAAACACAGTTTTATAATCATCACTCACCTCTACAATAAACGCATCATGACAACAGCGACTGAATTTGTCGGTTGGAGTGTTTGCATCGGATTGACTCTCGTCATTGCAACAACCGTATCGAGACTGGAAGCTTTCATTTTAATCTTTAAACCTATTTTATTCCAAACATTCAGTCTATTCGTATATTAAAGTTCAAAAGCTGAAGTACACTTATAGTATCTCTGTAGAATAAACGTTTTGGGTGCGATTTTAAGTACAAATATAAAGTCGTAATAAGATTATTTCAGCATTCCAGAATTCAGAGTTATTTGAAACTAAAGATTTTAAATCTAGTCCGAAACTGTCGACTAGTTAAAGATGGGAAAAAAGATGTTTCAAAGTTTTGAACTTGAAATGAGAATGGTACGATTTAATGAAGTATTGCAACTGCAGATAATCAGTGAAATTCAGATGGCAAGTGTTAATCGGTTCATTTGTAATTTCATGCACTCATGAGTCTACTTTTAAGCAGTCAAATTTTATAAATTGCTAGAAAATAGATTAAGTTAACAAATCCTGAAGTGAATACAGATTCTGGCTAGCAAAGAAGCCGTTAAAGTCCAAACTAAACCATTTGCACTGGGATTTTCGTTTTTCTTAAGCCTAATCTTTAAAATTCTTACTTTATCGAAAGCAATGAAAACTAGAAACACATCAATGACTGCTTATATTTGAACTTTGAAACACAGACCTGCAAAAACTTTTGCATACAGCAGAGTTGAATCGTCGAATTCGAGCATTTGCCGGGCACGCACAAATCGGTGAAGTAAATCCGCTTTGAGCAACATTTCGAGATGTGCGCAGTGCCGACTTTTTCTTGCTAAAAAGACTTTTAATATAAGTGCAGGCACAAGTTTCAGATTGAATTATGGAACAAAAAACTTTTGATTGTTTCGGAAATCCATAAAAGCAACCCATCTCAGTTTGAAACTCAACTTTTATTAAATTAATAGATTGACTCAGTATCCCCTCGTACTCCGTGTCCTCAAACCCCGTAAACACATCAAAGAAGGACCACCAAACTACAGAGCTCACAGATTTAATTTTGAAACCACAATTTTCTCAGCTGATTAGTTTTGCATAAAATTTGAATAGAAATGATGAATAATTACCTGATGAAAGCACACATCATCCGTGTAAGCAGTACACGGAATGTTCTCTTCTCCCAACAATGAGATCTGTTGTTGCATGGGGATTGTCGGTGGTGGAGCCGACCACCAGGGTTGCAGGGATGGACGGGGGATTTGAGTCTGAAAGCAGTATTGGCCGTTGCTCTTCATTGCCAGAGTCGAATAACTTGGAAGAAGAACGGCTTAAATCTATTTATTAAAAGCCCTCAATCCGTACGGTTTTCCCAAAAATTTAACAAACCAAAAAAGTCAGTTTCAATTTTTATGAAGATCAAGCGACCACAATCCGACCACAATCCAATTCCATTTGGCCGAGCGAAAAAAAATGGGTTCACTAACTATTATACTGAAATCAAATGCTAGTTCATTTAGTTTACAAAAGCAAATAAAATTTTCTATGCTTTCCTTCAACACGGCAAGTTTATACTTGCTCTGTAAATTCTGTGGTTCAAGTTTTTCGTCATGAAAGTTTTCATCTCTTTACAATAATTCTTTATTCGTTTTCTAAAAAGACACCAATTTCAGATAAGACTACCGTAACCCCTGCCCTATGTTTCATTCGATGAACCCAATTTGGATATTATTCGATCAGGGAATCACAATGATTTGAAAAATGGGCTGATCCAATGAAAAATGGGCTTTTGAACTACGGTAGTTTGTCTGAAATGAGTGTCTTTTAGAAAGGGATAACCAAGAGGAATCCACTCAAACACTAATCAAATCGATCCAATGATCAGTGAGTGGAAGTAAATGAAACCCTCCCTGGGGTGCTCATTCAAATCTGGGTCTCCCCAAATCAAACACTCCGCCCAATATTTGTGATTCGGTCCATCTAAAGGAATGTGGTGAAGATGGGAAATGAGGAAATGAAAGAAGAGAACGGTATGAAGGGAACCCCAGGGTCAACCCTGAGGCTCAGGGTGGACCCCCAGGGAGTCACTTGGTCAACATTCCCGTGGTGGAGGTGGGTACTGAGAGAGTACTAAAGTGCCTCCAAACATCAAAAAGGAGAGGTGATTGGGCTCTTGATGCGTACGTGCATAGGTGAAAGCCAAGAATTGGTTTACCGTAGGGGAATGCATCCTCCTGTTCGTAGGGGTTTTTTTTGTTTTTGATTAGAATAATATATGTACACTTTATTTACAAAACCAATTTGAAGTTTAGCGTAAAACAAGAAAGTAAATGGCAAACAAGGATATCTCTCGATGGACCCTTTCTCGACGATCGACTCAAGCAGGACTGTATAGTCGGAGAGCTGTATGAAAGCCTTTGATGACCGCTAGCCCCAGGAAATAACGGCTTCTATTCAGGACCTACCAAAGTTGGACAAAGCAGGATTGGCCTAACGTGATTTTCGTCGATGAAACAAAAGTGGATATCTTTTCTCTAAAAGGTAACCACTTGATCAGACGACCCATTGGAAAGTAAATATTTCTCAAGTATTGGCGTCCTACAATGCGAGCCGGCGGAGGATCAATCTGGTAAGCCTCATTTCTAATACATGCATTAATGTACTTCTCTAGGGGCGATGGCAAAAAATGTGGCAGGTCCGCTCATCCTCGTCGAGTCAACCATGGAGCTCGCCAGTATATGGGAATACTAGAAGAGCGTCTACTTCCATTTGCTCAGGATCACATGGCTCCTGGATGGTTTCTCTACCAGGACAATACGCCGGTTCACAAGAGCAAGCTTCTGGTGGGTCGCGCAGTGGAACTCTCGAATGGAGAAAAGCTCATCTTTCTGGATGGTTTGACCTTAATAATGTTTCGTTGATCAATGCGCCCCCTATGTCGCCTGATTTGAACGTTATTGAGAATCTATGGGCTTACGTGAAGACAAAGTTACGAGGAAAAGACTTCCACACAAAAGTTGAATTATGGTTCTACATGCGAAAAGTTTGGAGCTCAATTCGACCAGCGATTCTTCACTAATTAGTCGACTCAATGCCTAAACGACGAATGAAGTGATTTTGGTAGGAGGTGGACCAATTGAATATTGATTTTTAATGTTTTTAATGTAATGTTGCAAGGCTTTTGCACTCAGCTTTTAGGGTATTCGAGAGTTCCACTGTGCGACCCACCAGGAGTAATGGTTTTGCCATTTACTTTTTTGTTTTACGCTGAACTTCAAATTTGTTTTTGTAAATAAAGTGTACATTTATTATTCTAAACAAAAAACAATCCCTACGGACGGGAGGCGTTTTCTATCAAAAATTTTCATAAATTTTTTTTGAAAAGTGTTATGTTGCAAGACTTTTGCTCGGTTGTAGCTCGGTTGTAGCTTGCAAGTGTTGTTTACTGTATCGAACTAGTAAGATGGAACACCAAAACCCACAAAGCACACGAACTATAGCAAGGACTCACGTATTCAATTTGACTTGAAACCTCAATTTGCTCACCTGAACAGGTGCCTCAGTGGTCGAAGCAGCACCGACTGCTAGATAGTAATCATAGTCTTCCTCAATGAATTTTGATGGCTGCTAAATTTTGATTTTGTTTTCAAAAGCATTTTAAAGTAATCAGTCAGTTTTAAAGTAATTAAAGCCATGCTCAATCACATTTGGATTCATTTTAGTTTAGAGGATTTTCAATGAGCAGATTAAAACGGTTCAAATGAATCTGTAGCCAGAGATTTTCAAATCTTAGCCTTCAAACATATTGTTTATAACTCTTTGTTAGACTCCAAATTTTGATTAAAACGTATTCATCTCTTGATCCGTTTTCTAAAACATGCCAACTTTCTCTTTCTACCGTAATCTTGTCCTATTTTTTATCTAATCTATCTTTGTATCTTTCGAATCCTTGGAGAATAATACAAAAAAAGTAGATAAATTAGATAAAACTGAAAGCATTACGATAGTTGACACGTTTTTAAATCGAACAAGGTAGATCAAAACCAACCGTGGTCGTCGTTTTCACCATTTGCGTTGTCTTAGGTGGGTGGTTCGGGAAGCTAGTCGGATTCGGAAGTTCTTGTCGTGGTTGTTGGTACTGTCGTTGCTGTTGTTGTTGCTGTTGTTGTTGCTGTTGTTGTTGTTGTTGTTGTTGTTGTTGTTGTTGTTGTTGTTGTTGTTGTTGCTGGCTCCACCGATCCGCTGTTCTTTCCCGTTCGTGTCGTTCTTGATCTCTTCGCTGAACCTCGGAATTGCGTTGTTGTTGCTGATAGTATTGCTGTTGCTGGTGGGTTTGTTGGGGCTGGTTTTGTTGACTTTGTTGTTGGCGTTGCTGAGATTGTTGGACCGGCTGGTACTGTTGTTGAACCTGCTGATAGTTCTGCGGATTTTGTTGTTGAACTTGTTGACCTTGTCTTTGCTGGTATTGCTGTTGATTTTGATGCCCAGTTCCCCGATAGTTCAACGGGGTCTGCGGTGGTTGGCGGGTCACTGGCGGAGTTTGACGATCCCGATTGGGCGGATTTGGCTGTGGCTGTTGATGTTGAGGCTGGTAGTGGGCATTTTGTTGTTGATATTGTTGTTGTTGATTCTGTTGTTGTTGATTCTGTTGTTGTTGTTGATGTGAGTTCTGCTGATATTCCGGTAGAGATCTTTGAGGGAATTCATAGTTGGTGATCGGCGAGGAGCGGTGTTGACTGTAAGTCGGTGAAGTCGGTGGCAGGGGATTGGAGTGAGAGCTGAAAAGGAGAAATGTAGAAAAATTAGAACAAGTTTAGATTGTATTGCTCTTGTCTTGCTCTTGTCTTGCTCTTGTCTTGCTCTTGTCTTGCTCTTGGCTTGCTCTTGTCTTGCTCTTGGCTTGCTCTCTGTCTTGCTAACTGACGTTTAACTAAAGATCTCAAATATTCCCTTTCATTAAGTTCAAAATTTACTTTTTACATACACTCACAAATTGTAAAACTAAAATTATATCTTTTGATCAGTTTTTGGAGAATCCTGTCGACTAAAGCAAACTACGCGTACGCTTTGACTAAATTAAACTTGAAACATGGGGATTTTTATCCAAGAACTTTTCAGCTTGTTAGCAATGAACGGTGCAGCGTAGGTCCATTCGCTGATAATGTTGGAACTAACAATTTTCTAACGTAAGCATTTCCCAGAACTTTAGCAAAACTTTACAGTACATCACATCTTTATCAAAAGTCAACTTTCAAGTTTCAAGATTTTATTTTTATCAGAAAATGAGCCGACCTTCTCCTTTTTTCCTGATCTTTCGGTGCTCGATCGTAGTCAACCGCTGTGTGCGCTTTCAGCCAAACATCAACTTTCTGTAATCAATTCATTTTGTAAGGTTTTGAATTTGATTTCAAATTTAGCAAAAGCCATAGCGGTTAGTAGAAGCTGTCTTTTCGTGCGTACTTTATCCTCTCCGCATCCCGTAAACATTCCCTTCCTGACGCACTCAATCCTTTTATTTTCATCTCACAGCAAAGATTTGGTGTCACGAGGGGAAATGGAAGAGTTCAGTGCACCAGAATGGGGGTATTTATGGGACTTGAGAGAGCACAAAGTACACAAAGTCAAGTAAAACGATGGGAAGAAAGCAGTCACACAAAGCGCATAGCTTGTTGAAAGCAAATTTCAAGCTAACGCTTTTACACTAGAACCTCAAATCCCCGAATCGACGAGGATCCATAGTTTCGAGCGACACGGATTGGGCCACCGTTAATATGGGCCTCTGGCAAGGCCTATATAGAAATGGGATTAACTGTAGAATTGAAAAAATCACGTCAAAAATAATGAATAACTAGCTTCAGAACTAACTCGTCCAGGTGCTCTACTTTGAAACTTTGAGTGTTGAAACGTAGCTTCAAAGGAAGAAATACAGTTTGGTACAAAATAATGATAAAATAATCGTTTTTGTCAGATTAAACGTCTCCAGAGTTTAATTTTAATTACCCAATGCAAAAATTGAGCCACTTTTGAGATTGAATCTCTTTGAATTCCTTCCTTTCAATTTTTAGGGTGCCTTAATTGAAGGGCGAATTGCGCTCAAAAAAGCCCATTTTCTCCTGATAAAGTTGAAACCCACTTTTTTCGGAGAGTGATGGTCAAGCCTTTTCAAAAACTCATTGGGTTACTTATTTAACTTTTTAATTTTTTGGTATTTGTCACACACATTGAGTTAAAGAATATACATTTTATCCAAATAAAGATGAAAGATCCTTTCTCCGAGAGTGGCTAATCTGCTTTAGCCCCTTTAAAAGCTCATCGAGGATTATTTGAGCTCTTCAACTTTTTCAGATTGCATCCTACCACCACCAAAATGCAAGGCGTTGAACCCAACAAAGTACATTTCCTTTCAATAAACTTGAAACCCACTTTTTCGGAGATTGACTCAGCTTGTGAGCTTCCATAACTGCACCATCCACAAACGGCATGCGTTTGAGCCGACTGAAATTTTTGAGAAATCACAAACTATGGGTGTGGTTTTGATTTAAAATAAGCAATAAGCAAAAAAGTTCACAAGCAAAGCTTTTACAAAAGCATGTTTCAAGTTATTTAAAATAGTTAGTCTAGTAGTCTGTTATTCAATTTATCGGTGCCATCCTTTTTGCTTACTCAAAAGAAGTTTGATTAGTCGTTTAGCAATCAAACAGTGACTCTGTTTGGATGAAAAATTACACTGAAGCCATTATCTCAAATGCTAGAGGCCAGCAGCCAGGCGATGGTTTAGATTTGAAGCCAATTTGAAGCCAATCGGTAAGCCCTGACAAAAGTAGCAGACGTTTGGTAACCATTGGCAAAAATAACAATGCATAAGCAAAAGCCAGTTCTTGGTTAAAGCCAGCAAAGCTTTTTATCATTTAATGTTCGTTTCGTAAGCTTTTCTCAGAGATTAACAAGAATTTAGTACTATCTTTTATCTTGTATCTTGTAGTACGGTCATTTCTGCAGCCTTTTGATTGTTTCTGTTAGATAAAGCTTCTCATAATTCTCACCAAGCAACTAACTTTTAGTGCACCAAAAGTGTCGTCGAATTGTGAGAGATCCGATCGAGTCGATGGGATCACGTGGGCTAAACGGCCACATCTAAAAAAATCATACTCTATATTCTAAGACTCCTGAAGCGTAGTTTGAAAATTTTTACATTTTGCTTCTTCTATTTGCTTCTATGGTGTTTTAAGTGATACAAACCTGTCAAACAGTGCAATCTCGTGCTCCTGGATCCCCAGTCTTTCATAGGTCGAATCGACGTCTTTATCGATGAGTACTCGCGGGAATTCTGTCTAGAAACGGTCTGGATCTGCTTTGAGAGCATTCAAAGAAGATTACAATGTATGCATATTCTTAAAAACTGCCACAGTTGAGGAAAAACGGCTCAATCAAAATGACAGTGGAACCTCATTGAAAAAGTCCTAACTGCTCATGACTGGAGTAATTTGAAACTTAAAGTTTTTAGCAAGGCTTTTAAAGCTTGTTGCTTTCGATCCTTATTCTGTAACTGTGTAACAAATAAACTATAAAATTAGTTTCGAAAGTTTTTGTAAGTTTTTAATACCAAACCTGTACTTTCCCGATCACCACGTAATTCTCCCAGTGTGGGGCCAAAACGGCGAAGCGGACACCATGAAACGTTAGAGCTGCCGCCGCCAATCTGGAACAGGAAATCATGTTTCAAAAGATTGAAATTGAAATGAATTTGTTACTCCTCAAGCCACATTTGTTTACCTTTCTTATCCTTTTATTTTACAATTAAATAATAAAATCTTATGATTAGGTTGCACTTGGATGGATCCAAAAAGGCATGTTTCAAAGTATCCAACTCGCTGAGCCTTTTTTTGGAACTATGCGCTTGATTAGCATTGAAAACAATCATAAAACAAAAAAAAAATAAAATTCACAAGTTCACTATTCAACCGAGCTTTGGTATAAAATTTAGAGTAAAAATTTTCAGAATTTAGACCAATTTCCGGAGAATTATAAACGGTCAAAGCAGTGACTCATGATTAATTTTGAAACGCGCTTTTTAAAAAATTAACAAGACTTAAAGTTACTCTTTGAAAAGAGCATGTTTCAATTTTCTGGCGCTCAATCAAAGTTTGTCGAGTTGTAATTAACGTTTTCAGTTTCTGTTTTATTTTGTCTTTTGAAACAAAATCGAATCTCTTACAAACCAATCAACCAATCAATCCCTCCAAAAAAGCGTGTGAGTGAGGCAAGGTGTTGGCATAGCTGAGCTGTGATGAGCTTACGCGGCTTAGTTCACGATAAAGCAATAAACTTATTCTTAGCTATTTTAGGACTCTAATTTCAAATAGCAGAGAGTCTTGAGCTAGTTGGGTTTTAAATGGCTTAAGACAAATTTGCCTTTGAAAGCATCTCGAGGCTAAACTTGCCTTATTTTAACAAGACGAACACAACCCCGGTCCATTAGCCTCCAAAGCAGTCACTTATAATATTTAATTTTGAAACGCGCTTTTTACAAACCAAGAAAGAAGACTTAAAGTTACTCTTCGAAAAAGGCATGTTTCAATTTTCTGGCGCTCAATCAAAGTTTCTCGAGTTGCAATTAGTGTTTTCAGTTTCTGTTTTATTTTGTCTTTTGAAACAAAATCGAATCCCTTTCCAACCAATCAATTCCCCTTCCCTCCAAAAAAGCGTGTGAGTGAGGCAAGATGTTGGCATAGCTGAGCTCTGATGGGCTTACGCGGCTCACTTTTAAAAGGACTCAGCTTTGCTACAACTGGCCATGCGCACTCGGCTTGTTCTCGTTGAAATTTTACAATTCAATGATAAAACCTTATGATTAAGTTGAATATGGATGCATCCAAAAAGGTTTGTTTCAAAATATCCAACTTGCTGAGCTTTTTTTCTTGGAGCTATGCGCTTGATTAGCCTTAAAGACAAATATAAAACAAAAAAGGATAAAATTCACAAGTTCGTTGTTCAATTGAGCTTTGGTATGAAATTTACAGTCAAAAAATTTCAGAATTCAAATCGGTTTTCAGACAAATCAGTTTTCATACTCACTTTTCGAGTTGTTTTATGCATTTGGGACATTGGAGTGGCTGAAAGGAGACGAGCACGATTTGGCCCTGAAAAGTTAGCGGCAAATGAGAAATTTTGTAGATTTTAGATTGCTCTATAGTTTTTCCAGAAGAAATTTGAGTTCTTCTTGCATTTGGGTTTTTTTCAATGCAACCAAGCAACATCGTGAAGTTAAATTATTGTCCGTTCAATTTATCGGCCACACTTTGAAACTGACTGTTAGTAATACTCAAGCTTAGCGTATAATTTGGAAAATGTTTCCAAAATGACCTAATAGACTTAAAAAAGCTAAAATAAACTGATCAAATTACTTAGATTAAAACTTATATAGTTTGAAATACCGAAAAGGACAAACCTTTGCATTCTTGATCAAATCAGTCCCTCGAAAAACGAGGGCTTGCGGTGAGCAAAGCTCGCTCGATATTGAGAAAATCGAAGAGATTAGAGAAAATTTTACAAATAAAATAAGCATTTGTTTTTGAATGTGAAGATTCAAGCGGCTACATTCAATCGGGGAAACTCTGAAATTCATTTTGTTTTAACGGAAAATCGGAAAATTTGAAACGAAACTTAAAGTTTCAACTTAAGATTTAGCTGTAGCTGACGTCCAACCACAATTACGATTGGACAACAATTGTACAACGATTGTACAACGATTGAACAACAATCGGTTTATTCGTTAAATCTTTCGAGAAAACAATAAATATTGAAACACAATTTCAATGGCATTCTTCGTTGTTCCATTGAGCTTTGGTATGAAGTTTACAGTCAAAAAATTTCAGAATTCAAGTTGGTTTTCAGACAACTTAAGATGTAGCTGTAGCTGACGTCCAACCACAATAGCAATTGAACAACAATTGAACAACAACAAGAGACTTGATTTTAAAGGATAATTGGCCAATTTTCTGATTGAAAACATAAGTTTCAACTTAAATGAGGCGAGCAGATAATTGTGAAACATCATTTGAATCGTTGAATTTTTCACTTTTGAAGAACAATTTTAAACAAAGATTAAAACAACAGTTTCACTTTTACCTTGAAAAAAAGAATTGAATGATTCGGATTATAACCGATTCGGGGAGACTCGAGAAAGGAAAAGAAAGGAAAGCTTCGAGGACAAAAATAGGCAAAAAGCAGAAAGGATCATGACTGCTTATAGAAATTTTTTAACGGAGGTTTAATATTCTCTTTGTCTAAATGTTTTAAGTTCCAAGAAAAAAATAGCAATGATTCAATGCAGCGCGTGCGTACGCGGTGAGAAAAATGAGAGTACGCTAGAGAGGGTGTGCTTACAAGAGTTGAGGACAAAGTACAGCAAAAACCTGGTATCTATGATTCTGATAGATTTTGCTAGAGTATTGCCATAAAATTTAGAAGTGTGAAGTTGCTACCAATCTATCCTTTAGTCACAAGGTCCAACTACATTATGAAAAGCAAAAAAAAATGGAAAGATGAAAGAAATTGGATACAATGGAGAAATGCGAAGAACAAGGGGATTTTTGAGGGAAATGACATTTGGGGAGGATGATCGGGGGGACGCATCGATAGAATGAGAATGGGCAAAGGAAAATGGAAAAAGGAGAAAGGAGAAAGGAGAAAGGACGGCTGTCGTTTTGACGAGTGTGTAAGGATCCCCCTTGGATCCTCTTTTACTCATAAAATTTGGAAAAATCCAAAAGCTGAAAAGAAAAAAAGAGAAAAGGTAATCTGGAAGAGGGGGGAAAAGTTGGGACGAGTTCAAGAATTCGCGAGAGACGGCATGGCACACCCGTGTACCATGCATTTATTTTTATGTCTTCCTTTTGGCTTTTTGATGCCAAAACTTGGATCTGGGGGTTTTCGAGTACGGGGAATCCGAATCCGACTTTAGTTTTGTCTACAATAGCTTCTAGGGCGGGAAATAGTAGTGCTTTCTACTGAAACTTTTGGCTCAATTTTAAAATCGAAATTTATTTATTGTTTATCATCTCTAGATAAAATATCTAATGAAATATCTATAAACGAAGCACCAGCATTGTTTTTCCTAAATGATCTACCCGATTCCTAGATGATCTACCGATTCCTAAATGATCTACCCGATTCCTAGATGATCTACCCGATTCCTGAATGATCTACCCGATTCCTAGATGATCTACCGATTCCTAAATGATCTACCCGATTCCTAAATGATCTACCCGATTCCTAAATGATCTACCCGATTCCTAAATGATCTACCCGATCCCTAAATGATCCACCCGAAATTTATTTATTGTTTAGATAAAATATCTAAAAAGCTATTGAAAAAATATTAAATTCGAAGAAAGTTATTCATTTTTTCGTGCAAAAATGTGCCAAATTTAAAACCGAGCACTTGTCGTTCGTAAGAAAAGGTTTCATGTTGTTCGTAGGAAAAAGCGACATCTGGCACATTTATTGAGTACTATCAGCTGGGAAAACATTTCTTATTGAACTTTTTGAAAAACACCCATTTTTTTAGTCTCTTTATGGAAATCAGTGTATTTATTATCACGGTTCAGGGATTTTTAAGGGGCCAGCTTTAGAAAAATACAGTCAAATTCAAGGCATCCATCACATTGATCCCAAAAATTTGGGCATAGTGACGCCGGGTCAATCATCCACCCCGGCTTCCACTTTATGGAATCACCAAAAGGGAAGTACCTTATACTAGAGCGGTTTGCCAGAAGGCAAGCGATTACGTGGCTGCACAAGGAACACTTCGCCAGTTATTTACATAGGGATTTCCTTCTTTCGCTTAGAAGATGGCCCAAAAAAGAAGAGATTCAGCTGCAAATTTCCCGGAGATCTACCCCGGGGGTTTCTGGGGACTGGTGAGAGATAAAGAAGTGTCTAGGAGGTAATCCCTCGTAATCAAACTACCGTATATAGAAACTCTGGAGTCTTTTTGTTCTATGCTTGATGCATCATGATTGCGAGCTGGAACCGTAATCAGAATTGACCTTTAAAAGAAGTTGAAAGAGTTGAATCTTTTGAAAGAAGCCGGCTTAATGTGAGCAAAGCAAAAGAATTGTCGTAAATTGTAAAAGTTTTCCTGTATTTTCATCATTCATTCAAATGTTTATTAACGAAGCACCAGCATTGTTTTTCCTAAAATCCAAAAGATCTACCCGTTTCAAGCACGATATCATAAACAGAAAGTCAAAAAATAATCGAAATGAGATAAAAATGAGGTCCGAATTGGTGGGATAAGGTGAGTTTCAAAGGGAAAACTTGAAATAGATTTGGAAAAAAGCAAAGTAAATAATTGGGTGCAAATCAATGAATCAATCAATCAATGAATCAATCAAAAGATTACTGTGAACTCTCATAGTTGGTCTCTTTTGTCATTACCGTATCAAAAAGGATATTCATTAAAAAGGATAAATATCTTTTCAAGTTCAACTACAGTGCATGGGTTTAAGCCAGAAGTTGGAGGATCAAGAGGAGAATTGAAAAGATAATAAATCTGGGGAATTGTTCAGCAAATTTAACAGCTCAAAACAAATTTCAATAGAGAAGCACAGTCGTTGGCCCTTTTTTGTCCTTTTCAGGCGTCCGGGGGACTTTCGGACGAGCGCCGAACACCGAGATGTACTCGTAAGCACTGCAAATTTGAGATGTTTCAAAGAAATGCTAATTTAATTGGCTTTCAAGAAATTAATGGGGTGCTAATTGGTCGTTGTCATAAAAAATGAGACTGCACAGTAAACTGAGCTAAAGTTTGCATGTTTCAAAGAGGAGCTAAAGTAACTTGATTTAAGCCAGTAGTGAATTGCTTTTTGAAGCTCATTTTAGAACCCGTAAATACCCCCTTTCTGGTGCACTCAATTCATTCATTTTTTTTCCTCGTTTTGGTGTCACGGGGGAAGGGAAGAATTGTGTGCGCCAGAAAGGGGATGTTTACGGGATTCGGAGAGCACAAAGTACATCCAGACAAACTTAGCATCTTCCGGGATCCGCTTTGGTATTTTGTCGGTGACTGGCGCCGCTTCGGGCACAATTTCATCGACCGGTAGAACGATTGGTGAAGGCTGCAATTGATTTTACTGTTTCAAAATTGATTTCAAAAAAGAGGTGAAATCTGGACTCTTGAGAATTAAGATCCAATCAAATCATTAAAATTTCTACAGTAACACACCTTTTTCTTCTCTTTCACCGTTTCAATCGGCTCTTCAGGAGCGCTTCGCGAGGTGAGATTTTTCAGATCTTTCGGAGAATTTGTCGATTCACTTTTTGTTTTGGTCTCTTCTTTCTTCGCATGCTCGACTTTTCTCGATTTCTGTTGGTCGGATTCGATCTGAATTTTGTATTTATGGAACTTTGTATTCATGAGTATCACAGTATCACAGAGTAAACAAATCCCCCTAGCAGTCATAGCAAAGAAAACCGTCAAAAAAACGAGTCAGGACTTTTTCCGCCAACCTTATAGTTTTCAAATTTATTCACCGTGCTTTCGTTTAGTCTTTTCTTGCATTCCCTTGAATACCGGGAAAGCGCCAAGAAATGCTAGGTTAACCAAGCAAAGACTTTTAAGTCAAGTGCTAAGTTAACTAAGCAAAGCAAAGAAAGTAAAGTTTCAAAGTAAAGGATTTAATTTTGGGGTTTCTCTCATTAATCGTTGGCATGGTGTTTATGTAAAATTTAGTTATGGTGATGTCATTTGCTTTTCATATTCCTTTACCTTAATTTCATCTTTTTTCGGTGATTTGTTCTCTTCTTTGATTTCCTCTTTTCTCGAGGCACTCCGGGCGCTTTTCACCGCGATTTTCTTCTTCTCCTTGTTGTCGTCGAGGTGAATCGAATGGCGTTTGCTGGAATTTTTAGAAGTCGAAGTCGATTTTGGAATGAATTGCTTTAGAATTTTAAATTCGGCACTCCACAAAAGGTCCTTTCATTGGAGGTTTCATTGGTAGCCGTTAAACTTGAAACTCTTATTCTAAGCTTATTCTAAGTCCCTCAAAAGGTTTGCTGGAATTTTTAAATTTTAAATTGACTTTAGACGAATGTACTCATTGAAATCGCTTAAACGAATTAAACTATTTGAAGAGCCTTTCAAAATGTTCGATATTTACTTCAATTTGTTCAGAAACATACTCCAGGTTTTTAAACTAATATAACTGGTTAAAATTGAAACTCGTATTGCGATATTGTGACGCTGTTTAATTGCAGACGTTACACTCATTAATAGCTATTTAAACGTGAAACGTACAATCGAAAAACGTCTAAAAACTAATGTACCTACTAGAATTTGCGATTAACTTTAAACGATTGACATTTCAGAATATCTGTTCGATCTTTAAAATAAATTCTAACTCAAACTAACCGAAATTATATGAAAGTTTGGTTTAAAAAGATTCGTTTTGTTAGATTCATTTTGCTTTGGTTTAAAAAGATTCATTTTGCCCCTTTCATCGGAGATATTTGCACTTATTTTTAATGATTAAAGTTGAAATTTTGAATTTGACAATGAGTTGCCTGTAACCGAATCTGAAATGATTTCATTAAATTTTTAAAACCGACCACTCTTTTCCATCATGATGGTGATGTTTATGTGTTGCTCGACTCGTCGTGTCCCCTTTTTTCTTCGAATCTTTTTCCTTTGGTGAATCTTTTGATTTGGCTTCGAGCTCTCTGAAAGAACTTTTTGCGAATGGAGCATTTTCTGATTGGGTGAAGGAGTTGAAACTTCCTTTTCCTGATCTTGAATCTTAATCCAAAAAACTTTTACAGTCTTATGAATTTTGTAGTATTTATTAACTTTATTAACTCCAAACTGTACAGTAACAAGTTGATCGAATTGAAACCCCAATTCTTCCTAGTTACACCAACTCTTTACTACTGAAGAAAGGATAAAGTTCTTGTCGGAGTACCTCTACAGTAACAAGTTAAGAAATTGAAACTTCATTTCTTCACTAAAGTTTTTGCCCCTTAATGAGAGATATTGAAGATTTCATAGGCGTCATTAAACTAGAGTGTGTTCCTCGCGAGCGAGTAATGCTTTTTTTTTTAAAACGCACACTTGGGAAAAATTACCGTACTTTTAGCAAAAATTATTGCAAAAAAATGACGCAAAAACCACGAGCCCCACATTATATACGACACTTTTTAAAGATACTCAGCCGTTTAATTGGTTTGGTGGGGAATTCCCTTCCAATGTAATGATTTTTTTGAAAAACCTGGGGGGTGGGACAAATGCGACCTTTTTTTGCGCACCTGGACATTTGCGCAACTTTTTTTTCTGGAAAAGGCCTTAGGCAAGGCCGTAGAGCTTCAAAAACATTTTCATAGAAGGGAATCGTATGCGTAGATTCAGAATTTTGACAAATCAGACCTCGCTGACACGTCAAATTTGGGCTAAAAGGCAAAAACTACGCAACTTAACGCTTTTCCGCAGTTTTTGCCTTTTAGCCCAAATTTGACGTGTCAACGAGGTCTGATTTGTCGAAATTCGGAATCTACGCATACGACTCCCTTATATGGAAATATTTTCGAAATATTTTCGAAGCTCTACGACCTTTCCTAAGGCCTTTTCCAGCAAAAAAAAGGTGCGCAAATGTCCAGGTGCGCAAAAAAAGGTCGCATTTGTCCCACTCCCAAAACTGAGCAAAAAAATTGCTTTTATATTTTTTTCGCGCAGGCGCACTTTTTAGAAAACGAATTACTCGAGCTATTACTCATGCAAACTTACTCGAGTAATTACTTACTCGCGAGGAACACCCTCTACATTAAACACAAGCAGTAAACATTGAGAAGCACAAAAACTTGAAACTTGAAACCTCATTTCCTCTGATTAGATTTTTACTATACGGAAGAATATTAAGAAAATTTTGAGATTAACTCTATTCATTAATCTATTAACCTATTAATCCTGAGTCATGAATCGACAAGTTACAAAAATTGAAACCTCTCTATTTACTTCTCTATTTTTTAAGTTTCTGCGACTTAAGAAGGGATTTCGTGAAGGTTTTATTTTTTTTATTAAGCTTAAAATAAGGTTTATTAAACCCAAGTTTCACATTAACAAGTCGAAAAAAATAGAAACCTTTTCTTTTCCTCTTCTCTTTTTTGTTCTTCTTCAACTTTTCGTTGTTCCTCTTCTTCCGATCGCCGTTTTTCCACCTCGATTTTCTCCTTTTCCTTTTGCTGGTGTCGATATTGAAGAGCTGCTGGAATTGGGCTTTCGTTTAGCTCAAGCTTTCCAATTAATTACAGACGCTGAAGTCGAAACAAATACAAAAGAAATGAAGTTTATGCCAATGTTTCAACTGCTTATAGAATACGTAATGAAACTCCGAAGAATTGCTTCACAAAAAGCAAGTTTCAAGTTAGTTTTCTTGAATCTCTTGAAAGAAACGATTTCTTGGTTTCTTTTCAATTAATTTTCAGCAATCAAAAACAAGGAGAAACTGAAAGATCCCTGTGAAAGAGAACGGTTCAGGCACAAACAGGCTATTTTTGAGCGATCAGTTCCGGCAGAATTTGAAATATACAGCTTTCAAAAAAAACTTTTTAACTTTACAGCTTTAGAAATATATATAAAATTTGGGCATAGCGATGCTAAAAAGGGGAAGTTCGGCTCAGTCGTTCCCCGCTGCTTCCACTTTCATGATCCCAAAAGGGCTCTACCATATGCCAGAGCGGTTTGCCAAATGGAGAGCGATTACGCACAAAGAACACTTCGCCAGCTATTTAGGAATTTCCTTCTTTTGCTTTGAAGATGGCCCAAAAGAGAAGAGATTCAGCTGTGAATTTGTACGCGGGGGTTTTCGGGGTCGGCGAATCGATTGGCGCTATTCATTTTGCCGGGTCTGCTAATTCTTATCTTCAATCTCAAATAAGATCACAGTATACTAGGCTAATTAGGAGTCAAAATAAGATCGACGTCTCGTTGCGACTTTGCACAGGGGTTTTAGTGTGCTATATCTAGAAATGATCGCTGAATGACCTAGATTCTAAAACTATCGATATCAAATGAAAACTAATTCGAGATTCTGTAGACTTTTGTTGTTTTAGATTCCATGGATACGGCGTCACTATGCTCAAATTTTGCCTAAAGTTTCGCTTTATTTTTTTACAAATTCCAGCAAATCTATCCTGGCCGGTCAAAACGTAATGGGTCTTTATCAGATTTGCTTTGAACCGGTTGAGGGTAACTCTTAACTAACAGAACATAACAAATTGCATTAGTTTGCTGCGAAAACTGGCACTAATAGTAAGTTTTAAGTTAATAGCCATGTGGCAAAAGGTTTTATACCCATTTTCCAACCGATGTTTCAATTTTGAGAACTCGAATGAGACAATGTGAAAAGTAATCCCCATGCGACGGAGTTTTGGCATTCTTTCGATTTGGTTATACTGTACAAGCAAGTTTCAAAAATTAGAATAACTCCAGAACAAGGATCAAAATTTTCACCCTCAGTTAACCCAAGTGTGACCACACAGGGTTTTCTCTTCTCGTGTTCGATGATGAAAGTCGCCTGTGAGGCTGTGGTCGCCAAACGGGGCTCCGATCTGGAAAAAAAATTGAATTTCAAAAAGTTTCTGCTCATACTAACTTCACTTAGACTAATTTGAATATATTTTTAGTAATTGTGTCTTTTAAAAAAATTAAACAAAAGGAAATTGGACTTCCTGGAGTTATTACAGATTGAAATTGTCGATCTTCTCAGTTTATATCAAGAATCAAGGAATAAAACTTTATTTCTTGATCCTAAAGCCATCAAATTTCAAGTTTTGTTAAAATATTTGTGAAATGGAATGAAAAATGACTTTAGCTAAACCCGAAACTCACCGTGAAAGCTCAAAAGTGACCACCCGTCCGCGGGCTCGTTTCACGGTGGCTTCTTTCTGAAAATTTGTGTGTGTTTTAGCTTTTTCATGGTCTGATAGAATTTGTAATTCTCAAGATAAATCTGCTCATAAAATCCCATTAAAATTTAATCATTTAAATTAATTTCAAAATTCACAAACTTTTGCCGTTCGACTTGTAATCGGCGGCTTTTGGGGAACCGTGCCGGGAACGTTGATCTAAAAATAAAGTCTAAAAATGCGTCTTAAATTCCAAGTACAACTTCTCCCGGAACTTCAAAGACTCTAGACACATTAGAACTTGCAAGAAGTGCTCATTGGCCAAGCCTGTGTGAAAATGAGATTGTCAAGCTGAACTAACAAAAACTAAAACTAACACATCATTGCACAAAGAAGTTTCAACCCGGTGTTAATCCCTTTGAAACTCAATGTTTTTAGCTGATTGATGTGGATAAGCGCAGCAATACAAGATTGTCTACTAAGCAAATTATGAGTTTGCTAACTATAGTGTTCACCAGTAATGCACTCATTCGATTCAGCTTACCTCTTCAATTTTCGTCTCTTCTTTTCTCCCCTTTGCAATTAACAACCGCGCACCGCTCATTTCGGATCCACTCGCTCGAAGGGAATCCGTTGAATCGATGTCCGATTCCACGTTGTCACCAGCCTGATTTTTAACGCAATGTAATTTTCTATTTTTGGTTCTTTAACAGCTTTCAGCAACTTTGCACCAATACAATCATTGTAAATCATAGCTTTTTCTGCATTACACATGCACCACTCGTCAGAACACTCGTTAATATTGAGACATGATTTTTAAAACATCTAAAAAGCAATGACTCTTTGAAAATGTTCTTGTGGTGTACGTTGAATTCATTCTTGAACTAGGACTGGGCTGACTAAGAGCTCACAGATAGCCTAGTACGACTCTTAAGATTCTAAATCTATTCCATAACCAAGTGAATCCAAATCCAAAACCAATTTTGTTATCGTCCAGCTTTCGGCTTTCTCTGTATTGTTGGATTGTTGCAAAAACAGGGATCCATTCTTAAACCAGGACTGATCTACGTAGCTAAACGTACATTAGTACAATCTTAGCATAGCTTGGCATAACTTAGAGATTTTAAATATAATCTGTAACCGAATATCTGATCTATGTCTGTCTATACCTGCGTCGGATCCAGCGTTCATTTCTTAATCACCCCAATAACCTCGCTAATCCCCAAAACCCCTCACTTTCAACGGGAGAGACGGCCCTATTCTTGAACCGGGCTGGGGATGGGGAGCTAGCTAGAGCGGGGGTTCTAGGGTGGTACGTGAGCCGACGATGGACGGGGAATCCATCGAAGGGAGGCTGGGCGAGGGGTGAGTGCTCGTCGGTGCCTGTCCTCCTCCCCGTCCATTCCACCCCCAGCCTCCCCAGTCCTTTTCTCCTCCCCCAGCCATTCCCTTTTCTCTCCTCAATTCCCCAATCTCCCACCCCTTTCCCGCCGAAGTCTCTCCCCCTGTTCCGATCTTTTTTTCGTTCTCTACTCTCAGTGCAAAAAAGAGCTATCACTGGTTGGTACGCCGCAGCCCGCTTTTCCTTTTTTCAAAAAAACTCGTCTACCCTTCGTTCTTTTCCCTCGGCTCGGTCCCACCCCGTCCCGCAATTTCCCACGATTTTCCCTGAGTATCCCCGTTTTTTTGAAGATTCTTTGGAAACAATGGGATCTATTTCCGATTGGGGAATCAATTTTGGTGAAGGGAAATTGATCTATGCTTACAGTCTTTGATTCGAGTGCAGATACATTGTAGTTGGCTAGGGATTTTGTGTACTTTAAAGAAGATAAAGCCATCAAATTGTGTTAAAGATATGGTTTTTTATTGAGCAATAAAAGGGTCAAGTCCTTTTTTGAACTAGTAGATACTGTAGTTCAAAAGAAAGTTATTCAGAGATCAATTTTCAAATGGGGAATCGATTTGTGATTTGTGAAGAAGTAAAGCAACTCAGCAGAATTAAATGTTCGGGTTGCTTTTTGATGGGGAAAACTTTGATACTTGACATTTTTACGCTAATAGGATTCTTCGCAAACTCACCACATCCTCCTCGTCAACTGGCGGCAGTGGAATTCGGTGCATTTCGACTTCTGAATTGAAAAGTTTATCTACAAATCTCAAAAGATAGATCAGTTATCGATTTTTAAGAATTTTAATATCTAAACTGTTAAACTACAGTAAAAAGAACTTAAATTTTATTTCTAAGCAGCTCTCGTTCTAGATTCTAGATGCTAGACATTCTAGATAATTTCTAGATGTTTCAAAATGAGCGGCACCATCGATAAACTGGCTTGAGTAATAGATCTTCAATAGCGTCTTTAAATCAGGTTCAAATTTCATTTGTAAATCGCTAATGATGATTTTAACTTTGACTAATTCAAGATAGCTCGGTTCTAAATAGCTCAAATCACGTTTTCATTGTCTAGTTAGTTAGTTATGACAAGTACGGTAGCTGGGAGGTACGGTGAACTGAAAATACAGGGCTTGAAAGTACTGTAGCCAAAAATAGAGTTTATCTTTTAGTCTATCACTAAAATGAAGTCTAGATAGACATTCAGCTTTGTGTTAATCCCTGTATTTACAGAATAGCTTAAGTTTTTTTATGTGAAAATCGATTGCATGAATATAATGTGTTAGTACCAGCATCACTCAAAAAATGCATGTTTCAAAATATTCTGGTTTGTCAAGAGGTTGAGGTAGTTGATAGCCAAAACTGATTGAAATTGATTGAAAATTTTATCTTACCGAAAATAAGTCTTTAAAGTGTATCCTCTAATAAAGAAAACTCTGATTTTACTTATTAGTGTCAAATTTGATTCCTAAAAAGTGCATGTTTCAAAATTCATTTTATCTTTGGTGGTGAAGAGTGGCTAATCAAAACCTTTTTTTTTGATTGATTGGATGAATGAAAATTGAGAATTGAGTCTCAGCGTGGGCCCCGAGAGCTCAGATTGTGACTCCTCTCTTTCTCGGGATGGTCACTTCTCCGGTCAGATCGGACAACTCCCGTCGCAATTGAGGTCTCAGGGAGCACGCCGGGGACTGCTTGGGGAAAGGATCAGGGATTCCACATTCGATATAAGAACACATAATGTAAGCTTAAGATATAAGATTGAGCTTGTAAATGATGCACTATTAGAAACGGTAAGTTTAGAGCTTTCCTCTAGAGAAAGGATTTGAGATTTTGTATGTGTAAGCACAACTGTAAGCTCCTAACAACTTATCTAGAGTCTGAAGCTATTAAATGCGTAAAAATGGCAGTACGATCTTGCGATATTCAGATCCAGAAAAAACAGTATTCTTGGGTCTTGCTTGGGCATGATATGTCAAAATTGGTATCAAATTTCAGATCGATTTTCGTCTCAAATTTGTCAAATTACAGCTTAACCTATCCGATTGCGTAGGAGGAACCCCATTACAAAACCAGAGTTTCATTTTAAATGGGAATCGTTGAGGCTCAAGTAGCCTAATTGCTGTTTAATGGTTGGCTTATCAAAGGTAAATTGATTTCATTACACTTACAAAACTACAAAAAAAAGCAGAATACTAGAAAAAGACTCAACGAGTCAGAAAACCCAGTACAGTACCTCGGGCTGAGGATCAGTTTGAGTGAGCGATTTTAACTTCGATAAGGCCTCGCCCATTGGAACGCTTAATCCTCAACGAACTCATTCAAAGATGAAACTCGGTCTTTTGAAATGATCTTGTAGAAATATCTTGAAAAAGTCAAGTCACAAAATCAGTTTGCCATAGTTAACAAAAGGAAATTGGACTTCCTGGAGTTATTACAGATGGAAATTGTCGATCTTCTCATTTTATATCAAGAATCAAGGAATAAAACTTTATTTCTTGATCCTAAAGCCATCAAATTTCAAGTTTCAAGGCAAAACTAACAAGTAAAAAAGATTTGAGTAAAGAAAATATATGGTACTGTCCCAGGGTCACCATAACAACGCAGGAAACCTCTAGGTACGAGTACAGTATAGAGTGCATTCCTCTAGGCTAATCCTTTTTCTAAAAGGCACCCATTTCAGAATACCGTAATCTGCTCTCCATTTTTCATTGGATCGGCCGAATTTTGGTATCATTCGATGAGAGAATCACAAGGCTCAGTCAATGATACCAAAATTGGGCTGATCCAATGAAAAATCGAGAGCAGATTACGGTATTTTGTCTGAAATGGGTGCCTTTTAGAAAAAGGATTAGCTGAAAGGAAATTGATCAGTAAAGAAGTCAAGAAAGTAGTACTGTACCGGGATCAGTAGCTGAAAATCTAGTATCAAAGTATCCCAGATCCCAAAGCAATCCATTACAATAAAGAACACAAACATAGTCAGATCAAATTTTGCACAGAATCAGACGAATCAAAGAATATCATCGAATATCAGGGAATACTGTGGAATCATCGGAAAGTGCAAATTTTGTGAGCAATGGAGGACGAGAGTGTCCAGTTGGATGGGGGAGAATTCAAAAGGGAAACGGGGGGGCGGGATCAGCAGCAAAAAACGCAACTTCTTTGTGGAGAGCCGTTTTTTATGAAGGTTTCAAGGGATGGGGTAGCCCTAGCCCTCCCCCAGCCATCCCCCCAGCTATTCCCCCAGCTATTCCCCCAGCCCCCCCCCCCAGCCCGGGCCACCCCGTGCGAGGCCAGCACTGACCAGCCCCGCCGGACCCCCTCTCTTTCCCCCTTTTTTGCTCATTTTTTTCGTTTCCCTTTCCGTGACCTAGTGGCCGCTTTTCTGTGGCTTTCACCAATCGGTTTTCAGCTGGAAATTCTCTCTTTTTGCTTTCTGCAGTTCTTTTCCATCTCTTCGCCTTGACCAATCTCTCTTCAATTCTTAGGAGATCTTTTTTTCTGTCTAAGTCTAGAATTTCTCCATGTTCTCTCTTTTGATTTGGTTTTTTTTTCCATATCTAGAATTAAATGCCTTATATTCTATAGGTAATTTCCGTGTTTTCTATGTCTAATTCTATATTCTGCGACCAATTCCTGTGTTCTATTCCTTCTTTATGCTATCTTTACTACTCTCTTTTGAAAAGTTTATGTCTAGACTCGATTTTCTCTATATTCTATGAATATCAACTCTTTTCTCGACTTTTTCTAGTCAATTCTTTATCTTTCTTGAGTCTAGTTCTCTATTTTAGAATCTTTCCTATAGCCAGATCTATGCTTTTCCTCTATCTCAAACAATTTTCATACTCAACTCCTTTTTGTTGTCTTTTCTAGTATCTCATTCTTTCTATGATATAAATCTTTTCCTTGATTTCCTTCAAACTCTATAGAACTGTCTCTTTCTATAGCCCTTTCCTCTAATTTTCTTTCTCAATCAATCCATTTTTCTTTAATAATAATCTTTATTTTCTTGATTTCCCCTCTTTCCTTGGCCATTTACTTTTCCCGTGCTTTCATAATCTTCACCTTACCCATTCAGAATACAGATATTAACACTTGAAAAGAAGTAACCAAAGCTCTATTAGATCTCCCGAAAATGCATTTATTGCTGTCTAAGTTGAAACGGAGAAACTTTTTCCGGATCGTTTCCAGAAAAACTTGAGTTTAAAAATGAGAAAACCATTGTTCGTCAAGACGTTTGACGTGAAGCTCTCAACAACTCTACTTCAAGATCTTGACCTCATCTGGTCTGCATTGAAACCGAATCTTTCTCAATGAGGAAAAATGAAAGGGGAACGTCCCGATTTGCACGTAAACAAGCCAGAAAAGTGAGAAAAGGAGTGAAAGAAGATGAGTGAAAAAGGAAAAAAAACGGGAAGAAAAACCGATTTACAGTCAAAAAATGCAGACTTTTAAAAACTAAGAAAAGAAAGCGAAAGGAAATGAATTTAAGTGAAAGTTTTTGGTTCAAAAATCGGGTCATCGGGTCAATGATTTTGCTTTTTTCATTTTTTTTCACTTTTTTCACTTTTTAGGGTTTCGTATCACGGCGAAACATCGATGACCTGGTTTTCGTTTTTTTTTTCGCGCTTTTCGACTGGACAATGGATTTCCGGGTTTCAATGACTCCGATCTTCAGAAAAAGGGTTTCAGAAAATGAAATAGACTGGAAAATGAAAAATTAACATTAGAAAGATACTGTAGATTTAATAATCGTTAAGAAATTGGTTCCTATGCAACTTTGGAAACACAACTTGAATGCAAAGTGCGTTTGTGGATAATTTTTGGGTCTAAATTTGCATTAAGAATGTTCCTAGAAATGCAAAAATCATACTGTAGATTAATAATGAATGTATATTAGCCAATGAATGATTGCCGAAGCAAAAAAATTGACTTTGACTCGTTTAGATCCAAAGAAACTGCATCAAAAGTGAAACACAATGATTGTGCTTACAGCGAGTCAAAGGCACAGCCCAGTTTCCAACTTTTCGACTCAAGTACGTTTTTAGTACAATAACGTACCGACTTCCTTTTACTATTAGTTATATTTTATGATGTTTAAAATTTGTACAATGTAAATCCTCATTTTTGGTGTTTTCGACTCTGATCATAGTCTGGTTCAAAATGTGCGGTGGCCTCAAAAACGATGTGATTATTTTTAGATTCCGCGAACTAGCCCCATTCAAATTGAAACTTGGCTTCTTGAACTCTCTCCTAAACTACCGTAAATACTGTAATAGTACCCCACCCCCATAATGACGGTGCGGAGTGTCGGGTAGTCTAGCTTTGAACTAGTTTTTCTCGACACTGGTTTATGGTTTCAAAAAAATAGCCCTGAATTTCAGCTATTTTTTGATACCAAAGACGCATTTTTTGAAAGTACGGGCGCTTTGAAAAAAATGAAATACTAAAAAACGTTTGCGACTACGCGACTGTACGAGGGGGGTGAGGTACTATTACAGTATTTACGGTAACTAACTCAAGTCACTTAACGACTTCACTGACTTCAAAGATAGACTTTGTCTTGCTTTGCTTTCAAACTTTTACTTTACTCTCAAATCTTGTAAACATCCCTTTTCTGGCGTAGTCAGTTTCTGATCCCAAGATATTTCAATTTACAGTCAAATTTCGATTTCATCCATTCATTTTCCACCGAATAGTCATTCTCATCGATAGGGAAAAGAGGATAAAAGGGACAAAAACGAATGGGGGTCAGTGGATGTCTAATAGAAAAAGGAAAGAGAATTCGGGACACCCCACTACCAAAAAAACCTCAAAAAGGAGAATGGGGAAAACGTGGGAATCGAGGGAATCGAGGGAATCGAGGGTAAGAGGAAAGTGCAAAAAATGGGAAATGGAGGAAAGATTGGGGTCGATTTGAGGAGAAATGCAAGTAGAAAAGGCTCGAAAAAAGGGGAAGGGGTGACTGGCCGTGCACGGGAGGAGACACCTTCCAACAGCTCCCTCAAAGGATAGACTCGGCACTCCCAGGGATATTCTAAAACTGGGGAGCAGGCCTGGATGACTGGCATGCACGGAAGGAGACATCCCAGCTCCCAGCTTCCCTAGACTCAATACGTTCCCAGGAATGCTTTATGGGTCAAACGAGGATCATGCTTGAACTAACCAAGCCAGATCAGCCTTGATCCTTGCCTCTAAACTACACCGTTTTTAAGGAGGCGCCTACTTATTCAGCTTATTCGAAACGATAATCATATTCAGAGTGTTGTCTTGTCCCCTTAAGGCATTCGGAAATCATTCTAAGGTAGGAATCTGCAAAAAAAAATGATATTCGAAAAAAAGAATTCAAACGATTCAAAAACAACTCTGAATTCACCGTTAAAACTTCCCGAGTTTCAAATTTCTGAATTGAAAACAAGCCATGAGGATGAGGAACCAAACTTAGAGAGATAAGGAACCAAACTTGTCAAAAGGAATGATTGCAACCAATGGCGAGGCGAGGCATTTTAGCTGAACTTAATTGCGAAGAAACAACAACAAACAATGTAGCAAATATGTAGACTGATCTTGTGAATCTATAGAATAAGAATTCTAGCTAGTTTTCGAATTTTTAAGGCAATAATGAGAAAGGAGAACGAGGGGAAAATCCTTGATAAACACCCTACCACGCGGTGGGGGAAAATCGATGGGATTTTTTTTTGTGAACGGAGAAATATTTCGAAAAAGGGAACGGGGCAATGGGCAAAAGAAAACGGGACATGGAAAACAACCCATCAGGGCTGAGTTTGCGCTATTTTTAAGGTGATTTCGACCCGTTTTTGTTAAAAAAGGTCATTCAAAAGGTTTGCCTTCAGAACCCCGTAAACATTCCCTTTCTAGCGCACTCGATTCTTCCATTTTCCACCCAGAGCAACGATTTGGCATCACGGGGAAAATGGAAGAATTGAGTGCGCTAGAAATGCGGTGTTTACGGGATTCGGAGAGTTCAAAAAGTGCACACAATTTAAAATCTCAATTTTCATTCATCTATTATCAATCAAGAACTCGAATTTCCTATTTCAATACATTAAATATTTCCTTTTTTTTCTTCTCGATTTGTTTTGAAATTTTGTTTGAACTTTATTTTGAAACAAACCTCCGCGAATTTGTCTCATCAAAAAAGGTAACTGGAACTCGTCGAGAGTGCAATCGGCTCGATCCAGCTTGTTCTGGAGATCGTCTTTCAATTTAAATTACAAAATAAAGCATGAGAAATTTAAACGGTTAGACAGAGGGCAAGCCGGGACTTGGCTGCTAGCTGTCTAACCGTTTAAATTAAACGAAAGTTTAAAAGTTTCATTTCAATTTGAACAGGATCTTTTTGCAACAATCAAATCAAATTCAATTGAATGAAAAAAAGGTAACTGGAACTCGTCGAGAGTGCAATCGGCTCGATCCAGCTTGTTCTGGAGATCGTCTTTCAATTTTAACATTATATTTCTTAAGAATTGAATCTGCTCGAATACTCAGTTAAAATGCTATTGTCCTTGACATCAGAAATGCCAGGAGTGTTCGAATTTGAGGGAAGTTTCGGTAAATTTTGTCTTTTATAGACTCGCGATTGTCCACTGATTGCTATGCGCCGTTTGAGTTGTTTTTAAAAGGCAAAATATAAGAAAATCTTGGACAATTGACTATAAACTTTGCAGAGATTCAATTTGATGAACCCTATAAAGTTCAAATGTTTTTTACCGAACCTGCAACGCGAATTCGAATCCAGCATCTCGTGCTCTCGACCTCGCCCTCCCCAACGCCATCAATCCATAAATACAACCATTCAAATAAGGACACATCTAAATATCATAAAATAATATCAAATTGTTTAGATTTTCAAGAAAAACTACCTTTATCGACAAAATGAAAGCTACATAAGTTGGGTTTGATTTTAGATCTTCAACTTTTAATCCATCGACTATTCAACTTAATTACCGTCATTTTTCCACTCTATTAATGAATAAAGTTGTAACTCAAGCTATCAAAATATGTCAAATTTCAAATGATTCAGCAGTTTTTACAGTGCGAATGATCATTTTACAAGATTTCATGCAATTACCATCATTTCCCCCCTTTTGTGCCCAATAAACTTGAAAACTCACCGACGAGTTGTGGATTTTCGTGAGAATTTTGAGCGTCTGGATGATCGGATCCAAATATTTTAGGAGAGTCGGTTGACCGGCTTGGCACATGCAAAGATTCATCAAGAGAGCCGCACCGAATTCTTGGGCTAAACGAGGGAAATCTTTGATGTGAAGCGATTGGAGAGCTTAAGACTTCAATGATATTTGTGAAATTGGGAATAGTTCAAAACTAAGGCAAGCCTCGATTCGATTAAACAAATGTATCTTTTCCTTGAACCATTTGAAACATTAAAATTTCATAGCACTAGTGGTTTTGATTTGTCATTCACGATAAATTTGACTAATTAGAAAACGATCTTTGAGCTTTAAGGTGAATCCTTTGAAACTTTAGATTTCGAAAGGTTTTCGGTGGTTTTATTCAATTGTATATGGTAAGAAAAGGAAAAAGAAAAAGCCGATTGGTCCAAACCGTCAATGTTACAACTGGAATATCTTGAAACATCTCATTTTATTTCAGTGCTATTTCAGTGCTGTTTGATTAGAAAACAATTAAAGTACTCCAAGTCGAATAAGTTATAACTTAAAATTACAAAAAGTTCTGTTTCCTACCGTAACTCGAGAGTCTTCCCTCCAAAATCGGCAACAACCAATCGAGGACGCCGAGTTGGAGAAGATCGCGTTGAACTTGTGAGCTAAAAGGTAAAAAATCAAAGATTCGAACATGATTTCAACAGGTACTGTTTATAAAAATACAACAATATAGCTTTTGTCGCGTACTTTTATTCATTTAAAAATAAAACCGTTTTGAAAAGAAATCTCGAATGAAGATTAAGCTTTTGATGCTTGATCTAGCTCCAGGGATATTCTAACTGGATCTGCAAGCTAGATTAGACCAGAGGGCAAGCCAGGACTTGGCTGCTAACTGTCTAACCCGACCTGGCCTGAAAAAATTACTTTTAAAACCACCTGTCTAGCCTCTTTTTGATACTAAATGTTTCAAAGTATACAAAGTGTTCGTCTTCTTCTTTAATTGACCATCGAAATCATCCAAATTCATGAACTCACTCAAAGTTGAACATTCCATTTCAACACCCACCGTATGCTCAACTTCTGCAAAGTCGCCAAAAGGTTATCCTGTGTTTGCGAGTGAATTCTTTTCGTTCGCAAGCATCCCAAAATTTGCCCCATCAACTCTTTTCCTTGTCCGATTGAGAGCAGATAATCACGACCCACTAAAATGGTTGAATGTAGTTTGATTTCAAGTTTCAAAACAAATTAGAGACATAAAAGGTTTGGAGATAAAAGGCTTGGAGGTCATCTGTGTAAAAGAATTGCTGTGAAAAGATTAGTTCCAAGTTGAACGGCTAGTTTGAGTAGTTTAGGACTTGATTTAAAGCTCCATGTATTGTATTCCTCTCAGTTAATCCTTTTTCTAAATACTTTTTCTAATTTTAGACAAACTACCGTGATCTGCTCTCCATTTTTCATTGTATCAGCCCAATTTTGGTATCATTCTATGAGGAATCACAAGGCTCAGTCAATGATACCAAAATTGGACTGAACGAATGAAAAATGGAGAGCAGATTACGGTATTTTGTCTGAAATGGATCAACGAAACCAAACCTTTAAACGAGGCGATGGCGTTGACGAAACGAGCCAACTGTTCGCGACTCTCCAAACCGTTCGACTCGGAGCCGAGGAAAATCGTCCCAGTCACAGACTGAAATGTCTAAGTGCTAAGCAATATTCCTTTGAGCATAAAAACAGTTTTAGTTTAGAATTCCTTTCGTAGTTTATCAATAGTTTTATCAAATGCAATATTTTAAAGATTTTGGAACTAAACCTACCGTTTTCCGATGTCTCAACAGCAAAATATCCCGTTCGATCATCAAATCGATCGATTTCTTCGCGTACATTTTGCACGAAGAGACGCTGATTTGCTAAAATTTGAATGAATGAGCAATTTGCATATGTTGTAATTAATCCGGAAAAGGTTTTAAATGATTTCTTCAACGATTTCTTCTATTCGGCGGCTTTTTCTGTTTGCTCACCGCTTCTGGAGCTCAGAGTCAGAGCTCAGAGAGCTTCTGGAGCGAGTAAAACATTAAAAAAGTGAGTTTCAAGTGTTTTTCAGTTTACAATAGTTTTACAATAGTACAATTTTAATTACAATAATTACAAAGTTTTACATACAAATGTTTATTGTATTAGTACTGTGAAATGGTTTATGCTAAATTTTGTTCAAGAATTTACAAGTAAGAAATTTTTTTGGATTATAGAAGTAACCTGCTACCTGTAACTTGTAAAATAGAAAATGGATTGCCATACAGATCACAGATAGTTTAAGCTTAGCTGTGCTTTCTATTTAGCACTAACTTCACTGCTAAGCAAGACTATAGCAGGCTCAATTTTTAGCCTTATTCACTGGGTCACTGTAAAGGCTCACTCATTTGTATGACTACAATATAGTCGCATCAAAATCAGCTCAATTGTATATCTCTATTTTCCTAGAATAAGTGAATCTTTTGCGAGGCGTACTTCTATGAGAACAATGCAAATTACGACAAGGGAATGGCAATTGGAGTGATCAAATCGATGAGGATTCTCGCCATCACAAATATTGTGTATTAACAGAGTGTACTTTGTACTGTCAAATCCCATAAACACCCCTTTCTGGCGCACTCAATCCTCCCATTTTCCCTCATGACACCAAATCGTTGCTGTGAGGGGAAAAGGAAGAATTGCGTGCGCCAGAAAGGGTGAGTTTACAGGATTTGTGAGCACAAAGATATCAATTCAGATATCTTTTTGTTTAGTTATTCATTTTCTGCGTCCTTCTCTTTCTCAACGTGTACTACTCTCGAGTTGCGCATGTGCATCGTGTGAAAATCCTTGTCCGAAAACGGAATCACGCCCTCGTTCAACAGCTGACCATGTGAGCGACTCATGCAAATCAATTTTCCAAAAAGGCACCCATTTCAGACAAACTACCTTAATCCGCCCGCTATTTTTCATTGGATCAGCCCAATTTTGGTATCATTCTATGAGGAATGTTCATATTATTATTCATTCACCAAAAGATATTCATTTCAGACAAAATACCGTAATCTGCTCTCGATTTTTCATTGGATCAGCTCAATTTTTGTATCATTGACTGAGCCTTGTGATTCATCGAAAATTGAGATGATCGAATAAAAAATGGCGATTGAATTACGGTAATTTGATAAAATTGGTGTCTTTGAGAAAATGGATTGGCTTCGGGGAACATATCGAGAAGTTTTCTTATGTAAATTCTTCTAGTGCATAGAAATGAGTGAGACGAAATTGTTCTCAATGCTATTAGTGCTGGAAATCTTCCATGTAAATTTTTTTCTTTCAAAGCAAATTTTTAATTTTTAGCGATTCGTGACTTTTCACGCTGATCACCGTCGAAAAACCGTTTACAATTTGGATTTTTAAAGCTTTTTAACAAATTTCTACAAATTGCATGCGTTTAAAATGAATATTTTTCTATTTTGCAGTACTTTTCAAATGACAATCAAAAATTGTATTGTAAAAATGATTCTTTTTGTGTTTTAGCTAGTGAGAAATGCTGAAACGAGGCTTGTTGAGAGGAAACGACTAAATCGATAAATGAATATGAGATTTTAAAAGGAATTTTCGAGTGTTGAAGTTTTATTTTTGTGTCTTGAGAGAATAAATACAGTAGCCACAAGCCGCATATTAAAGCTACAAGCAAGTTTTGTAAGCAGTTAAATGACAAAAAGTGGCTTTGTCGCCGAAAAAATTGAAACTTGATGTCTTCGAGCTGAATTTGGAAGCTTTTAAGAATACTTTCAACTTGAATCCTTTTTATAAAACGTGTCCCCTTTCTCTTTCTACTGTAATCCTGCCTCTATTTTTATGCAATCTATTCTCTTTTTTCGATATTCTTTGTGAATTCTCACAAAATCAAACAAAAAGTGGAAAGATTGGATAAAAAAATAGAGGCAAGATTATGGTAGAAAGGGGGCACGATTTAGAAAGCTCTTTAGTCAAGAAGAGCAAGCTTTAACGGTAATTGGATTATGGTAGAAAGAGAAAGAGAACATCTTTTGGGAAACGGATTGAGAGGCCAAACTCATTCACTACTTTTAACTGTTTACTTGGGTTTTTATTGGATTTACTTTTAACTGTCTGGTTATTTTTGGGTTAAAGCCTTCGATTACGTTTCCTTCCTAATTACAATTACATTCCCTTAAATCTATCTATAGCTGCAGAACTTGAAATTCAATTTTTAAGCCAATAATTCACCGATTCCACAGAAAATCTCATCAAATACAAATTCCGAACCTGTCTGAGCGCCTGCAAGAGTAGAGCTGAAGTGCGACTTTGCGGAGATTGGAGGAGAAAATTCGAGATTCTCGACAACATCAAGTCGGTCACCAATGGTTCAGATGAGGAGGGCGTTGGACTGGAAATCGGGTATCTTTTAAACTTCCCAAAGTTTAAAACATATTACCGGGGAACGCATATTACTTTTAGAGTTTGAACAATGACTTTGACCACTTTGAAACATTGGTCAGTACTTTGGCAGTCAGTGTCTTAGCAAGTTGAATGTCCTTAAACTTGTTCATCGAAACTCAAATTTAGTGCTACATTATGTTAAAGTTATAAGCTGAATTAATATCTTCTTTTAAAAGATTAATATCTGTTTTGAAATCACACAAAAATGTTGTGAAAGAATAGTTGCGGGGTGCGACGGACTGGTACTCATTCTCCTTATATTGTAGAAGTACACTTCGGGATCCTGTTCACTATTATCAATGGGTTTCTAAGTTTAAATTGATGTTATATTTTTATATTATCCACTTTCTAATTACAAAACCTTTGATTCGTTGATCTAGAGCATCACATGAACTGGGATTGAAACTTGAGCATTAACATTAGCTACTTTGAAACATTGTCTTTACAAACCAACCCTGGATCTCTTGGCGGTGATTGTGGATCGATGGGAACTGTGTGCAGGGACTCACATTTGCGGAGATTCGTTCGACCTGAGAATTTTGATCATTTCTTAATAAGAAAACCCCTTTTTGTTGAAAAAAAAATCAATTATCATGCAAACATCTGAAGTTGAAAAGGTTGAAACAAGAGTTTTCATTTGATCATCTATTGATTGGTAGTTTTGAAAAGCTAATTAGGCACATTTATTTGTAACGAACGATTTCTTTCGGTCAAGGATCGTCCTCTTCTTGGCGGTACTCCTTTTCGGACCATTCTTTTCTCGGCTTCCTCATTCGTTGTCGTGACTTTTTGCCGCAACTCGGCTACAATGGAGGATGAACACTGAAATAATCAGTTACTTTTATGGTACTTTAAATAGAGCTGGATAAGATTCTAGAGCCTGTAAACCAGTAAACCGATCAAAGTTCAAGTTTAGGCTTCAAGTTTGGCTTCAGGCTGGCTGGCTCATGCCCATGGATACCTACCGTCATCCAAAGATAATTCAAAGGTTTTTTCAAAGTACTGCAACAAACAGTCAAATTTTTAGCATTGTAACCCTTTTTTGCTTTTAAAACTTAATGCTTTCCTGATTATTATGTTGATTTACAGCTGAAGCCCTCAAAATTGAAACTTAGTTTCTGACTTTCGAGTTTTTCCCTTCATTTTTGTTGTGTTCCTGAGTAAATGACCCAATTTTTGTAGCTTTTTTCAGATTTTCACATAGATATAACTAATCTCAAACGTTAGAACTGTTAGATGATAGCTCATTTTTAAAAGCCGAACCTTATCCCCTCTGGAAGTTCTCTCCAAATGTGTCACCATATCACAGGCGACATCGTACACTTGATAGTAGTCAGATTGAAGCTCCAAGTAGTCGTCCTGGAATTTTAAGAATTACAGTAAAAATCTAAGCCGATTTTGTTTTAAGCAGTTGAATGGTCCAGAACCGGACCAGCTCAAAAACTTACTCAGAAGATAAAAGAAAAAAACAGTAAATTACATTACATTAAACTACAAAGATGCTTTTTTTAAGCCGATTAATTTAAAATTTGGACTTTTTCAAAGATCAGTCGATACATTTGCAAGCAATTAATCAATCAAATCTTTCCTGGCAGGAACTAAAAAGAGCAAAGGTGACTTAATATTAAAAATTTTGAAACTTGAGCTTTTAAAAGTTGTTTTTTATTAAAGTTAAATTGAGTAAAGATTTAACAAGTGCAAAAGTATATCAAAGTTGGAATTAAAAATGGAAACATTGCCCCTAAATTCATCACGTTTGACCAGGTGAAATTGCGGTAGTCAAGGGAATCAAAAAAAGAAAAGGAAAAGTTAGGCTACAATGACAGACTTGTCATCACTGGAAAATTGGAGGTTTCAAGTTTGATTGGATCAAAAAGGTGATCAGAGTATTAATAAATCAAAGCCTTTGAAATAATCTAAAATGGTTTCATGGAGAGCTAGTGCTTTGTGCTCTCCGAATCCCATAAACATTCCTTTTCTGGCGCACTCAATTCTTGCATTTTCCCCGTGACATCAAATTGGTGCTGTGAGGGGAAAATGGAAGAATTGAGTGCTCCAGAAAGAGGGTATTTACAGGATTCAGCGAACAAAAAGTAAATCAAAAAGAATCCATGAAAATCAACTCTACAAGTTTCGTAAAAAGAAAATATTTTTGTTTTGCTCAAATTTTTAAAAGCTTTTTTTCAAGAAAAACGCTTCGAAAAAAGCTAAACCCTAGAATTTTTAATGTCTTTTGTTTTCTCTAGCATTGTGGGCTTGGTAGAATGCAAAAAAAAATACGAGGAAGCTATACGTTTAAACTAAAATCTAGGAATTGGAAAAGGAAAAGGGCTATGGTGAATAGATTTAGAATGCAATACCGTTATACCACCACAAGACGTTAATAAACACAAAATTTTATTTTGAAACAATAAAGATTTCCATTCCTAAAGCCATAGTTATATTTGTGAGCAAAGCGATAGTGTAGCTCAATTTTGGTACTGTGCACCATACAGTTCCAAGAAAAAAATCGAAAGCTGACTAACTTGAAGAAATAAAAAGATTATAAGCTGATCTTTTTGTGATTTCAGGATTAAAAATGAAGTCTGCTCAGTTATAGTACTTTAACGATAGAGTTAACACGTTGACGACAATGGCGTTTTTGCACAAACAATCGCATAGGACCACGTTGTTTTTTTTCGACAAAAAATGTCACCTGACATCAGGTGACAATGTCCCAGGCGAACGAATATGTGTCGGACAGCATCAGGTGACAATGTCGTCAACGTGTTAAGAAGATTATTAAGATATTAAAGATAGAGTTAAGAAGGTTTTCAAACCAAAATATCAAAGAAATATCAAATATAGAGTTGTTATTTCAACTGAGAAGTAGTCAATTTCAAATATTCAAAAAATAAAAATAGTTGAGGAGTGATAATTCCAAATTCAAATCCAAAAATTATAAGACAAATATATGCTTAGTAATCTGTAAAGGCTGAGAGTAAATGAGAAACTATAAAAGCTTAAAAGAAGCTCACAGTCACTCAAAATCCTTCAAGCTTTCAGTTCTGCACTAATTTTTGCAAGAACAAGTTCAATTTTTAAAACGAAATCATAAAAATTTGAACTAACCTAGTAACAGCTGAGTGTTTTTCAGGAAAGTGCACAATTTTCTGCTTTTTTTTTCACCGGCTAAGATTGTACTTGAATTTTTGATGGAAAATGGGAAGGGTCTCCACTGGCAACATCAACAAAAGAGGGCAAAGTCGTTTGGGAAAAACACACAAAAATGGGGCATCAAGAGTGGTCAGTTTTGTGTACAGATTTGTTTCTTTCAAGAATTCAACCCAAGAATAAGATTAAAAGCGATTAAGGGCACTCACCGTTGGCATCGTTGCACAATTTCACTCGTTGTGCTGCATCAAATTTTCGTCGGCATTATCTAGAAAATGTCTTTTGCAGTGTCGGGAAAATGCGTTTCAATAGCCATAAAAGAGATCACACTAAATTAGACTTTTAACTATAAAAGTTATCAGATTTGAAACTTGACAAATCGTAACTAGACGAGCCAACAATAAATAGAGTAGTTAATTTTATTCTAATGGCTTAAAGGGAAAAATTTTGAAACATAAAAACTCACAATAACTAAAAAGTAATTCCTAGATTTGAAAAGCATTCAGCTGAGTGAATTGAATATCTTGAAATGCCTTTTTTGAGGCCGAGGCTGTTTTGGCGAGTCATAAAATACACAAAAGAGTAATAAAGTTGGGGTTTTTAAATGTATTGAACGAATTTTTGAGATTAACAATTTTGTATAGGTACTAACAATTCGAAAAACAATGCTATGGATATAACAAAAATTTCCGAGAAGAAATAGGCCTAGCTTGAACTGGGGGTACTTAAAATTTTACTGTGATTTGGCCCAAGTGGTCATGGCTAGCAAAAACGTCAAATTTCCAGGCTCTTGGAGCATTTTGAATTATAGAATTAGAATTTCAGAGGTTATTCATATTTTCTTTTTAATTTAAACAAAGTAGAAAGTAAAACAAACAAACAAACAAGACAAACAAAAGTAAAGTAGATCGATGGTTGGATACTTTGAAACATGAATCTTTTAGAAAAATTCAAAGTTTCTGGAAGAAAAAGTGTTCAATTGGGGGGCTAGGCGACAAGCGGCACACTACATCGGAATTTCCCCTCGTTTAAGGGAAAAGATTTCAAAATCATTGGAGATTTATGGGGAAAAGTGGGATGGCTATTTGTGAGGAAAATATTGGGAAATGCGGTGAGGTTTTTGAGAAAATTTTTGAAGAAAAATTTGGAGTGCAAAAGGCGGGAAAGGGGGTTGCCATGACGAAAGGATTCTTATGAATGAAGATGAAAAGAGAAAGGGAAATCTAAGGGGAAATATGTAGATGGATGTGTATAAAGTAGAGGTAGTCGAGTACTTGATACACTAGAATAGCACGTGGGTGAATGGCGTCGTTCTTTTAGTTTTCGGCCCTAGCAATGAGAATCCATAAGATCTGAGGTCTTGGTGATCTAGTTGTGTATAGCTGATTGTGAATCTGTACAGGATAGTACAGGATAGTACAGGATTTCAAAATGGTTCTGGAATGTGAGTTTTATACAAAGCAAGCACTGAACCACTGAAAATAAAGACGTTTCAATCTAGGTTCTGTATAAAAAATCTCTGAGTTTGTCTGAAGCCTCTGACCTCTGGTTTGACTAGTTTACAGGTCCTGAGGCCCGCTTGCAACAGCTTGGTCAGACACAAAGGTCAGGCCCAGCTTGGCACAAAACTAGCTCCAAGCCCTTCGGGCTAGACCAGATTAGAAAAGCAGCTGTCCGTAATTTTTAGTCTACTCCTTTTCAATAAATGAAAGTCAGAGAGAGCTCAGAAACTGAGCAACCATGCGGTAATCCGTCGGAGAAAACAATGACCAACTCATTACGAGATCTCAGTGCATAACTTTACTTTTCAAAAGTACAGAAAAAGTAATTTGTACATAAATTCTGCAAAAACACTACAAAAAAATACCTTGGGAACTTTGTTTGAAAAGTGTTTGTTTCAAAATGTTTCAAAGATTAAGTTAACTAACTGATTAAGGTAACTTTCGGCTGTTTATTAATTTCAAATAGTTTTCAACGTTTCAGTATTTCGTCCAGTAATTCATTTGCATTTTTGTTCGCTTTTTAATATTTCGAATCGCCGTTCTAAGAAAGCCTAAGAAAAATATCAAAGCAAAAAGCAAAAAAAAAGATTAAACAAAGTCTTCGCAGGGATCGATGAGTGCTAAAGGGGGTTGTCAAATAAAAAGCCAAAGAAAGATTCGTCGTCTCGATATAAAATGCATGTGAGTGTTCCCACTTTTTGCCGGACTCATCTTCGATTTTTTTCCATTTCTTTTTACTTTTCTTGTGCCAATTGATGTAAGTAAGTTGTTATTAATGAGCTCAAAAATGGCAAATTACTGTAAGTGAGAAACAGTATGATGCGAAAATGCTAGTGAAAGAGGCCCAGGAAGGTTTTTCAAAACGAATTTTTAAACTCCACGCTAAATGTAGATTGAATTTGGTTTGACTTATCGTCAAAATAAAAAATACCAAGCAAAAATGCTGATTTTTATGCGATTTCGTCAAATTTGCGTTTAAATTTAATTTATCTTGGCAAATTTGCATTTAAAATCTGTACAAATGCTCGTTCGCTCGACAAACTTTTCATTTCGATTCATCTTCTTGCAAGAACCTCTACAACTAAAAGTAAGTAATTTTATTCGTTTTTGGTTCTTTCGAAATCTAACTAAAAGAATGGATAATTCTTAGAAAAAGGTTACCGTTTCAACTTAAAACGATAAATTTGCATTACTTTTGTTATCATTCACTTTTCAATCTTGTAAAAATGATCGATTTTGCCTTACTTTCACAACTTTAGATCCATGGGTGAACCGACGACAGTGTCGAGAGCGGACGGATGGAGGCAACGAGTCAACGGATGGCTCTTCGGCTTCTTTGTTTTAACCTCGTCGTTGTTTGGTGGGTATTTTTATAGGTGAAGCATGTTTGACTTGAATTTGCTTTGATGAATGAGCCAAACTAGCTAACTGCATATTAGCACTGCACTGCACAAGCACTGCATATTAGACTTGTTAGTTGTTAACACTTACTGCATAATTACCAATTACACCACTTAAGCATCAGTGCCCTGAGAAGCTGTAAGACCATGGCTGTTCTGAAGGCAATTTTTCTGAGATTTCTCTGTTAGAAAATGCCTGGTACTCTTTTTAGGCTCTCATTAGTGGTAATCACAAAGGAATAATCTATTTTACATTTTCAGGCACTCTCTACTTTTTTCTTCCCTTCGTTCCACTCATGTTTCTCGCTCCGCGCATCTGGCGGCAATACATTGATCGTTTGAGCGGCTATTGGACCTACGTGACAGCGGTTGGTGGTTATATAGTTGATTTGGAGAAAATTCTCTTTGTTTAGGGGATGATTCGCTTGTTGTTCGGCGTGAAAACCCGGGTGATCGGGGACAAGATCGAGGCCGAAGAGATGGCGCTGTACATTATGAATCATCGAACAAGGTAGCTGTTACTTTACATCTTCGGCAAATGTTTCTACTTTAGTTTGGACTGGCTTTTCTTTTGGAATGCCCTTTACCAACAAGATCCACGGCTCACAGATTCGCAGAAGGTCATCCTGAAGAGCAGCGAGAAGTATTTGCCGGGAGGCGGTGGGGTTTTTGCTGTGCTACTATAGACGAACAAGGATAGCTTGCTGAAAATCTATTAGACTTACTTAAACATTAAAGTGGGTGAAAACGAGCCTAATAGGACTAGATTAACGAGTTCGGTAGTTAAATTGTGATTTAAACTTTCTTAAAAAGTATTTTTGGCTATATAAGTTGCTTTTTTCTAGGCTGGGCAATGCAATGCAATAGCTTCATCTTTCTGGAGCGAAACTTCCAGAAGGACAAGATGAAAATTCGGCAACTCCTCGACTACTACACGGATATTGGCAACAGTTATCAGGTTTTACGAACTTGTTTTTGCTATTAAATTTATTTTTAGCTTCTACTTTTCCCAGAAGGCACGGATCGATGCCCGAAAGGGGCGCTCAGAAATGAGCGATATGCGGCTAAAATGGTAACTAAAAAATTGTATTATTTATTCTTGCTTTAGGATCTAAAGCCTTATTCGTATGTGCTTCATCCGCGAACCAAGGGATTCGTCTACATTGTGCAGGAAATGAGAAGATGTGGGTGGAATTTCAAGATCCCTGAGTTGTTCTTATTTTTAGCTGGAAAACTGAAGGCAATCTACGATATCACCGTTGGATACAAGGATAAAATCGTGCAGAAGGAGACGGATATCGTTTTCGAGGGGCTCGCCCCACAGGATGTACACTTTCAAGTGCGAGTTTTGCCCATTTACTAGTCAATCAAGCTGTATCATAACTTAGACAGCAAGAAATTTGAAACGTTTCTTTGTTTTAGATTATCCGAATACCCATTGAGCAATTGCCGGACGATGATCGACAATTGGTGGAATGGATTGAAAAGAGGTCTTTTGCTTTTTTCCGCTGTTGACTCTGATGTGACCTTTAATTATATAACGGTTGTTTTTTTACAGATGGGCCAACAAAGAAGAGAAGCTACGACAATTCTATGAGGCTCCCCGTGGAGAAACTTTTGAGAATACACCGCAAGGAGCAGAATATGAGGTTAATTTATCGTTAAAATTTGAGAACGGTCAGCTATGTAACTTTAAAACCTGTATGATGCTTTTTTTTCCTAGCTAATTTCTATCGTTTAGTTGACGCCCGACGCGGAACGAATGAGCAGTTTGGGTATCATCGCTTGTGCTGGCGGGACCGTGTTGTGGATGCTCGGCTTGCTGCCGTTCTCGTCGATGTTCTCGTGGTTCTCGTGAGTTTTCAGTTCGAACCTCAAACCTGCATATGCTTGGCTATCGGCTTGTACTAGAATTGTGGCTTCTGCCATGTAAATTACTGCTACATAAGTATAGTACAGTAAGATAGTTTTAATTAAGATATTGCTCTACCTGGGCCATTAAACAGTTTCATTTTCTTCGTTTCAGATTCTGTGGTGTCCTGTTCTACCTGATTGTGCCCGTTTTGTTTGGCGGTGTCGAATTTTTGGCCATTGAGGGGTGGGTTTTTGTTTCTACTTGCAAAGATAAAGTTCAGCTCCAAAATGGACTTGACTAAGGTTCTAAGAGTTGTCATGAGTTTCAGAATATTGAAGTATTGGAGATTTTCTAGCTGTTTAGAGCTATGGCGTTATACTTTTAAAGAGCAGGACGGTAAATCTTGAGTAGTTGACTATAAGCAAACTATAGTAAACTTAAAAATTGGGATTTCATTTTCGTGTTTTAGACTCCGTTTCTCGAAAGGGTGGACTAAGCAAAAGCGAGCCGACTAGCAAATTCGTTTGCGAAAAATCTTGACAAAATTGCCTCCTCGAATCGTTTTTGTGTCGTTGCCCGTTTTACAAATTTTTGTGATTTCTACCATTTTTTTTCTCCTAGTCATTGTGTGCCTACACAATGGAGAAAAAAATGGTAGAAATCACAAAATTCTTTTCTCTCTTTCACATCAAAATTCTCATCACTTTTCCCTCGTTTTGTGATGAGATTTACCTGTACATACGCATGTGTTTAACCCCGGAATTGTTTGTATCTCTGTTTTGACTTTTTTGCTTGAGTTCTTTTGTACTTGTACAAATTTGGTTGCTTTGTGAGTGACTTTATGGGAATGATTGAGTGCAAACAAAAGGGTTTTCTGTGATATCTGGAGTAACGTCAGCTGTTGGCTTGGCTCAACTTTTTGAATCGTTGATTTGAACAAAGAATTTTAATCTAAGAACTTTTTCATCGGGACTTCATGCAATTTTTAAAACGGTAAGAAAGCAAAGTAAAGCCTAAATTTTTATGACTTTTGGTGGAACTTTGAAATTCAAAATTGTCAAGCTAAACCTTGTCAGGCTTTTTTTAACTTCAAATTTGTATATATTTTGAAAAGTTTATTCATTTACAAAAACACCGCCACAAAAAGCTCGCTTGTCAAAGTAAAATGCAGACAAAAAAGAAGAAATGTGTTTTGCGGGAAATACAATAAAAATACCAAGTATAATGAAAAATGTTACATTTTGATCACCTTGAAGCTTTTTTTTCACTAGATTCAATTCAATTTTATAGGGTAAAGATATCACAATGGATTGACATTTTATGCTGTGAAAGATTGAGGGGAAACGGGTAAACGCAAGCCATCTGGTGCCCTGATTCGGGGCACTAAATTGGCTGGTTTGTGTGAAATTTTTGCTTTTTTGGGAAAATTTTCGAATCGATAGAGGCAAGAAAGGGATTTTCGTAAAGGTACTGTAAATAGCCTAGCTTCAATGAAAGAAATGATTGAATAGCTTTCAAATTAACGTATTCGGGCTTTCAGTTCAACTCTTACAGTACCCTTCACCTAAATTTTTTTTGAACAGATTCTCAAATGCAAAGCGAAAAGAAAGTAGAAGAATTTGTGGATGTACTTTGTGCTTAAAAATGTAACCACCCCCTTTCTGACACGCTCAATTCTTTCATTTTCCCCACACAGCAACGATTTGGTGTCAGGGGGAAATGGAAGAATTGAGTGCGTCAGAAAGGGGATGTTTAGGGGATTCGGAGAGCATAAAGTGTACTTTAGAACAGAAAAATGAAGAAAAAACGATCGCCGGTTTCTATCAGATACCCATTTTTGCTAGACACAGAGAGGGAGAAGACTATATAACGGAGAAAAATTCGAATGCAATATGGAAGGATCCAAAGTTTTTGTTAACTAGACGATCAAAGCATTTGGAGTCGTATTAAGGAATCGTTCTCTCGTAATTTTGAAATAAATGAAGGATACACTAATCCAGTCTTTTGTCTTACTACAGTACCATTACAGTACCGGAATTAAAAGCATTCAGCTAATGTTGGTTTTATTTCGGTTTTCTTTGGTTTTATTTGAAGCTAAAGATTAGCGTTTCAAATTCGGCCACTTAAAACTTGAATCGACTCCTTTAATCAAGCTCGAGGGTCACAGGCTTTGTTTGACTACAGTATATCGGGAAAAAAAAAAGATTAAGCTTTCGGTATACTGTGATGTGAAAAAGACTGTAGTATTACCATATTTTTAAGGTCAAATTTCATAGCTCAAAGCATTTCTACATGCTTTCAAATTTGCTAGTTTCAAACTATTTAGGGTCATTTCAATTATCCTAATTTTAGACCCTCGATTTAACATTCAGAACATTTAAAACTTTGGACCTTCCCTAAAAGATTTCAATTATCTACAGTGATCAATTTTGCTAAATTCCAGTGCAATACACGATCACAGACACTTGTGCAACAAGTTAAAAAAGATAAACATAAAAAATTTTAGTAAACGAATTTGTCAATAAATCGATGATGAGCTACGGTTTGGTAAAACGTAAAACAAATGCAAATTAAGAATTAAAATATACAATATTTGAAGATCCTCTGTGGGACTCGACAATCCACAAGATTTTACAAAAAAATCACAACAAAATGAAGAAAATCGTGTTGGCAATTTTGGGAAACTTCATGTTTCAAAAAGTTTCAAATTTTGGAACATTTTGATCCCAAAATTGGCATACACGAGATTATGCTGTTTTTCACAATTATGCACACTGTTTTTCTGAATTCCTTATCTCATTTAACCCCTCTGGAAGAAGGATCCCCAATTGGTGGGCAGACTTGGCATGTAGCTGTAGATACGCTCTGTCAGTGGGGCTGATGATTGGGAATGAGCGGAATCGAGGGAATCTGAAGAACGGGTTGATGAGGGTGCTGATTGGAGTGGAGCCTGGAAATGGAAATGGGATAACGGAGTCCATTCAATTCTATTTTCTTTAGTATTCATGAAGTCGAATACTTTGAAACAACCAATTTTTCTCAACAAACTTAATAAAACCAACCATTTTGTTGCTGATTTTGTGCGGATTGCGATCCCGCGAATCCTCAGCTCTCCATTGAGTGCTCCTGAAAGAAAGTTTATCAAATTTTGAATAGCAATTACCTATTCAAGTGATTTCATTTAATATTTTTACTGATTTAAGAAAATTTATTGAAATAAAAGCAGCTCGGCGGATTGGCGACTCATCAGATGAACAGAGGCCGTCTAGCTTGAAACTTTGATTCGATAAATTAAATGATAAGATTTCTTTCATAAAAAAGACATATTATAGTAAAAACACAAGGTTAAAGACATAAGGATGAATTATATGAATTATATTATATTTAGTGTCCACTTAACCACAAACCTTTCGTTGTTCGAGGATTTCGGGGTGTGTTTCGATGACTCGCATCAAAATCCCGTTGATGTAGACGCGGAGCTTTTGATTGCAAATCTCTTGCTCGCGTAGTGCGTTCACCAACTGTAAATTTGCTATTTGTCATTGAAAGCAAATAATTTGGATTCGAAAGTAAGGTTTTTGCTATAGACGTGCACGCTAGGCACGCTGCACGCAAATGATTGCCCCATACTTTGAAATTTGAGGTCACCTAGTTTGAAACATGAATATTTTTGGTTCACCTAAGGTTTTTTTTTGGTTTTTTTGGTTTACTTTTGCTTTTTTAGCCTAGTCATTAAAGAAAATAGATCTTTAATTTGTAGCTCTCGCATCGAAATACATCAACTTTTTACTTATCAAAATATTCTGTTATTAAGCTTCGTATTGTAAAAGAGAAGTCACTAAGTTTGCGACATGCTTTTTTATATTTGGTTTTCGTAATGATTCTAAATAGAAAATTTGATTTCAGGTTCTAAATTACCTATTTAGATTAGATTAATACTATTTTGCTATTATAGAGTTTTGGTTTTTGAAACAAGCCTCAGTTGTGTCTTTCCCATTCAACTCTTCAGCAAGCGAGACACCCATTCCATCTTCGAGCAAACTTCGGCCTCTTTCCACACTTTCTTGCAGCATTTGGGTCTAAAAAGTACTAGGCATTACAGTATCCCTAAAAGGTTTAAGTTTGGTTATAGATCATTTTTAAAACTCTGTTTTAAACCCTCGAACCTGTAACTCTTCATTGTTCTTTTTGAGCTCACGACACTCGGCTCGCAATCGAGCCACCTCGTCCTCCAAAGAAACCATCTGAAATTTATTTTGAAATATAGAAATGGGACAGTAAATTAGTGATTTCTCTAACAAATCGACGTTCAATACATTTAAACAATTTCTTTTATAATTGCACAAAAACTTAGGACTTATCTAGTTCTACTTAGATTCAACGATCTTGTATCCATTTTTCTTTTCTGCGCTTTAACATTTTGGGGTTAAAGCTGCATTCAATGCACGTAAAAATTTGCGTTTAACTAATTGTCTTAACACTAGAGCTCAAGGTTGGCCCAAGAATTGTTCCTAGATCAAGTCAAGCTAAGGCTTGCAAATGTTAGCATTAACTCAAATGGATTACTGTAAGTCTGCTGTAGATAGTTAAGTTGACCGGTGGAGTTAAGATCTTTCTTGTCGATTGGCACCTGTTCAGCGATACTTCCTTGTCTCGGCATCGACGCTCTCGATCTCAATTCCTCGGTTTGCCGACTCAACTCTTCGACCATTTCACTCGACGAATCGATCTCGTGTTGGGTCTCTTGTTGAAATCTGAATTATTGAATTTAGATAAATTCTATACAATAAATTCTATTACTAAAAGTAAATCAAAATCAATGAAAAGTATCTAAATAATGACTGCTTGAAAGGCATGTTTCAAAGTGTAAAAAAAAAAAAAAAACAATTTGAAACAATTCTTTAGCCCTGATCGACAACTTTCGACGATTTTAAAGCAATCAGAAGTAGAGTGTTCTTCTAATCCTTTTTCTAAAAGGATTAGAAGAACACATTTCCATTTCGAAGAAACGGTAATTTGTCTAAAATTCCATTTTAAACAAATTACCGTAATCCGCTCTCCTTTTTTCATTCGATTACCCCAATTTTGGTATCATTCGACAAGGCTCAGTCAATGACACCAAAATTGAGCTGATCGAATGAAAAATGGCGGATGAATCACGGTAGTTTGTCGAAAATTGGTGCCTTTTAGAAAACAGATTAGAGGAGAGGCGGACTCTAGTAATTATTGATTTTCAAACAAATGTTTCAAAGCGCTCGTTGCGTGGGGAAAAGTTGTAAGACTATGGGGCCTGGTCGTCTTTTATTTATCGTCGGTTCAATTGATTCTTTGCCTAAACCTTTCCATATTTCGTCAAAATCTATGAAACCTCTTGTATTCTCTCTCCAATTTGATCCTTTCATTCTCCAAATCTTCAGCCAAAAGATTCGCCTCAGCCACTTCATCCTTCAGCTTTTCGTTGTTTTCTTTCAAATGGCGATTCTCGTCGGCGAACTTTTCGCGTTCCTTTTTCAGTTGGAGGAAATCTTTTTCTAGGACCTAAAAGATTCGATTTTGAATTTTTCAATTAGTGGCATTTGGGCTGATTTTTCCTTTAAATTAGCGTGAAATGTGAGAAGTATGACCATCGCTTGAGTTTGGTTGCCTGGGCCTTTTGCCTTGGCCTTTTGCCTTGGCCTTTTGCCTTGGCCTCCTTTTGATCATAACAAATTTAAAATCAATATTATTTTTTCTAACATAAGTAACCATTCTTTTTAAACTTAGAAACTAAGTACTAAGTGGATTTTATTTTATTGTAAAAAATGAATTAACCAATTGATGCACTCAATTCTTCGATTTCCCCTTCACAGCAACGATTTGGTGTCACGTGGGGGAATCGAGGAATTGAGTGCGCCAGAAAGGGAGTGTCTATGGGATTTGGAGAGCAGAAAGTACGCGACAAAGAACAGTTCTCTCACCTGATATTTCAACTGTGCACTCTCGTTCTCCAATTGTTTTTCCCTCTCGAGTCTGCCCATGAGATCTTTCGTCCGGGCTCGTTCTTCATCCAGCTTTTCTTTGTATCTGAAGGTTTTGCGTCTTTTTAAAATGGAGTCTAAATTTGCATTGACTCCATTGATAGTTGAAGTGCCACTCGAGATTCCCACTTCAAAATAGTCTTGTCAACAAAGAAACATTCTATTTTCCATTCAAATCTTTTATCTCAATTCTATTCAGTCTTCTCGACTGAATACTTTTATGCTTCCAGGAGTTTTTACTTCACTTTGAGCCCTCTCGGAAAGTTCGTTTCAATTTTGAGAAAGTTTATCTATACCACCATAACGTAATGATCCCTTCTGTCAGTCTTAAGTGAAAAACTTTAAATTACTGGACGGTTTCTATTTTGATTTTGATATGTTTGAATTCGTGACGCGATTTATTGTCGCATACCTCTGCTCTGTCGCAATGAGATCTTCTTCGAGTGCATGATATCTCTCATTCAGCACCGCGTTCTCCAATTTCAATCGATTTCTCTCTTCATTCGTCAGCGAGTGATTTTCTTCCATTTCATTCAGTCTTTTCGAGATCGTTGAGACCTAAAAAAGTTATAAGATTTAAAGCGTCAATTATAAAAGTTATTCTAGGGAAACTTTACGCTTTACAATCCAAGTCTTAAAATTTCAAGAAAAACATCTAAATCGAAAACGTCGAAAGCGAAATCGAAAACGTCGCAAAAAAATTGGTAGCATACCTGTGTTGTGATGTCGTCACTATCGCTGAACGTTATCAGCTCGGGATCGCTGCCGAAAGAGCCAGAATCTGAAACATGAACGGGTTGATGGAGAAGAAAAATGAATGTTGAAAAGATTTTAGCTCATTTTCCAGAAAGTTGTGTTGCAATCTAGACAAAGCTTAATTTAAAAATAGCTCTCCAGGCATTAAAGCTCTCCAGGCATTTCGACAAAATGCAAATCAAAAAACTCAAGACCTTTAGCAAAGCCATAGGCAAAATTCATTGTATTTGAGGAAGTGAGTTCAAATATTTTTTTGATTCAAAACAAAAATCGTTTCCAAAAAGCTAGTTTCAACTTAGAAAACATTTTGGAAGGCAGAAATGCGCTAATGGGACTGTGTCGGAGGAAGGTAGTCTCAAAATTTCAAAATATTTACGCAAGATCAAGGCAATGCAAGCAAATCAAGTTCAACGGTGGCTGAAAATGATCGATTATCTTATAGTTGTCATAAGCACGTTTTGTGTCTTCTTTGTGTAAAGAAATGAGAGGGAACAGGAAGAGATGAAAAGAGGAAAATTGCGATTTTCGAGAGTAAGAATTGGCATGGTTTTTCGTGTTGTGTTTCAACCTAGACAAGCCATAGTCTAAAAGTTTAACATTAGTAAAATATGGTATAACTTTTATGCCAAGAAATCCCAAAAAAAGGATTTCCTTTAAATTTTTCCATTCCTCCCAAATTCATGTTTCAACTTAGGGCAAGGTTATTCGAAAAATCCAGCATTAATAAAAGCAGCCTAAACAATTTCGACACCCTAATTTCGCATTAATTTCTCCCGAATTTCACAAAAAAAAACCATTTTAAGGTTTGTTTCAAAGTTTTCGGTGTTAAAATAGTTTCGCATCAATTGTTACCGTAGGTTCTTATGGTGCTAGCAACACGAGCAAAATTTCGCAAAAAAAGGCAAAGTTGTCGGCATCAGAATGATTTTTTCAGCGATAGTTCTGAGTTTTTGGGTTATATAACAATATCAAAAGATAGAAAAGGAAAGCTTTCACAAAAAAAAGGGAAAGTTTCAAATTTTCAGCAACAGAAAGCTTTTTTTCACATCAATTCTCCAAAAACCTTATACATTACAAAAATACAAAACTTTCTAAAAACTCCTGCAGTAAACAAGTATTATAAAACAAAATAGTTTTCCCAATGAATGAATGAATGTTTCGAGGGAAACACATAATCGAGTGAATGAGAAAAGAGAAGAGAAAAAAATGGGGATAAAGAGAGGAAAAAAAGAGAGGAGGAAAGGGATTTCATAAGGGGAAAAGAAAGGGGACTGGTTTCGTTCCTTCAGTTTTCCTTTCACCCTGTACATCACATTTCATTCGATTCTTGTATTTATTGAAAAGAAAGAAAAAGCAAAGATTGAGCTAGGGAAATATGTTTTTTTTTTCAAAGTAAAAATCTCGGGCACTCATTTTCGAGTCATTCAAATTTGTGTGCGAAAATTCTTCGCTTCAAAGAGCATTTTGATTGATTTTCGGCAAAAAATTTGAAGGAATTCAAAATTTTGCAAAAAGCTTTTTATATTTTTAAATGGTAGGAAGAAACTTATTATAGATTAAGCGTGGTTTTAAAAACTTTAAATTCATCGTTTCAAGAATCATGTTTTCAGAGATAACAGAGTCAATTATCGCTAGGAAAAATCGAAGAATTCAAGTGCGCCAAAAAGCGGTTATTTATGGGATTCTGAGAGCATAAAGTACACTACTGGACAATGAAATATCATATTTGAAAAAAGATCGTCACTTTCGCGCGTCTGTAACTCCATTGTCTTTACCGTATTTCTAAATACTAATATTACCATTGTGTAGTCCTTGAAAAGAGCTTTCAGAAAATGTATAACACTAATAATTTAAACTCAAAGATAAGGGAGTTACAGACGCGCGAAAGTGACGATCGTTTTTCAAATATCATATTTCATTGTCCAGTACTGTACATTCTCAAAAATAGGTTTAATTACTGTCTTTAAAGCATCTTTCATGCTGATTTCTTTGAAACATCCAAATTTTCGGTGTTATACTTATGGGGTAAACAAGAGGTAACAAGAGAAATGTTTTACAAGCTATTTTAGCGATGAGACATTCATTTCCTTTGTGTTTTAAACCTAAAATCCAAAATTTAAGACACGCGTACAGTTTTTTTTTGTTCTAAAATGAGCTTCTAAAAGCAATTCACTATTGCTTAAAGCACGTTACTTTGAGCGCCATTTGAAACGCTCAGTTTACGGTGTAATCTCATTTCGATTAATCTCCAAACTGAAATGAATGCTAGTTTGTTTGAAACTTTTTACTTTCCGTCCTTGTTCTGCTAGGTATTCATTAGTTCTTTGGTATTCATTATAAAAGTATTCATTTTTCTGTTCTAAAGTACACTTTGTGCTCTCCGAATCTCGTAAACATCCCCTTTCTGGCGTATGCAATTCTTCCATTTTCCTCTCACAGCAACGATTTGGTGTCACGAGGGAAAATGGAAGAATGGAGTGCGCCAGAAATGGGATTTATACGGAATTCGGAGAGTATAAAGTTTACGTAGTCAGCTTTAGATCAAAACTACTTTCTTAAGAATGAATGTTGCAAAGTCGAGCGCTATGATTTGGTAATCTACAGGACAATCGTTTGGTCCCACTAGAATCTTAAATAACATTTGATTATCTAAACTGAATCGAATAAACAATTTGCCAGATCAGAAGAAAAAGAAATAGAAAAAGAAAAAGCCGCAAAATTTTGCCGCATCACAAAATGAATCGATTTTTCGGACAGTTATATGAGAAAAGAAAGGGAAAAGAACAAAATGACAAAGGAAAACGACAGAAAAGACAAAAACGCTGAAAATAAATGGCTTTCGGCTTGTGCAATGGAAAAGGGGAACTTTTGAGAAGAAATGCTCAATACTTGGTGACAAAAATTGGACTTTATAAAATGTAAGAAAAATTTGTAAAAAAATGAACGAATTCTTAGACTATGAAGGATTATTACACCCGTGGTGCTACTAGAGTCGAACATTTTGAAACAAACGATTTTACTTCTTTGCCACCGTGATTTTTACATTTATACCCCCATGCCAATTGACTAAATTACTAATAGAATTTTTAAAAAAAGCAAAATAAATGAGTTTGAACGTTGTTTTTCAATTGGAAAACATTTTTGTTTCTAGAATTGAAAATAATTCTAGAATAGTTCTAGATCAATTCCTTCAAAAGGAGGAATTGATCTCTAAGTTCTCTAAGAAAAGATTAATAGACTTGCATTTACTAGCAAAGCCTGTCCATTCTATTACTAGAACGAAAACAAAGCTTGAAATGCCCTCAATTTGAAACGAATGGTTATTAAACATCAACTTCTTCAACCGAAGGGAAAAGCACGTTAAAACGCTCAGAATTCGAGTTTACTCTGATCCATTTTGGGTATTTAATGCTAATTCTTATAGTAAACAAATTTAAGCTGATAAAATGTTTCTATTTGAAAGTTAACGTATCGATAAATGAAGCTTTCCATGAATGAGAACTGATCGAAGTTTGCGTGATTTGATTAAATGAAGCACTATCCACCAAAGGGCGCTAAACTTAAAACAAGAGTGTGCAACAGTACAGAAATGGTTGATTGACGAGGCTGATTGATTTCTTAACAGAAGATGATTCCATTAAATGGTTACAGTTCAGAATCTGAATATCTATATCTAAAAAATACCTAAAATAACTGGTTTTTACCAATAAATCTATCGATAAGTGATTCCAGAAATGGATCAAGGGAAATAGTCGATAGATTCATTCAGAAAGGTGGGAAGACAAAAAGGGAAACAGGAAGAAGAATGGGAAAAGGTAAAGAGGAAAGGGAAGAAAGGAAAAGAGGTGAAGAGTGATCGACAAATAAATGAAGAGAATGAAAAGACTGACAGAAAAGTCTCTTTTGTCTTTTCTTTCTTTCCTTTTGTCTTCAGACTCATTTCTGAGTGTCACACAAAGGCAAATATCGGAATATTGGAGAAATTTTGTTATTTAGCGAGTCTAGTTGAGTAAAATGAGCAAATGAGTGAAATTAAGTTCTTCAAATTAAAATGGAAACTTATGAAAATTCTAGTTAATCAATTGATTTTGACAGAGAAAGGCACGGCTTGGCAAAGTTGAAACTTTGGTTTTTAAACCATGTGTGATTTCTCTATTATTGATTTTGAGCACCATGACCATTATTTAACAATATTTAAAAAATAAAAAAATTTTATTTGAAGGTTTTTTTTTTTTTTTTTTTTTTTTATTTAAAAAGGGGGGGTTTTTTTTTTTTTAAAAAAAATTTTTTTTTTTTTTTTTTTTTTTTTTTTTTTTTTTTTATATGTTTTTTTTTTTTTTTTTTTAATTTTTAAATAATAAAAAAAAAATTAAAAATTTTTTTTTTTTTTTTTTTTTTTTTTTAAAAAAAAATTTTATTTTTTTTTTTTATTTTGTATGGGTGGGGTATTTTTTTTTTTTTTTTTTTTTTTTTTTTATAAAAAATTTTTTTTTTTTTTTTTTTATTATTTTTTATTTTTTTTTTTTAATTGGGGAATATAAAATTAAGGGGGGGTTGTTATGATTAAAAAAAGAAAAAAGGAAAATGATAAGGTGTTGTTTTTTTTTTATTGTTTATTTCAGAATTTTGATCATTCCCCCACCTCTTCTCGATTCCCCGTTATGTCTTCCGTTGTAAAGACGCGAGGCGACTTGTGTGGATGAGGCTGATCCACCGCCAGTCACTCCGCCAAATCCGCCACTGCCCGGCACACGCATCGAACCAACTCCGGAATCCTGGAATTGAAATTTCGATTACACTATAGCCACTAGTAATTTAACATTTAAACTTCAAGAGTTAGACAAAAAGAACACTGAATTGTCAAATTTTTAAAAAGTATCATCTAAGTTGAAACAAGGAAATTTTTTTTTGGTTAAAACCTTGGAACTATCAAAATAGAGTTTAAAGCTGTTTATTCTTATAAGAATTTGCCATAAGATAAGAAGATCTAGGATCTAAAGTTATGAAATGATTATCAAAAAGCTTTCCAGCCATGAAAGCTAAAAAAAAATACGTGTGGATCGCTGTTTGTTCAACCATAAAAAAAGGCGGCTTTTGAATTTTTCCAATGCAAAAAAGTGAAGGCAAACTTCTTTCAGGTGTTGATATAAGCATTAAACTTGATCAAAGTTGCAAAAATAGCAGGAAATCTCAAGTATTAGAGCAAAAACTTGTTCAGTTTCAAGTTAAGTCCAGTTAAACTCGGTCGCATTCTTCAAATGGACCAACAAGGCACTCGGCAACGACAAATGTTGATTCGAAAGAACAAGAATAAAAGTCAGGTTTCAAGCTGAATTATCTCAATTTTAGCGATCAAGCGCTAATGTTGGGTGTGATTTAAATCCATCTAATTCTTTTTAAGACACCCTTTTAAGAAACTAAAAATTTCTCCCCAATTGACCACAGCTTTAAGCTCAAGTTAAGAAATTGAAAGACCCTTAAACCCTTCGTGTGTCAATTTTATCGAAAATTTTAAACATTAGAAATAGATAATCAAATAAATTGAGATTACAATTCACATCGACAGCTAGATAGATTTCAAAATTCATCTATTGATGGCTTTTCGCAAGAAGAAAGGGATTGAAAATCGGGGAAATCACCAAACAACCATCACTCATCAGAATTCAATGGAAACGATTTACAGAAAAATAGATTCTATTGAATTTTGTAAATTCAGAATTTGTATGGGAAGCCTCGCGAAATAGATTGCTTTTTGCAAAAACTAAGTTTCAAAGTTATTGGTATGAAGGTGTAAAGTGGAGGAGATAATACGAAGCGTCTACCAGCATCAACAATAATTTTACAAAGTTTCGCTTCGAAATTCCCCACCGAATCATCCCCAGAATGGCGTTTCCGATGATGTTTTCTCCGGTAACTGGTCGAGGGATGGCTGCAATAGATTTCTTCCATCAAGAACTCGAATATTAGACGTAGATCTTACATTAGTTCAGCTCTTAGTAGCTAGAATTTTGATTTGAACAAAGCAAAAGATTTGCTTCAAATTTCCCTTGTTTCAGGGCGATCGGCGGTTAGTGATCAGCTCAAAGCGTTTGGTGATCAGCTAATTTCCACGGAAGTCGAGAGAATAGGAATTGTCGATAGGTAGTTGAATACAGCCAAGCCACAGAAATAAATCTTGTAGCCTTGGAAATAGCCCAAATTCTTGAAAAACTTCAAAAACCCTTTTCCAGAGTGAAGTCAAGCAAATGTCGATTGCATTTTTTCACCTCTTTCCCCCAACACACCGGTCGTCGACCTCTCAGAATGAATAGAATGGTGAAAAAAGGTGAGTGTGGAGTGAGAAATGGGTACTTTTGAAGGAAAGGAGTAGTTGAGAAGTGGAATGAAAAGGTTGAAAAGAGAAGGTGAACAAGTACTGAAGTACTGCGATACTTGAAAGGAATTCAATGGAGAAGTTTGACTATATTTGGATGGTTGAGTGAATGAACAGCCGAACACCGAATATCCCTTTGATATTGGCAAACAGAACACTCTTTGATAACCGGCTCAATGAGCTTTCATCGAATTTCATCGAAATCGATTTGGTGAAAGTTGTTGAGTTTCAATTTACGAGGTGTTTGAAGTTTTAACAATCGTTTAATGAAATATGAAAGCAAATTTCAAACAGAAATTGATTAAAAATTGATAAAATAAAATGGATTGATTAAGAATGATCATGATTTAAAGTTTCAAAGTTCTCAACTCGCCAGCAACTATTAAGGCCGTAATAAAGTTTTTTACATATCGGATTTGATCTACAGTTTATTTCTATTCAATTTCAATTCCAGTCTGGCTTACAAAATTGACAACTCTTAATTAATAGCACAATAAAGAAGAAAGGAATCAATATGTTTTGATAGTAAAGCTAGACAAGTTTGATGCCTCAGATATCATCAAATTCTAATTGTAGAGATATTCAGCAAAGTTTTGAAAGTCGAGTTTCAAAATTCTCAACTCTAAATCAAAAATGAAGTAGTTATTGGTACGATATTTCCACGATATATAAAGTACGATATATTATTGGTATATTATTCTACAATATATTATTGGTACGATTTTCTAGCACATCCGTTGAAAAATTCGTCTCAAAAACCAGAACTTTTCTGCAAAGTACAAAATTTCTCACCGAATCTCCGGAATGGCGTTTCCGGTGATGTTTCTTACGATTGCTGGTCGATGGATGACTGCAGTAGATTTCTTCCATAAAATGATTGCAATCGGTGTGCAAGGACTAATATGTTAAAGAAATTTCAAGAATCAAATATAATATAGATTGAGATCGTTTAAGAAAGTAGGTTTTCTGGAGAAAATTTCAATCTGACTCAGCGATCAGACTGGAAACGAATTTAGTTTAAGTCGAGTTTCAATATTGAACAGATTCGCTGTCAGCCACAATACTTAATAAATGTACGAATTCAGTTAGACGAATTTAGAATATACTGAAATAAGCAGTATTGTAGTGAAGAAGTGAAAGCTCAAGCAGTCAGACTTCGATAGCCAAAGCCCCTCAAAAATCTGGTGTTGATTGACCAGTCGGCTTCAATACTGAAATGAAAGCCCCAATCAGACTCCAACAATTCAGTCGAATTCGGCCAACTGACGCAGTTCAGGAGCTGAACTCTCTCAGCTTACTCATCCATTAGCGGGTCGATATCCCCTCTCTGTCCTCGTTTTCCCTCTCTTCTCCTATTTATTCACCTGTTCCATTCACATTTTCTTTTCCGCATTTCAATATATTTCTCTTCACTCGCATGGCAACCGTAGCCAAGTAAAAAAATCGATTTGTCTTCGGCTGTCGATTGCGCAATCGTTGTTGACGAAATGAAAGTGAATTGCTCAAAAAGTTGTTCAAAAATAGTCTAGCATAAAAGTAAACACTAGAAAGGTCGATTCGAATTTGATTTCATGGAATGAAATTTGCAAATGTTTTTAGTTTCATGCTAGTCAAGCCTCAAAGGTGCGGATTGGTTAGAATCATTGCAAAGAGGAAGGGAAAAAGTAATGAAAATTGCGCGTTTTAAGCAAAAACTAAACAGACACCAACAAGAATATTTTAAGAAAGAGCAATTAAAGTGTAGAATCGAGAGAAACAATACTTCTAGAATACTAGAAAACAATCTACAATCTGCAATCATCAACATAATTATTCGAATTCTCTTGTAAGACGAAAGACAAAAATTAGAGCTTAATTTCATTGTTGTAAGTGTCAGAGGAAAGCAATTCAAAGTTGTTTACTACAACAAAAAAGATTTAGTTTCAATTTGAGAGGGGGAAAGCTTCGAGATTTGTGATCAGTATAATGAAAAAATCGACATAGTAATAAAAAAGCGAATTCAATTCCCGGAGTTTAAAAGCAAAAACAGAAAACCCAATTTTTAACAAGATACAGCAAAACAACAAAAACCTAGTTTCAAGTTAAAATAAAATAAGCTTCCAGATTTGGGACCAGTGGTTAAAAAAAAAGACCAGCGGAACAAAAAGCTGATACGATAGTTTATCAAGCTTTTTGAAAACACACCGATTAACAATTCAACTTGCATAAATGAAAAGAAAGAAAAATGAACCCAAACGCTCAAAGTTCGCCGGCTTTCCCCCATCCTTCCGAATGACACCAATTGGATTGTCAAGTGTGAATAAATGGAGGAGAACTTGTCTGACACAAGAGACAAAAAACGAAAAAAAAAGAGAGATTCCCTTTGATTCTTTTTCCTTTTGACTGTATCAAGTGGATCCACTCACTTCTTTTTTTCTTTTCTTTCTTTTCTCAGTCTTTTCTTTGTGAACGAGTCACCTCACCGTCAAACTATCCGCTTTTTTTATTTCTTCTCAGTTTTCACCTGGTTGGCGGTTGTGAAATCGAAAAGTTAAGTTGAATTGAAGGTTTTATAAAAATGTTTTATAAAAAGCTTTAAGATTCAAGCAGACTTCAAACGAAATAAAAAGAAGCTTTTGTTGGAAAAGAGGTTTCAAGTTTAGTCTGGTCAAAGATTTGGGTTTTAGCTTCATTTTTTTCTGGATGGTTTTGGTTTAAAATTTGTAAAAAGACAGTTTTCTGGAAGTCAAATCAAGTTTCGATCAAACAAAGGGATGTAGAATGAATCCCCTCAAAGCAGCGATTTGGTGTCACGAGAGAAAATGGAATTGAGTGCGCCAGAAGATCAAATAAAGTTTCGGTCAAACAAAGGGATGTAGAATTTTTGCATTTTGCAAATTTTGAAAAATTGCATCACGAAAAAAACGGCGTCCCAGAGATTGCTTCTAGACTGAGGGCTTTGGGTCCTTGGATTTGAAATCAAAAGAATCTTTCGGAGAGTTTTATCAATGAGCACGCTTCTCTCAAACTTTATCTAACAACACTTGCTAAAAGGCACCCATTTTAGACAAACTACCGTAACCCGCCCGCCGTTTTTCCTCCATCTAGCCGAATTTTGTGTCATTCGATGAGGAATCACAAGGCTCAGTCAATCAGGCCAAAGTTGGGCTGGTCGATTGGAAGATTACAGTAAATTACAGTAATTTGTCTGAAATTGGTGCCTTTCAGGAACGACGAATCGTAAAATCTTTAAAATACGGTTTTACGCATATTTTTTTTTTTTGCTTAACAAAGCAATCCGGAACCAAAAAAAATGATGATGCTAGAGAAAGCAAAGAAACTGGGGATGGGGGCGTCTCCCGCAGAAATACACACTGACAAACTGACGAAGAAATAGACAAATAGACGGAGAGAAAAAAAAAGGAAAAATGAGATGATACAAAGGGACCAATGGGGAATCAAGAAAGGGAAATTGAATGAGCAAATAAATATCTAGGTGATGTATTTTTATATTTTTGTTGTTAATTGTGAGTTTGAAAAAGTGATGTTTCAAAATATTGGATTTTACAATGAATTTCCCTACGGTAATATGACGCACTCCATCGTTGCCTCAAAGAATTTTTGACGACATAAAATTCATTTTTAACGCATTTTCGACGGTATTTTTCACCTTTTACCGTCGATTATCGTCACGATAATCGACGCTATTTTTTTTCTCGTTATCGGGATCGCCTGGGGGGGGGAGCTGGGACAGTGATATCTTTTGGCATCAATGTGACTCTTGGGGAGGAAAAAGACTTGTTGGGGGGTTTTTTTTTTAATGGGGGTGTGGTGAAAGGGGATTTTGGTTGAGTTTTTTTTTTTTGGGGGGTTTGAGGAAAGGGGGAATACTGGGCTTGGATCTGGTGAATCCCCTCAAAGCTACGATTTGGTGCCACGAGAGAAAATGGAATTGAGTGCACCAGAAGGGGTGGGTTTACGCAAATATGAAATCACGAAGTATACTTTAGAAAGTAGTTTAGAGCTTAATTGCAAAAAAAACGTTTGTTCAATTAATGACTGCCAAAAAGAAACAACTCTTTTAACTTAAAACTCAATTTTTTTAAAACTGAAATTTCATTTTTAGCGTAAATTCTATACAAAAATGGTTCTAATGTTCTAATCGAAATGTTTCCCATTTTTCGCGAATTCTGAACACATTTCCCGAGTCAGAAATCCATTGACAATCGGATTGGTTTGGCGACTCTTTCGAAAGACAAACAAATCCACCCTTGTGACCCTTTTTGAAAAAGAAAAGAATGGTTCTTTTTTTGGTTCAATTATTGTCAAAAAAACAGTCAACACGCTGCTTTTTGGCTGAAAATAGCTACAATTCGATGGAAAGCTCTTGAGCAAAAAAAATTGGATAAATCAAAGAACTGGGGGTTTCAAATTATTCAACTCAAAAGCAAAAATGGATATTCAATCAGTTTGAGTGCAATACTGGTTTTGCAATCATTATGAAACCATTCCGATTAAGAGTGAAAAGCAAAAAGGAAACGTTTACAAGCAAAGGTGAAGTATAAAAAGGGAATAAAAGTTGAAGTTTCGCTGGGCGGTGTAACTTAAAGGAAATTTAGCAAAAAATGGTTTAAATTTTCGTGTTTCAAAGCAAAAGAAAATAGCTTAAATTTTTGCGTTTCAAAATATCGAAGTTGTTTCGGATCATGAAATTTTAGTGGTTGATGGGTTGCGCGTTCAAATCTTTTCTATAAAATGTCTATATTCAATTCCATATTCAAAAGAATGTGAGAAAGTTCGGAATACATATTCTAAATTTTCGTGTTTCAAAATATGCAATTTCTTTTTGGATTAATAAAAATCAATTTTGAAAGAAATGCTTGAAAATATTGTGAAATTTTTGAGAAAACCCAAAAATTTCGAGATGACCTATCTGTAAATTCTGACAAAAATAATCCATAAGATTCTCGGAGAATTTTGCGGTGATTCACCCGCTTAACATTTACAGAGTTGTCGAGATTTGAAACTTTGAAAAAAAAAGTGTTTCTATTTGCGAAATGCGGTTTGCCCATTTTTTTGAGTAGAGATCAGCAAGGAAAGGAATTTTTTCAAGAAAACAAGTTGCAATTCATTGCGAGGAAATTCGTTGTACTAGCTCTTTGAATTGGCTCAAAATTCGGGTAAAATTGAAACCGCAAATTTCTTGCCGATAGAAACAGAAGTTGAAGAAGTTGATTAAGTTGTTCAAAAATTGTCAAACTTAAGGAAAATCAAAATTTCAAAAGGAAAACAACAAATTCTGATTAATTTTTTTTATAGTTTTAGTATTGAAAAGTTTTTAAAAGTTCGAAAATGTTTCCCAGAATCCCCATTTGTTATTCCTTGTTTCGGGTTCACTGAAAAAAGAAATGAAATTCGAAACTTTTGCGTCCATTTGAGAATTTGTAAAGCAAGAGGATGGAACTCTTCTCTAAATTTTGCCCCAGAACCGGGGAAATTTGAAACAAACGGCTCTATGGGGGGGGTTTAGTTCAATTTTATTGTTTTTCTTTTTACATTGCAGCTAATATTAACGCTAAAAGCCGTGAGGGCCGGACTAAACTATTCGCTCTGATCTCTATTTGATCTTTTTTGAAACTCAATAATCAAAAAATCAGAAAAACCAAGGATTTATCGAATTTTCGCTTTTTATTCAAGAGCCAACTAAAGTATTGAATTTATCGATTTAAAATTGCGTTTAGAAAGTGAATTAGAAGCACTATTTCCTTTAGATTTCCCTGTTTACATGTTGGATCGAAAATATTGTCCTTTTTACAATTGAATCAAAAATGACACAAACGATGATTGATCGGTGTTACATTGAGAAATGATATATTTCAGTGGAAAGAAGGTGATCAATTTCAGGAAATCACTAATGGGATTGGTGAATTGCTTGAGCATTGGTGAATAGAAAAGCTAGAAGATAAAAAGTAGGTGAATAGGTAAAAGATTTCAAAGAAAAAAGACCATGAAGAGTTCATTTTATTTGATGAGAAAGAGGTACTCAAGATTGAAATTCAAAGCCAGAAGCCGGTTCTCTTTGATCCGTTCCATCAATCAGGTTTACGATGCAAGGGGCTAATCAAATTAGGGCGATTTCCATTCAAGAAAAAGCTTTTCCAGCAAAATGATCGGGATTTTAACTGTAAATAAAGAAAAAAAATAAAGTTTCAACTTTCTGATCTTCTTGATTGTTTATGAATCTTTAATAATCAAAAAATGGAATCCAGAAAATTAACTAAACCAAGGCGAAGTTTTCAAAGTGACAAAAAGCGCAAACCGATATTCGATTTTCCGTTGTGTTAGCCGCATTGAAAAGAGGCTTTGACTCGAGTTTGGACAAAGAAAAGAACAAGGAGAAGGGAAAAAAACGACAGAAAAATGGGGACAGTCCTCGTCGTTCAAACATTCATTCAGAACACACACAACAAAGGGGAAAAGGCGGCACTGCGCTTGAGAAACACGAGAAACGAACGACACAAAATCCCAAAATAGACGCTCTTCCGGGTCAACAGGTTTCATGATTTTCTAAAATGCACTTATTTTAGAAAATCAGGAATCAGGAAGGAGGTAGTTACAAGATGGTCGATATAAAAGCTTCGAAGCAAAAACTTAGCTCGACTAGTCAACAAAACCCAGTCGAGGCAAAGGGAATGGGTTCGTTTTCGGGTCAAAAGAGAAATGGATGGATATCCCCATTCTTTTTTCTTTTCCACACTCACTTACATTTGCATATTCTCATCAAAAATTCGCCGACTTGGAAAGAAAAAGAGAAATGAACCCAAGAAAGGCTTTTGGAAACAAAAGAAATGGAAAAGTGAACAATTTTAGTCATTCTGAGTATTGTGACAAAAGAATACAAAGGCAATTCTGTGGTTTAAAACTAGCCCTAGATTATTATGCTGACAGGATAGAGAAATTCTGACATTTTTTAAACAAATAATTCAAAAGTCAAATGACTGGAATAACTGGAAATGACTGGAACGGTTTGTTGAACAACAAAGTTTCAAAGTGTGCTGCTAGAGAAAGAAAATTTCGAGTTTATTTTCTGTGCCTTCTGTATTCCAGACTCAAATTGTTAATTATATAAATGTTGAATGCGAAGCTGGATAAGACAATGAATTCATTCTGGTTAATAGCTAAAGTAAAGAAAAAATTGATTCTGGTTAACAGTAAAGAAACAGCGAAAGTTGAAACTTGTGATTTAAAGATCGAGATCGAGTCTTCAGATGGAGTCTAAAGCTCAACTTATTCTAGACAAAAGGTCAAAATTTTGGTAATCAGTTCAAGGTAATTGATTCTGGTTAACAGTAAAGAAACAGCTAAAGTTGTTTTAAAACGATAAATAATATTTTTTTTATTATTTTGTAAACAAAATTGTAATTTGTCTCGAAAAAACTCACATCATCTCCAGCGAGTGCCTCGAAAACCTCGGTCATCCAACAGTTCACTCAAAAGGGAAACCCGAGAAGTATTGAGGCAAAGGATTGTCTGCAAAAATTTGATTTCATACTGATATTTTGTTGGAACAGAAAAGCCTAAGCCTTGATGGCAAAAACAATACAAACAATACAAAAACAAAACAAACAACAAACAACAACAACAACAATACAAATGTATTCTTTTTGAAATGAATCTTGCGAGTGACTAAAACGCTTTAAGACTACTTATCTTGAGTCAAATTGAAACATGACTTTATAAAGCACTGAGAAAAGGTTTCTATTGCAATATTTAATGCAAAAAATCCAAAAATTTGGAGGAAATGTGGATAATTCAACTATTTTCCAGATCAAGTGATGGCAAAGAAGGAAATGGTATTGAATAAATCATTTTAGAGCAAAGAAGTTCTTCAAAATGAAACATGACTTTCGAATTTTGTAAAGTGCTAAAAGCTCTATCTTTATCAATAAAAATCAATGTAAAATAGAAATTTGAAGTCAGCCGACTATTTTCAAGTCAAGTCAGCCGACTATTTTCCAGTCAAGTCAGCCGACTATTATTTCACATCAATTCATGACAGAATAAAAGCGATAGAATTGTATGATAACAACTTTTTGAAGCGTTAACCACCCATACATTAGGATCCTTGATAGAAAACAGAAGCAATTCAATTTTGAAACTTTTATTTTTAAAAGCCATCAAGTCTTTCTTCATTTGTTTTTAGTTTTGAGAAACAAAAAAAAATCGATATAACCGTCTCACCTGAGCCGGCAAAAATACAGAAAAAAAAGAAAAAAAAACAGGGGAGACGGAGAGGGAAAAGCACAAATTGGTGAGTTGGGTGAAATGAGGTGAGTGGAGAGGGGAGATTGAGGGGAGTCGGGGGAAGGAGGGCTTGATTTTATCGTAATTCCCCCACTGCCATTCGAATTTCGACATCGAAAAGATGGACAGTTCGTTTTCGAAAAGCCACCTGTAAACACCCCCTTTCTGGCGCACTCAATTCTCGGATTTCCCCTCGTTTCTGTGAAGGGAAAATGGAAGAATCTATTTTAAATGTATCGAAATTTCTTTTGTTTCAAGAAATTTTCCAGCTGGATTTGCGGGCATTTTATGGCCGTTTTGGGAGAAGCGAATCATATTTTTTCGGCCGAACAAAATTTTTTTGTACTCTTTCGAAAGATTAAAGATAAGCAGTAACGGGGAATTTCGGTGGTGTGCTTTTTCAGGTAAAAAATTGACAACAAAATCGATTAACTGAAGTTTTTAAAGGAAATTTCTTTTTGAGTTACTCTTAAGTTACTTCAGACTAAAACTTTACTAATAGTAAGTGGCTCGAAAATTCCAAAGTTGAAACCTACTTTTGAAAGCTAGGTTAACGCTGGCAACTTTTTTGAGGATACTACTTGATAGCGTTATAAAACTCCATAAAACAAGTACTAAAAACGAAAAATTATTTTGTAAAAGCAAATTTGAATGCTTACAACTTGAGAGGTTACTTGGGGGTAGGCTAATTTCCACAATTTTTTTCTGCGCAACTGGGTCGTTTGCCCAACTCGCCATAACTTTCTTCTAAGTGGACCAATCTTTATGATTTTGGTTTCATTTTGTAGATCTCAATAAGAGCAACTCCGAAGAAAGAGGTTGAAAAGCCAGTTTTCAAGCCTCGCGAAGCAAAGCCTGGAACACCAGGTGAGTTTTGCGCCGATTTTTTTCCACAACTCGCCATAACTTTCTTCTACGTGGACCAATCTTTATGATTTTGGTGTCATTTTGTTGCACTTATTGAGATCTACAAAATGAAACCAAAATTATAAAGATTGACTCACTTCGAAGAAAGTTATGGCGAGTTGCGCAAACGACCTAGTTGCGCAAAAAAAAATTGCGGAAATTAGCCTACCCCGTACTTGGATTTGTAAAATAACAAATTTAAACTAGAAATTGAGAAATTTCAAAAAAGGTTTTTTTTAAAAACACGCAAATATTGTAATTATTTTCAAATCTTAATGAATATTGCAAAAAAAATATTGTAATCCTTTTCCAAAATTTAAAGCAAAGTCTTTCCGGAATTAAAATCTCTCGAAACTGCTCAAATTGAAATGAAATCAAAAATTGAAATATTCTTTTTTGTAAAAGCAAATTTGAATGCTTACAACTTGTGAGATTTACTTGAGATTTTCGCTTTTTAAATTACCAAATCTGCAATAAAAAGAATGCAAAGACAATCCAAAAATACAGAAATACAGAAAAATTTCTGGTTAATTCTTTATTTTTCGAATTTTCGAATTTTCGAAACGGTTTGGGGTTTCTGGGGGTTTCCCTTTTCCTCAAAGGCGTCAAAATAAACAAAAGGGTCCAATTTTTCATTTTCTCCTTTCGATTTCATACTTTTTGGAAGAAAAAAAATAGATAAAATGATCATGTGATAGAATGAAAGAATGGCTTTTGCTTGAAAGCTTGAACTTGAGCTTGAAAGGGCTTCAAAGCTGAAAGAATCTTGCAGCTGAATCGAATTTTGCATAAAAACACAAAAATCCTATCCTATGCGGAAATTCGCGGAGGATATTTTCCGGTTGAAGCCAACAAAAAAAAACACGCCGAAATTGAGGCCTTTTTTTCTTCTTCTTTTCCAACCAATTCAACGGCGATCTGTCAAATCGGACGCCATTTTATATCAACAAGAGAAAATGAGCAAGGTAAAGCAATGGAACCAATTTTGTGCGGGAAATGTTTAGGTTGAGGAACATTAAAAGCAGTCACGTTAACTCTCCTTTTAATAACTTTGAAACAGTGTTTTTTTCATGGGAAAGTACAGGATCAAGTTTTCAAATGCTACATACATCATACCATTCGATTTGGAAGGGAAATTAAGCAGAATTTCGATCAAATTAAGGGCAATGGTTGAAAGCATTTATGTAAACTCTTCTTTCGCACTTTGAAACAATGTTTTTTTTTGATGAGAAAGTCAACTGAATTTGTTAACTTTGAAACATTACTAAGCATAAAAGTACACTGGAACAAATGAAAAAAATAAAACTTTCCCGAAAGCTCGGGAAACTTTTAGACGAGTGATTTGACGCACATGTTATCGGCGTTGACAAGCATGAAAATGAAACACGTGATAGTCAAAAGCCTGTTACAACATTGCGGCTGCAAAAGAAACCTCGAAAAATGTCTTTGAAGATTTTACGTAAGATTAGAGAGAATTTCGTTTTCCTGGGATAATTTGGTAAACAATCGTAAACTTGTTTTCAGATTTTGTCCTATCCATTGGGTAGTAAACGGTTAAGCGAATATGATCAGTAGATCGCACAGAATTCTATTTTACGGTAGTTTGTCTGAAATAGGCGACTTTTAGAGAAAACGTTTTAACCAAGAGGAACTCACTCTACTAAAGATCCAAAGAATCCGGCAATGTTTCTGATCCAGAAGCATTCCAGTATCCAGAAGTTCTGGATAAAACATTACAACACAAATATACATGGAGCCAACAGATACAATAAAAATCCGTAACTCGTTCTTGAGATTGAGATCGAATCAGGTAATTCAGTTCAAAAACGAATTGAATAAACATAAAAGCTTCAGCAAAAAGTCTTAAAAGATATCCATGACTCTTGTTGTCATCAAATGTAAGTTTTTTAGTAGAATAAAAGCTAAACTTCAAATAAAAGCTAAGCTCTAGAATCTAGAACTAAAATTCTGGCGTGAGAATTGCTTTGAGATTGAATTCACGAGATTGGTGGAGTGAAGATTGAAATTTACGGGGACCGCTCTAAACCGTTCTTTTCCAATTCCCAACATTGCGTGGGCTATTTTTGCATTCCAAAAACAAACGACCTTGACTTGGAAGAGAAAAGAAAAAGAGGAAAAGGGAATTGACGGTTATACTCGATAGTGGTCCTGGAATAAGAAAAGAGGAAAAGAGAAGGAAAAAGAGAGGAATGGCTAACGGTGGATCGATTTTACGACACAATAAACATGTTTCAAGTTGAGTTTGCGGAATGGGAAACCGTTTTTGTGTTATCCTGTCAATCAACTTGTCTTAGATTTTAGAAAACGGTTTGGAAAGGAACACAGATAAACAAAGAGTAGCTTTCATTGGAATCATTTAAAAGGAGTTAGTTGACAATATTAGAGAGACTTTCGAGGATTTGTGTTTCAAGTTTTGGGTCATAAATGGTTTCCTTTCAGAATTAGTGTAATGTCGCCTTTCAGATTACTTTTAGATTAGAAAATTCACTCAAACACTTAAAAATCTTTTTATTTATTTTTACTTACTTATTGAATCTTGCATTTGCATTATTTAAACTTTGGTTAAACCTTACATTTCTTGAGTTTCAAATTAAGCGCTTTTAAAGTTTGATAACATCAACAATTAATGGGAGGAAACGGCAAGTTGTGTTATCATAAAAAGTCCAAATCAAAAACAGATTCTATTTAAGAATCTAAAATCTAAAAGACTTTTAGAAATCTCCGACTTCAATAACATTTATTTTTCCTCTCTCCGATTTGATCTTATTTCTCGGGTGAGATCTCGAAGTGAAATTCCCCATCAATAATGAGATCTCCCTTGAGATCTCCGGGGGAAAGATAGGTGACGATAATTCGATAATGAGGACGAAATCGGGGAGTTCGAGTGAGATTTCGGACTTGGATTTGTTTTGAAATTGAAACTTTGGCATAATTGGAGACATGTGGAATTTTTGAGTCGAATCCTGCTTCTGTACTAAACAAACTGTCAACTGGCTTGAACTAGTTTAGCCTGAAACACTTTTTCCTTTCATGCTTTAAAGCCGTTAGATTGTGATTAACTTGACTCAATAGCTTTGTATCCGGGCCACTTGAAACTTGAAGCGCATTTTTCTCTCCTGAGGTTCCTTTTGATAATTGACTGATTCCACTTGTAAAATCGAACTGTACCAGAATTACATATAAAAAACGGTTCTTATAGGTGGCGATAATTATTTGTAGCCAAAATAGGGGAAAAATGGCTCAAGCTCAACACAAATTAGAGATTTTCCTTGAAGATACAACAAGCGAATCCCGCCAATTGATTTAATACTAACAAAATTTTTCGATTCGAAAACAAAGTTTCAACTAAAGCGAGGGTGGGAGGCGATTTTAAAGCGATTTACAACACAAAACCGACAAAACTCACAAAACTTAGCTAGCTTCACGATTTTAAAGCCTTCAATTGTAAAGCGAAAACGTGAATCGATCGCATGTTTTAACTTAGAGAATGAGTACGTAAATCACAATTTGAATCGTGATTTACTGCACGATTTTGAGTCATAATAGGAACAATCTGTGGGGCAATCTAATTTCTGAATTAGATAAGAACCATTTCGAAATCCCGATCAAGTATTGATAAAATTTTTTTAAAAAACTAATAATTTTAACTCTGAATCGTAAAACAGATGTAAAACTACATGTTAGAGAGCTCATTTCGCTTTCGTTGTATCGTTGTCGAAAGAGTGAACGAGGAAAACCGATCGGCGGATTCGGGTCAATTGCCCGCACGAAAAACCGCAAAAAGCCGTGAAAGTACTAGTGGGGATACACACTTTTTGTTGGAAATTTGAAAGTAAGTGATTTCACAAGAGCCCTAGTATCTAAACTAGATCTTTGTTGTCAGAATTGAGTATCTAGACATTTTGAAGTAATTGGTTTGGGCTCAGGGTTTGTAGGAATATTGCGAGGATAGCATCAACACCAAAACAGATAGCACTGGCTCAAATTAATCTGATTTTAAGCAATAATCAAAATATGGGTTTTCCAAAACAAAACAAAAACTCGGGGTTATTTGATGGAAATGCCCGGGCGTATCCGGGAGAACTAGAAAAGGACTAAAAAGGGCAATGAGAGGAATGAGAAGGAATAAGGGTCAAAGGGGGTGGTGAGGTAAGGGAACCCCACCCGTCCACCTGCATCCATTCATCTATATGTAGAGGTCGACCTGTGCCACCCTTTCTCTGTCCCATCCATTCCCTTTCCCTCCTCTCGAGCCTCTTATTGGCACTCGACCTCACCAGTCAGACAGGAAAAGGTGAAAAAGGATTAATAAAAATTTCCCGGTCTTGGTGTACCAATTCAAGTTCCATTCACAGTACTTAATTCAGTCTACTATTGATTAAAAAGTTCAATATCTTATAGTTAGACAGATTCCAAAGCCAATTTTAAAACAGAACTCTTATTCAGAAACAACTAGACCAGGTCAACTAAGCCAGGTAAAACTCCAAGCTAAATCCTGGCCCGTCTAATCTGGCTTTGATGCAGGCGTGATCCCATTCAATCAGTCCCATTCAATTTCATCTTAGAATGCGCTCGGCACAAATGTCTCGGAGATCAGTTGGCATGTTTCAAAAGTCAGTTCAGGCAAAGCCAGGAATCTTGCCTTGCCTGTGCTGCCTTTACCAGATATGACCCACAAAAATTCCCAATAGATAATCACAAAGAAATCATAAAACATTTAACTTTGAAAAGCCGAAGAATGCAAGGAACCGAAAATTCCCATATCTCGATGTGTCACCCATTTGGTGTCCCTTTTCACTCCGGAGTGAGCATGTGAAAGAGAAAAGAAAGCGCGACAAAGTGACAAATGAATGGCGAAATGGAAGGGTTGGCAGAAAGAGATCCCTTGAGAGACAGCCAAGAGGGGATTCTCACTCAAATCTCAATCCCAGAGTGGTCCGCCCAAGCGCATCAATCCTCTCACTCACAAATCATCAAACAAATGTTCGCGCCAAGGCGATCACTCTGAACCAATTAGACATCGTTTGAGACTATTTGCAGGCGCAGAGTTTCAAAGCTAAAAACTGTCATGGTTCAAATTCAATGGTACAACGACAAGCAGAGCTCTATGTGAAATGAGGAAAGGATACGCATTGCAGACCCAGATGTAGTCATCGAGCCGAAAACATGAAGGAGTGAGCCGCTAAAGCCCAAGACGTCGTAAAAAAGCACTTTGCGCAGCACAAATAATCGCAAGACCAGTCAGTTGCTGTTTCAAAAGTCGGTAGCAGTTGACCGATAACTTTCTCAGCTACCGTAAACCTGACCCTAGCTCTCCTAATTTAAAGTTCACAATCAATCGTCTAATATCAGGAACTTTACTATCACAAAACATTTATTAACACTGTTTTATTCCAAACGATTTTACACCTATAAGATCACGAATGTCACGCTTAAGTGGGTAATGAAATTTTCCTAAAGCAAAAACGAAAAGAGCTTCTATAAAAACATGTAAAAGTGATTATTAAACTAATAGAAGATTTGAAATGTAATGAAAAATGAGGACCCATATAGAAGAAAAGGAGCAGCTTTAACCCGTAAAAATTAAAACCGAATGGAAAAAGACTATTGCAACCGAACAAAATGAAAGTAGCACCAACGTAAAGATCCGTCTATTATCCCTGTTGCAAGGCGATCAAATTATGAAGAAATGCTTCTTCTTCGCCTTCGGGCACACCTAGATTTGAAAAGTCAGATTGCAAAGTAAAGAACAAGGATGAATCCGTTAGCTATGCTTTTGAACTTTATGTTTAGATCATAACATTTACCAATCAAGTTTCCGCCTTCATCGAAGCGCCATGGATCGTCTTGAGCACCGCCATGCGCTTCAGTGAGATGTTTATAGATTCCCCCTTCGTTCTTACCCTAAAATAAATAGATTAATAGAGGTTGAGTTTGAAGCGCTTCTTTTAAAAAAACTCACGATGTGTTTGCAAATCCAACAAAAGTGCACTTTGCACTTGGCGCATTGCATGTGATTGCAGCCAGCCGTCTTCTCAATCACCACCGAGCAACCTTGTTGAGGACAAGGGGTGATCTTCGTGCGTCCCAGTTGATCCATGTACTTTTTCAAAGAAACATCTGCATCTTCTAAAAGCGATATTGTAAAAAAGCCACAAGATTAAAACACTCACCTCTTAATTCCTTATATTGGTCGCACGAGATGAATTGATGTTCCTCGATTCCACAGAATAAGCAATGAACACGTCCACACGACCCGCACTTGTTTGTACCATTGCAAGGAAGTCCTGGGGGAGCCTTCTTTTTCTAAAAAACTAATACATCAACCCTACAGTCAGTTGCCAAAAACAAACCTCAAACAGTCCTTGACAATCCGGTGTAAGGCAACTGAAGTACATGGCCCCGGGTCGAGATAAGAGTTGGTCAAGCGCGGCACGCACGAAGACCTTCAGCTTCTCAGAGTCCCACCACCAAGCCCTATCGGCCAATGTAAACCCTCCGCCAGCACCCAGAAGTAAGCGCTAAATGCGAAGGTCAGGCTTGAAAAGAAGGAACAACTCACCTTGATATCACTCGCTGCGAATGGTTTTTCGCAATTTTCACTCGCACACACGAATGGCATCCGGTCCCGACTATGTTGACCATGAAGAACCTAGAAAGACAGGTTTAAAGAAAATTTCAGCAAACAAACTTGTCCATTGATGCATTCCCGACAAAAGATGTGCCCACATAGCTCCAAACAGTAGAAATCGTCACTGAGTGGTCCTAAGCAAATGCCACAAATCGGACGCGAAGACATAGATAGGAAACTTGGATCCTCTACCAATGAGCGAAAATGAGCGTATACCTAAAATTATTTTAAACAATTAGTTGAACCTTGGTAGTTTACAGCCTGATCGAGACCCTCCAACAAATGCAGCAATTGCTCGTATTGAGCCACATTTCCGCGCACCAAGATTGACTTTGTTTCCTTCTTGAAATCGATTCTCGGAGCTGCATCTCCTTTTAACAAATTCGCAAAGCCGCTCACGTTCTCTGATTAAAAGACATTGCTATTTATGGCAAATTAAGTTTATCACCTGTTCCGTATGTCCAATCCATATGATTGACTACGAGCTCGAAATTCCTTGGGAAACGCGGAGGAGCTATGCTGACAGCAGCCCCAACTTCCATAGAAAGTCTAAAATAAAATCTTTGTATCCAGATCAAAGTTTAAAGTTAAATGACGGAAAAGTACCTATTATTTATTCCAACGTGAATTCCAAAGGCTAAATCTTCTCGTTTCGTTTCAGATCCCCACAATGTTATCCTTCGTCGAGTCGCGTCCACATCATAAAACAGGTTGTTCGTTTCCTTTTCTGCCTGCAATTTCTGTCGTAGCCAAGCAGCGCCAATGCTGGAAAAAAAAATAATTAAATGGTTAAGTAACCAAAATATACCCGTAGAATAACCATTGTTCATCTTTAGTTTGCGCATGAATGATCTTAGGTTCGAATAATCGTCGAATGTAGGCAAATCCGCTGTCCACATAACTAAAATCAACATTATACAAAAATTTTCCGTTAAAATCTAACCTTTTTGGCCATCCACAAACTGCAATTCTGTCTGTATTCAACGTTCCTGACTTGTCATCGCAGACTCTGATCCATTTCGTTATTCCCATTTCATAAGTTTCACTAAAACATCCATTTACTGAGTACAATGAACCCAACTAACCCGAAAGGATTTTTGTTAAACTTTTCCAACTCGTCTTGAAATACTGGACGCAATTTGATTGGCACATCTATCTTCCGTACATATTCAGGCAAATGATCAACTTGTCGAAGCTCTTTCGGATTGAGGTGCAGTTGGCGGTGATCGATGAGATAAATCATGTGCTGAACAATGGCCACTCCTTGCCGTAAGTCATCAAACGATACCTAAAAGATAAAGTTAACGCTAAAAACTCCCAAACTACTGTCAATTCGTTATATACAGCACCCTTTCCATTGAATGTGAAAGACCAAGGGAATCTCGCAAAATCCGTAGCGTACTAAACTTTCAATTAAGCAGAAAAATGTCACAAATACCTCTCGCATTGCAATTAAATCTCTTGGATTGTCTTCTGGGAGCGTCGACCATACTTTGAGCTCAATTGCACACTTGATGAAGTGTTCGGTGAGAACGAGGCTCAAGCTATTCTGCGTTCTAAACAAATTAGATGAGTTAATTACCAAATAAATTTAGTCATCATTAACATCATTAACTTACTCTAGGTCAAGCTCTTGTCGATCGTGCAAAGGCACCTTGACATCCTCCACTTCGATTCCTTGCGGTATAAGAAGTGTACGCACCCATTCCAGCGCTTCAGGCTGATTTCTGATGCCTCCAGGAGGATGGAAAACTTTCAACTAAAACCAACAATATTAACAAAGACCTTCTGCCAATTACCTGTTTGGCTCCACGTTTTCGGAAAGTAATCTCAGCCGCAACGCTGTGAAAAATGAACACGTCGTTTGCAAATCGTAAAAAAGCGGGATCTTTGACCTAAAAAGCATCAAGTTGAACACAAACAATAAAAAACTGACCGTAACGAAAAAATATCGTCTTGGTGGCTGCTTTTGCCAGCGCAAACGAATGTTGACATGCTCTGTGGCAAGAGATTGCACACAATAGTCGCCCATGATGAGCTCCTTCGGGCAGGGAAACGCTTCAATTCCTTTATCGGTGGCCAATTGTGACAGCTTGCTTCGTGTTTGATTTGGATCCAAGTAAGTAACCATCGTGGACGTAGCATCCTAAATCAATTCCTAAGTGTTTGGAACTAATTTTAAAGATACTTCTCTTTCCCTTCCAAGTGAGTGAAGAAGCCTTGTCGTTTGCAATTGCATCAGCTCCTCGAAGTCCGTGCCTAATTTTTTCTCCGATTTCAGTTGTTTTTCATCTTCTTCCGATGTCATAGTCAGAATCAACGAGCACCCGTCATCTTGTTGCCGCAAAAAGTCGCATTCGCCGCCCATACCAACGAGTATCCAAAGTAAATATTGAAGACACACAATAACCTATGCAAACCTTGAAGTTGTGCTTCGGGACAGCCATCTCAAAGCGTTCCCTTTGTAAATTTGATCTGATATCGCTGTGTTTGGTGACTCTTTTGATTTCAGTTTCAATTTCCTCTTTCCAGTTGTTCGGATCGGCCGCTTGCACCTTAAGAACCGGTTGACAAGCAAAGAACTCCTGGGAAGGGGCCATTATCTAGAAGGGATTACTACAGATTAGAACAGCCTAGTCGAGGAGTTTCTCATCAAAATAAATTTTCGAAAAGATTACCCTGCACAAACGAATATCGTTGTATCCAATTGCCCAATCAATAAAGCACGATCGCTTGAGCGGAGTGGGGCCTTCACTTTGCGTTTCTTGCAGTCCAATAGTCGCCAACTTTGCCATGGATGGTCCAAGTGGATGCGAGCAAGCGTCGCGTAAGTACTAAATCACTAAAGCTTTATTTTCACAAACTAGAAATTTACATAAATTTCCGCAAGAAGTTTTTTCATAAATTCACTATCGACGGTCGACAGTTCTTGCCTAAAATACTAAAGTTAGCTCCGCTTTAACTCTGCCTCTTTCTCACTTGAAAACTTCGACGGCGTTTTCCACTCGCTCTCTGATCCTTTCTTTTGTTTGCTCGATGAACTGCGAATTCATCGGTCTTCGATTTCCGTCGCAATCCTTCATGAAAACCATGTTTCCAAAGCAATCCAATTGTGGCTCGATAGACGAGTAGTTGATTCGAAAAGTCTAAAACTTTGCTGTTTAATAAAACAAAAGTCCAGTCACTGCACCTCTTCTTCAACATGTGTTCGTCTTGGTGATCTCTCCTTTCCGATCTTGATTGAGCGCAGTTTGAAAGTCGATAAGTCGAAGTCGCTTGGCGGATTCCAAGCCGATGTCTAAAGTAAGAAAGTTATTTGAACTAAAACGCTTCAAACTTACCGATTGTATGGAGCAAATGTTTCGTTTCAACTGCGATTTCATCCAATCCTTCTCATCATCGGGTATGTAGTCGTTGTCATCATATGGTTTCAGTTGCAGATCCTCCGGGTTCAAGTTGTGCTCGGCTGAAGTCGAAGATTGATCGTCGTGTTGTGGGGAGTGGCTTGCACTAAAAGAACAATACAACAATTCATTACAAAGTAATTATAGTCCGCTGAAAATATACTAAAAACAGCTTATTCACCTAGGTACAAAGCCATCAAAACTGGCTTCCCAATCGCTGGCCGCTGACGAAGCGTTAACAAATGGGAAAACTAAAATGAAAGCTGTAAAAATAGATCTTTAGAAACATAAATCTTTTCTCAACTCAAGAACAAAACAAAACTTTAGGCCTAAAAGTAAACTTTCAAAAGCACACCGAATGGCACGTGGTTTGCCTTCTTTCGCTTTCCCGGGTTCTTTTTGCTGACCATCTCTAACTAAAAAATAAAATTAGTAAATTTTGGGAAAGTAAAGAAGCAAAAACGCGAGTAAGACAACGAAAACAAAACAGTTTGACCGAACGAAATTCTTCTAATGAAAAGTTCTCCTCTTCGCACCCTTTTATACGCGTTAACAGCTAATTTCGAAATTTGAATTGATAATTGGATACTTTTGGGCTGCGGTAGAAGGCTTTTCAAGGCTATTTAATGATTTCATAAAATTTCTTTTTCATTTACGAAAGACACTCTTGCATGCACAAAAATATTCAAACTTTCTAGAAAAACTTGTTTGTTTAAATGAAGGCAAGGGATGTTAGCGTGAGGCTGATTGGAAGAAATTATTGAAAACCCCAGGAATTGTAAAGTCGCCCATTTGTCCCTGATGATTCGTTTGTTTACAAGAGGGGAAAAAGGGGTTTCCTGGCCTCATGTTATGCTTGTGCCAAACTACAGACTATAGGTATTTCTCTCCGTTTTAGTGCTCTCTAGCCGGCGTTTTTTATTCAAATGAGTTGTTTGTGATAGTGATTTTTATTCTTTGCAGTCTCTTGCTTATTTTGTTTTCATTGAAATCAAACTTTTGTTTGTAGATGTTGCAAGAAGATCCATACCTTCACCCTCGATCTCCGTCCAAAGAGCCGGCACCGATACCCGAGGATTTCTTCTACAACGACGTCGAAAATCGAATCTACGTTAATCCGGGTTGGTTTTTAGTTTGTAAAATTCGTAAAGCCGGCTGGCTTAACTATTGCCAATGAACAGTGATTAGGCATCTGATTGGTTAGAGTAAGCACGAGTTTACAACGGAAATTGGCTCTTATAAATTTACTTGTACGTTAGAACTTAATCTCACGTTATCTTATTGGTTGCTTTGCTAATCTGGCACTTTTAGCCCCGTTGACTCCGCCCGTTCCGTTGGACATCCGAAATCCGATTGCAAAGCGTTTGATGAAAGAGAACGAAGCGATGATCGATCAAGAAATCCTAAAACAGGTATTAGTTTAGTTAGGTTTCATCCATTTAGTTAATTTTCTAGTGGTTATTTGATTAGATGCACAAACTTAACTTTTTGATTTCGTCATGTTTGACAAAGAGAAATGATGATGAAACTTGGGGCGAATATTAATGCAGCATAAATTCTTTTTTAGGCTGCAAATGCAACTACCGTCCAACAACCGCAGTTCCAGGATTTGATCCCACTCAGCTTCGACGAAAAGGAACATATCCGAAAAGAAGAACAGAAACGACAGAATCAAAGAGAGAAAGCCGCGGAAAAAGTTAAAGTAAGTCGACGATAAACAAATGGAAAAGTTTACTTTATTGATTTATTGACACTTCTGTGTTTATTTCGACTTTGTCATCGTTTTGCCACATTTTCTCTTGATCTTATTTGTATTTTATTAACGGGTGCTTTAATAAAACTTGAATTTCTGTGAATTTTTGAAATTTTAAGTTGCAACTATTAAATATCAGTGAAATTAATGTTCAGGGAATAAGACTTCTTTAACAATTTAATTTTAGTGCATGTATATTTATGGATAAGTTCAAGAAGTTCTTCAAGGGAAAGAAAATCGAAAAACACTTCAAGAAGCAAGGCGAAGGAGCCAAACTTGGTGATGGCAGTTCGAACTCCTCATCGCAAAGACCCGACGTTGCACGAGGCTCAGCGCAAAGTGGAGCTGGCACAATTGATCGAGTAGCCGCTTCAGATGTGGCGGCTCAAGCAGCCTACAGTCGACTATTGGCCAAGGAGGAGCCAAAGACGAGCTACTCGCAAAAGAAGATTCAAATGCTTGCCAAGCAGGAGCTGGAGAAAGAAAGGCTCGAACGGGAAGCAATGGAGCATCAAATGGGCAATCTTGGACTTCAACAGGCTTCAACGATTGATGAAAAGGAGTTGAAGCACAGCAATGTTATTAAGGGAGTCTTCTACACGTGTGAGCTGCTAGGTGATGATGTGGCTTTGGAAAAGGATGAGTTGAACAACGTTCTTCAAGAATTTCTTCATGACCAAATCGCCACTGCCGAGGAGGATGCTTTGATTCCGGCTGTGATCATGCTCTACACATTGAACAAAAAGGATCCACGTCAAACTGCGGTTGATACGATTTGCACCTATTTGAAGAACATTGCCGAGTTTCCTGATGAGCCAAAGTATCGCCGCATTCGTGTCTCAAACAAGGCGTTCCAGGATCGAGTCGTGAAGGTGAAAGGCGGAGTGGAAGTGCTGGATGCCGTGGGTTTCAAAACGGTTCTTGAAGGTGAGCCAACAGAAGCTTTCTTGGTGATCGGTGCAGAAATCGCCGTCAACACGGGCACGATTCTCACCGCAATGGATACAATTCGAGAGGGACAACCAGTGCCCATCAAAGTGGCACGTGACACCAAGGCTTTCAAAGTTTCTTCAGGTGGAAGTGTGCCACTTCCCCACTTGCCTCCAGACTTTTACGATCTAACTGCTGCAGAGCTGGTCAAGGAACAACAATTGCTGAAGGAGCAAACCGATCGAATGACTTCTTTGCGCACCCGCGAGATGAGGGAACGCGATAGCAGACTTCGCAACTATCGATACAAGTACACGTTGATTCGTGTACGTTTCTCGGACCGCTTTGTGATTCAGGGCACTTTCGGAGTCTATGAGCCGGTGCGAGCCCTCAGGGAGTGGGTTGCTGATCAAATTGATCATCCTGCGATTCCATTCACTCTGAAATGCGCAAATGAGCCGCTTAACAACGACGATGTCATGTTGGGAGATGCAAAGCTGGCCCCTTGCGCCGTTCTGCATTTGGAATGGGATCATCCACCAAACGGGCCCTCGCTTAAAGAGAGCTTATTGTCTATCGTGCAGCCACTTGATTCATAATTTCATCCTTCATTGAATTTATTTAAAAACCGGTGTTGATGGTCTTTTTATTTTTTGTCTATTTTTATAACTCTTATTTATTTTTTCCAAATTTATCGGTTAAATTTGGCATGACCTTATTTCTATGGCTCTTATATTTTCGAGTCATTTCCTGTGCTTCTTTTATGTTTTGGCTTTGAAAATGTGCATAAAATTTAGACGCCAAGATGAATTCCTATGGACTGAATGACTACAGCAAATATCAGCACAACCCCGAGCAGGTAAAGATTTAAGTTTTACTGGCAAAGCAGGCATTTGTCAATATAAGTTACAAGATTAATTTTCTTTAATTGATAGAAAGTTTGTTTAGTTTAAACTTATTTAGGTGGCTCTGTTTTGCTTGTTTTTAAAATCTTAAGTTAAGGTGAAGCAATCGCTTGCCTACATAACATCGAAGGCGTCCGAGGTGAAAACGATGATCGAGGAGCTGCTCTACTTGTTGGATCTTCAGGAAAACGCGCCCTGGCTAGACATGTTGGAGAAATACTCCGCCATTGCCGCTAATATGTCCCAATTACAAGGTGAGCCTTTATTAAATTTATTACAATAGCGATCAGTTGATTGAATATATCATAATTTTATTGTTTAGCTTCATTTCGCAAATCGGGCATCTCGGGAATTCAAGAAGACAATGGGAAAGTGATGCGATCGAATGTCATCGTGCCTCAATTGTTGACTATGGAAGTGAATCCGGAATTGCAGGTAAAGTTGTTTAAGAAGCTAAAGTTAAAGCTGAGCATGATTGAAGAGCGGATTAAAGAGAAAGAACTTTTAGTTTAGATAAAAATACCTGCATTTTTAGAAACTGACAGAGGGACGTGTACATTCTTGGAATCACGAAGTTGTGCCTGTATCTCTACGCACAAAGCCCGACCCGTCAATTGAGCGAGAAGTAAAATTTGTTTTTAAAAGTTGAAATTAATTTGAATTCTAGGAAATGATACTAGATAATGAACGACAAAACAAAGCCTCCGACAACATTATCAAACAGGTAAACTCAGAATCTTTTCTATGGCTTCAAAGTTTTATTTAGGTGTCGGCTATGAATAAACACGCTGAATCGCTGATGATGCAACTACAGACGCTAGAACGAACTTCTGAGGATTCTGCGGATTTCAAGGTAAAACTTAGTTTGAAAGTTCTATTTAGTTCTCGTTTAGCCAACTTATTCGGATGAGGATACAATTTGTTTGGTGAAAGCGATCATGACAGGCATTTGATGTTTGCTATCTGGATCTATTACTATTTTAGGTGAAGGCATTCGGGTTGCTCCAAAGCCACAACAGCCGTCACAAGGACAACAACAGCCGGGTAAGCAATGTCCGCGTATTTGTTTGCTAGAACAGTTTGAATGATTCCGTTAATATCTTTACCATGTCAATTTTAAAATCTAAATTTCTTCTAATTTAGGTGTGGCTCCAATTTCTTCAATGCAACCCGGTCCTCTGCAAGGACTTTCCGGTCCATCGATGCGAAGATAAAATGATAACTATTTTGTGCGTATTGTAAGTTACCAAATCTTGCTTCATTATAATCGTTATTGTGGGTTAATCTTGTTCTCCTTTTTGCGTGTAATAATTTGTCGATGAGCGGATTAGCCGACTAATTCGCGAGTGAGGTTTCTCGTTGAATCTCATTTCCTTTTATCTGCTTCCCATTTTCCTACTTTCTCTTCGTTTCCTTTGACTTGTTACAAGTTTGCAAATAAATTTTTTTATGCATTTGAAAAAAACTTTGTATGGAAAGGGCCACTATTGTTTTCAATTTTTAAGAATTATTTTTCTCATTAAACTGTTTGCAGGCTGGGATGGCCTCTTTGTCATCGGGGCGTGACGTTTGTCGGTCACGTGCCGGGAGTAGTCGATGCGATTTTGTGGGCGTCGAGCCGAGAACTGGTGAATAAATGTTAAATAGTAGCATTTAGTGTTGTAGAACTAAGCACAATAACGTAAGCTATTATAATGACACCGCAATTCCATTCGTAAGCATGCAGCTTGAGCTCAAATAGCAGCCAAGTCACTTGTGTATTGGTGTTTGAGAAGGCTTTTAGGTGACGCACAGGTTGAAACTTTCATTTTAACTATTTTATTTAGCAAAAGGTCAGATTAAATGCTCACAGTCTATGTATACGGTGCTATCAATAATGACAAAAACGAGATGAGTCCTATTTTTTCTAGGCTCTCGCCGCTCTTCACACATTCTTAACAGTCCCGTTCAGCACCTCATCGATGCATGGCAGGAAAGGCCATGGTAAAAGAGAAAACAATCTCAAAAGGTGACAAAAAACAAATTCAGCCCAACAATGAACATCGAGAAGCTTCCACCGCACATACTCGCGCCTGGCTCAAGTTCGCTTGTCCCGTACATTGAAATCGGAGGATCTGGTGACAAGTTGGTTCAGAAAAACTATGAGATTTCTCCATCACTTGCAATTGCCCCCCAATAATATTACATATACAGACAACTCGTCTCAATCATTTTACCCTGGATGCACGTGGCGATTCGAATTGGAAACGAGGTCACATTGGAGCAAATGAAAGCCGCTATTTTTACGAATATCAAAAGGTTTGAAACATTCCAATTTGCATATTAAGTTAGCATAGAATACGTCGTAACTTTTACCATAATTTACAGAATGGCCCATCCACAGTACTCGATCTCAGCCGAAGACTATGTTTTTCGTGTGGTGACAATCACTGGGAGCTCCGATTTGCCGGAGGTAATTGGAAACGCTTCGCTTATTGTAATCAGCCATATCAAATTAAAACTTATAGAAAAATGCTTAATTTTCAGCTAACCGATCTCTTCTTCGAGGAGCAAATGCTTTGCAAAGTCGAGATGACTCCCTCTTATCCGGTGTTTTTCCTCTACGAACCGGAAGGGTTCCGAAATGAGAAAGATATTGCGAAAGCGATTGGTCAGTGACGCAAATAAAAGAACAAATCTTTATAAAGGATCTGGAAATGAGAAAGGCATTGTGAAGGACTTTCCTGTAGTTACTGAGTTTGAAACACGATTTTTTTTGAGGGCTGTTTATAGAACAGGATTCCCAAACCAAAATAACCCAAGAAAAGTAGTTAATGAAAAAGATACATATATAAAATCAAAATTTAACTCCGATTTTCAGGAAACGCCCTTGGCTACCCATTAACCCAATTGGAGTCCCAGTTGGGCGAAGAATTGAGGGATTGCCGGATACGGCTCTTCAACGAAGTCGAGTTGGCCGTCGGTGCGAGGGGACAGGTCAGTTTTCATGGGGAAAATAAAAGCATTGTCTAGCTTTTTACTAATTCGGCTAATATTTATAAATACAGCACACTTGTAGGATTACGGTAAAACGATTTAAAAATTAAGTTTTCAGGGTGGTGTCGAGCACTACGCTTTTCCTGAAGATGATCTAACAACTGAAGACACCGAGTGCCCGAATAGTCTACTCACTAAAATCTCTTGTAAGTAACATTTCCATGACTATTCCATTTTCTAAAAAGTGCCCCCTTTCTACCGTAATCTTGCCTCTATTTTTATCGAATTTATTCACTTTTTATTTGATTTTATAGAATATTTGATTTGATTCTATGATTCTTTAGAAAACCCTTCATTTTTCGGTACCAATTTTAAATTCAAAATTCAGCTCACAGTTTGGCCTATCACGTCTACTATCGCTCGTTGGAGGCCGAGAAAAACAACGATAACACAAAGGCCAAACAAATCGTCATCGATTTCAAGGACGGTTTACGGCCGAAGACGCTCATTGAGACGGTTTTGGGGAAATTGCGTGAGGTTTGGAAAATGTTCATAATAAAGGAAAGATAAAGATATGAACAAACACTGAATTGATCCTGACTAACACAATAGAAGCCATTCAAATTGAGAACTTAGCTTTAAGTAAGTCTCGAACGTAATCGAAAACCGTTATCTGCAACACTGAGAATTAAATGAAATTTCGCTAACTTGTTCAAAATGATTAAGATTCACAAGACAAGTGTACAAAGCTTTCTTTAGTTGCCTGTTAAAATTGTTATCATTGGAACGTAATGCCAGATTGGAATGTATTCTTGGGTTATCGAATGCACTGAATCCGAATATAAAGCTAAGAACTAGATACAACGTATGGAAAAACAATTATGCAATGCTTGAATTTGAATTTCGTATTTTGTCAGAAAATGGAAAGGGGTGGATGAATCTCGGCTAACTTGATGAGAAGCGGCTAAAGTTGAGAAATAAAGCTTTTTCAAGTCTTGTTGCACGTAGAAATCTTTTAAAACGTGCCCCGACTTCAAAAACAACAGCTCAATTCCAAAATCAAAAAAAATTCTTTCGCAAAACATTCTTTTCCAGGTCACCGAACCATCCGACACATTTCTCCTGCAAGTTGCCGGTCAGAAGTGCTATTTGTCACAAGATGATCAACTGCTCATCAATTATGGGGTAAAGAGTTACAATCTTTCTTTCAACTTTGCTCGGCTTTAAAGCGTGTGACGGGATTTAAAGGATTTTTCATTTTTTAAGATGCCATATGCTAGATTTAAAAACGGTCATTGTAATCGAACTGTACCAAAATATTTGAGAGTGTTCGCTCAGCACTGGAAGACTATCGCTCTCCGCAATTCGTCCTCCGTCGCAAAGAGATCGTTTTCCTCGACTATCCACCCGTCCAAAAATTGCACAAGGTTTCAAATTTTTTTTTCATGTTTCAACACTCAAAATTTAGCCTTCTTACGTGCGAGCCGGGGTGGCTGCTGCTGCAGCGAACGAGGATACTGCAGGTACGAAAAGCTATTGGTTAACGGGAAACTTTTAACACGATTAAAAGAAGCTACAGTAGACTTTAGTAAAAGCGCAAATACCGTAAATGCTTTATTAGAATGACATGTCATTCTATTTTTCAACCCCTCAAAATCGACCAATCCAAAAAATAGGTAAGGGGGGAGCACATGAATCAAAAATTTCGAATTCGTTCAAAACTATTTGAAACGATGGCCCTCTGTCCAAAACGTATAAAAACACGATTTAAAAGTGAAATTATTTTCTTACCCGCGACCTTTGAATCTCCAAAAAAAAAATTCATGTGGTGGACCCTTAAGTTTTTAAAAAAATTATTTTAGATTTCTTCAAAAATAGCGTTTTAAATTTAACTGCCGATAAAATTTTAGTAGGTTTTATTTCTAGATCTATCCATAGAATCCCCACAAGTGGTCTAGAGTCAAGATTTTGGGGGTCCGGGCGGTGTCATTCCAATACAGCATTTACGGTATTGTCTAAAATAATTTACAGTATCCTACTTACTTTCAGTCGTCTCCCTGTGGGATTTGGACGCAAATTTGACGCTCCGACCAATTTCTTGCTCGAACATGGGCAGCACCGATATTGAGGCGTTGATCTGTGTTCATTTCGGAGTGTAGGTTATAGAATTTCTATTTCAATTCTTTGCGTTCAATCTGATTGTTGGCTACTGAACCAATGACCTTTAATGTTATAAGATAGCTTCTCTGTGTTGATCACTGCTTATAGTTAGAATAGTTTTAGGAATGGTGCTTCAGTAATAATTCTTGAAACAACCGTGACTTTTACCCTATTTGACAGAAGTGTGTCAATTGGATTTGTCAATTAGGTCCCACTGCAATCAAACTTTTGCCTGGCTACTAATAAATCTGAAACTTGAAACAAACTACAAAAACTTGAAACATGGCTTTTTAACGTAAACGCAAGACTATCATACATTTACTAACTAACAGTTTCAGCTTACAACTATAGACTAACAGTTTTCAAAAATATTTTTAAGGATAATACATTAAATACTATTTAGATTTGCCGGCCGAACCCTCCTGTACAAGCAGAAGAGCAGCGGTGTGCCCATACACAATCCTCGATGGCAAGGGGTTCGTTGGGTTGGGTATTGAGTGACTGCAGGATCTTAGCTAGCAATCAATTTCAAGAAATCATTTCCAGGATTTCATGGAGTTCGACATTTACATGAAAGACCTTCCCCCGTCAGCGATCCTCTCGATTTCATTGGTCGAAGAGAAACCGAGTCGAAAAAAGCCGGGAACGGTGAGATTTCTGAGTAACAAAGTCTGTCGGCGCATGATTAGATCACAATGTACTCTTTCACCATCGCTCAACTTGACACATGCAAATCAGTATTCAAATCAAAGCTAAAACAATTAAAAAGCAAACCTAATAAACAATAATGAATTGTGTTTATGATAATCATGGACAGAACCTTCAAAACTAGTTGAAGCAAGCCAAATTTTGAGTGGTTTATCTTGAAACATCTAATTTTCAAAAACCACTAAAAAGTTGTTCCTGCAAAAATTGCTGACAAATTGATGCCAAATTTAAATCACTATTGCATTGAATATTTCAGAGCTTCAATTTTTTTGGAAAATTGTTTAAAATTGCTGTAAATGAACTCGAATTCAGATTGAGGAGCGCGCGCTGAGCTGGGTGAACGTGCCGCTGTTCGATTGGCGGAACGAGTTGTTACAAGGTATTGTTGGCATTCAAATTAGCTACAAATCTACTTGAAACCAAGAAAATAAACCAGAAAACTCCAATTTAACTTAAAAATTTACAATATTATCAATTCCAGGTCTACATACGTTTTCCCTCCGAACCGATCCGGTGAAAGGGCCTGATTTCTTCAATCCTGAGGGGAAATTGGGGAACTCTGATGCGAAAGGTAAGGAAATGTTCAGGTTTTAACTTTGATACAACTAAACAAGTCAAGGTTACTCAAATATAACCCCATTAAATTGTTTTGAAAAATACAGTGCTACAAAATTAACTCCTTTCGTAACTCCTTTCACTGAACTCACCAAAACAACAACGCCAAAATATTGAGTTTCAAATCATTGTGTTACTAGAAATAGATTTGGAGTGTAGTATACAAAAAAAGCCAGGAATAAATAAATAAATGTTCTTCTGATGTTTGAATGTAACAATTTTCCTGTTAACAGAACATTTTAAAAGTATTTCGATGAAAACAAGCAGCAGAACGAATCTTGTTTCAAATTTCTTTGCTATAAGCGGTCATTTTGAAAACTAATATGGTTTGGACATTTTTGACAGGACTCAAGAGGTGATTTTTGAATAAAATAGTTTCTTTTTATTTTTCTTTTCGAAAACAGTCTTTTTTATTTTACTTTCTTATTTCCAGCTTTCAGGTGCTTCTCGTTTAATGATCGAGATGGCGCATTGGCAAAGGAGAGTCCGTTTGCCCGCCTATGAGTCCTATGCGGCTTTCGTCGATGCACAGGTTTCAAAATTGAACTTTTAAATGGGTAGAAAAGGGAGAATAAGTGCCTGCTTTGAGACTCTGAGACTTGGACTTTCAGATCAAATGGGGGAAAATCATGCTGCCACCGGATGTGCAGAATCCGGAAAGAGTACGGCACGAGATCGAGCAAATCCTCCGGAAACACCTCACCGGTGATGGCACGTCCAAAGAGGAAGAGGATTTCATTTGGAAATATCGGTGAGGAAAATGTTGCATGTTTTAACTGCAAATATGCTATTTTCCAATTGAAACAATACGTTTTGATCCAGATCACAAACTCGTGTTTCAAGTTTACGTGTAAGTGGAAAAATATTGACCACTAGTAGTTGTAGGTCGAGTTCCAAAGGTATCATTCGTAAGTAAATGAAAGGGTTTCGTCGAGGGTCTAACAAAATATTTGGTTCAAATGGCAGACGATAAAATTCCATGTTTCAAAGTTAAGGCTTTCCCGGGGAAATATCGGCTAGTAGTTTGACCGAGGAAATATTGACTCGACTGCAGGTTGCCCAAAAAAAAAGCATTTTCAAACCGGAATTCCTCAGAATTTCTGGTGGCTAGAGGTGGTCGGTGTGATGTCATAGTGAATCATTTGTGCTCTAAAATTTCATGTTTTACATAAAATCATGTCTCGATACCATGAATTTGTGGGTGCTACCATGGTCACCACCACCATAGGATTTTCCCCATAAAGTTGAGTCTTTCTACTGGCATCATAGTGTCATGTTAGAGGTAATAGGTAAACGAAAATTATTAACCAGACATTTTATTGATTAGAATAAGTTTGCGATTGTATTGGATTAAATGAAAAAATAGCCCTAAAGGAAAAAAACCGATCCTATTTTTTTTCAAAGTTCTTCTAGTCAAAAAAGTGTCTGGTTAATAATCTTAGTTTATATATTAGCTCTGATATGACACCATGATGCCAGTAGAAAGTTTCAAATCTATGGTGAAAATGCTATGGTGGTGACCATAGTGGCACCCACAAATTCATTACACCTCTATCGAGACGATTTTATGATAAATTTTAGAGTGCACAAATGATTCACTATGACACCACACCGACCACCTCTAGTCACCAGAAATTCTGAGGAATTCCAGTTTGAAAATGCTTTTTTTGGACACCTTGTATATCAGTGTTACATTAAACTCTTTGAAGGGGCAGGACAGCGTAAAAACAATTTGAATACTTACTTTATATACCTGATAAAATATCATGTTTCAAAGTTGAGCTCTATCCAGGATAATATCGATAGTTGTTTATAGATGTTTATAGATCGAGTTGGTTATAGATGCTTCAAAAATGATACAACTAAACAAGTCAAGGTTACTTTGCCATTTCAATAATGCATTGACATTGTTTATTATTTTGCAAAGCCACTTCGGATTGAACCAACAATTTACAGCCAAGGGGTTTCTTCTCTTGTTGACATCAGCTCAGGGCTAAGTCTCCATTTTGCAATAATTGAATATGACTTTCACAAATGCACTTCTGATCGTTAAGAATTTTGAAACTTATCAATCTACATATAGCCTGTAGATTTGATTTGTTCGTTAAAGAATCAAGTGAGCAATCAAAATCTATTTTCAGCCATTTCCTGGCCACCGAAGTGCCGGACGCTCTTTTGATTCTTTGTGAGTGCGACGAAATGTGGAAGACAAGGGATCACTATGGAGAGGTGAATCATTCAAAGTTTACGATTAGAAATTTTTTACAATATTGTTTGTGAACAATGCCAGAAACAATATTATAATGCAAAATATCGAAAAACACCTACGCATTGCTGAAAGTCCACACACTTTATTAGAAGCAACTTTGAAACATTTACTTATTGTTAGGTGTTCGCTCTTCTCGGAGAATGGTCCCAGATGTCCCACGGGGCATCGCTTTTGTTGCTAGGTAAAAAGTGAGTTATAAAATTTGAAATTCACTGAAAATTTCTGATTTATGTTATTTTAGATACCTCGATTCAACGATTCGCCGTTTTGCCGTTGAGCATTTGGATGCAGCGTTGAATGATCAGACTTTCCATCTCTTCATTCTTCCGCTTGTACAGGTAACAAGCCAATGTCAAAATGGAAGAATTGAGTGCACCAGAAGGGGGTACTTTTCCAATATCGGGGGAGCGGAAAGATTATCGGGGGAGGGAAAGGAAAATCGGGGGAGCAGATTTTCCCCTCGAAAGGCATTTCCGGGACTGTATTTTAACTGCAACGTTTTTTTTTAAACTTTAACGACGATGCGCTTCTCCGATATTTGTGCGTTCAAGAAATCGATTATTTCGTCACCAAAGGGCACCAGTCGTGGATTTGAATGTGGCGAATCGAGAAAGCCGCTCAAGGGGAAAGATCTATTTCGCTGGGTATGTGACACTTGCGCACGGCGAAAGGTCCCCAAGCATTCAAGAGGAATTCGAGTCGATAACTTTTTGCAACAAAGCAAGCTCCCGTTCGTCACAATTTTAAATAGGACATATGTAGCGCTGCCAAAATTTGCTCCCCCGATTTTCCTTTCGCTCCCCCGATAATCCTTCGGCTTCCCCGATAATCGGACCGCTCCCCCGATATTGGAAAAGAACCGGTGGTTGTTTACAAGGTTTGAGAGCACAAAGTACATAAGAACGAGATGAAGCCCTATGTACATTTAACACATTCCCAGTGCGACCGGTACCAATGACGATTATTTTTGGTATCAACTCAAGTTTTTAAGCACTTTTGTTATTTATTTTGCAGAAAGTTCTCAATAACTTTGTACTAGTTTTCAAGAGGAGATTCAGGGCTATCGAACGACTATAATACTTTAGTTTATCTTTGAATTTTCACCAACTTATCAGTAAAACGGTTAACGACTACACTACCATCGTCGCGAATCTGATAATTCTTGGTGAAAAGTTAAATTCCAAAAATAAACCTTCTTATGCCACAGCTTGAAACATACAATTCAATACTGTCATAAATGGTTTTAACAAAACAAAAATTAATGTTTTTAAATAAAAGTAATAAAAGTAACAATTAAATTTCAGGCATTGAAATGCGGGACATACGCTTGCTCGGCCCTTGCTTTGTTACTCGTTCGGAAAGCTTTATCCGATTATCGAATCGGGCACAAATTGTTTTGGATTCTCCGCGCCGAACTCGCCGATCTCAAGCATGAAATGTTGGTGTTAAGAAGTTAGGCGAAAGTCTGTGTTTCAAAGTAATCAGATTAAATGTTAACAAAGCTTTGGTAATTAATAAAAAGAGCAATTTCTCTCTTCCATTTTCTAAAAAGTGGCCCTTTTTACCGTAATCTTGTCTAATTTTTATCTAATCGATCCACTTTTTTTTCTTAATTTGTAAGGGTTTACAAAGGATATCGAAAGATAGAAAAAGTAGATAGATTGGCTTTAAAAAAAGACAAGATTACGGTAGAAAGAAAGTTGGGCACATTTTAGAAAGCGGATTAACAGCTAATTCTTTCAGGGATCTCACGAAGGGTGACGGGCGTTTCTCGGAGGAATTCAAATTACTTTCATTGATACTAGAGGCTTATTTGAGAGGAAATGAGGATCACATTCGCATGATCACAAGACAAGTTAGTCAATATCAGTATAAGACTATCAGTTTAAGACAAGTTAGTCAATATAAGACTAGCTAAAGGATTAAAATGAATAGGAAAAGACCACAATTTTCAGGTGGTAATGGTTGAGCGCCTCACCCAGCTAAGTGTTGTGCTCAAATCGTATGCAAAAGATGTGGCGACAAAGGTTTGTGGAATTGAATGTTTCAATTGATGGTTGACTAATGGGTTTTGGATAAAAATTTGAAAGCATTGTTTTTGATGATCAATGATGCACTTTTTAGAAACTTCGTGAAGAGTTACGGAGGAATCTCAGCCATTTCGAGCACCTCGACTCACCGCTCGATCCCCGGGATCAACTTGGGCAATTGGAGTGAGGAATTTCTATTTAATATAAATATCTACTGTACTAGATATCTAAAGTCTTTGTACAGTTCACTCCTGTTTCAGCATCAATCGCTGCAAGGTGCTCGGTTCGGCGAAAATGCCGCTTCGGCTTTGCTGGAAGAATTCGAGCCCAATGGCCGGGGGTTTCCAAGAAAATTACGAGATCATATTCAAGAATGGAGATGGTGAGTGCGAAAGCTTTCAAATTTGTGTACATTTATTAGCTTGCATTTTAGCCGAGCTTCAAGGAATTTCAATTGATTGAATTTCAATAGCTTAACGGCAGATATTTTGAAACTTTAACTTTCCAAGCTATACTTTTGAAGTTTAACTTGGATTTCGATTAGAGAGTGTTTTTCCTTAATCCATTTCCTAAAACGTATCCCTTTTTCCCTTTCTACCGTTAATCTTATCTTTATTTTTATCCAACCTATCCACTTTTTTGTATCTTTCAATATCCTTTGTGAACCCTCACAGATTCAGACAAAAAGTCGATAGATTGAATAAAAATAGAGACAAGATTACGGTAGAAAGGGAAAAGAGAACATTTATTTAAAATTATTTAAAAGAAAAACAACCAAACCAGATTAAACATCAGATTAAACAAAAAGCTGAAACATGAAGCCGAGGAATTTGAAATTTTCTCTTACAGATCTACGCCAAGACATGTTAGTGCTACAAGTGCTCGAAATAATGGATGCAATTTGGAAAAGAAGTGATTTGGATTGTTGCCTGTCGCCGTATCCCGTACTGCCGATGGGCACGAAGGTACTATAAAGTGGATAGTATAGATATATTTGTGTCTTTCATTCCTGGACTCATTGGAAATTTTCAGATCGGAATGATCGGTGTCGTGCAGGACTGTGTCACGTTTTTCGAGATTCAATCCGAAGGCGGAAAGGTTTATTTCAAAAATAAAGTCGTTGCAAGCTATTCCAAGCTATTGCAAGCTATTTTTACAAATGCATTAGTTAATGCTTTTACTGTTTTAATTTGATAGCCTTTCAATATTAAAATTTTCATTGCAAAAGGGATAAACTCAACTTTGAAACACCACAATTTTCAGGTGGGAACGGCAGTGAAGAGTTTAGAGACGACTTTCATCAACAAGTACATCAGAAATCATGCAACAGCGACAAAGGAGTCAGTTTTTTTTTTGAAATCAAATGGCAAGTTAGTAGTTGATTTTCACAAATGATAGGGGATCATTTTGAAACAAGAAACATTTCAGTTACCTGATGCGCGTGGATCGTTTCCTCACGTCGTGTGTCGGATACTCGGTTGCAACCTACATTATGGGCATAAAAGTAGGTTTCAAAAAATGAGCTTTGTGCTCTCACAAATCCCGTAAACACCCCCTTTCTGGCGCACTCAATTCTTCCATTTTCCCCTCACAACAGCGATTTGGTGTCAGGGAAAATGGAAGAGTTGAGTGTTTACAGAATGTTTACGGATGTTTACGAGATTTATAAGAGCACAAAGTACATTCAAAAGACTATGGACTTACAAGCTGAAAAAATTGAAAATTTCCATTTTATTTGGGCACACATTTTATTTGCTTTAATACACTGAAAAGTTATTGCTTTAATACGTTTAAAACTTTCAGAAGCTAAACATTTGTTTCCATAATTTTTAGGGTTTACAATTTCTAGTTTTACAATTCTTGGACCTTCAGATTTTTCTTCTTACGACAATTTTACAAAATAACTAACAAACTGATATATTAATTCAAATTTTGAAGTGAGTTAAGTGTTTTTTCAACATTATCAAAGTTCAGACGTGTCGCGGAGTTCTATTTCTAGCTCTGCGTGTTTGTAGCAAAAAATCAAAATCTCATTTTTCTTCTCTATACTCCGCCACCAAACCATTTTGGTGGCGGAGTATAGGGAAGAAAGTATAGAGGTATAGAGAAGAGTATAGAGGGGTATAGAGAGGTATAGAGGTACAGAGAAGAATATAGAGAGGTATAGAGGTATAGAGAAGAGTATAGAGGGGTATAGAGGTATAGGGGTACAGAGAAGAGTATAGAGAGGTATAGAGGTATAGAGAAGAATATAGAGAGGTATAGAGGTACAGAGAAGAGTATAGAGAGGTATAGAGGTACAGAGAAGAATATAGAGAGGTATAGAGGTATAGAGAAGGTATAGAGAGGTATAGGGGTATAGGGGTACAGGGGAGAGTATAGAGAGGTATAGAGGTATAGAGAAGAATATAGAGAGGTATAGAGGTACAGAGAAGAGTATAGAGAGGTATAGAGAAGAGGTATAGAGTATAGGGGTATAGGGAAGTGTTTTCCTCCCGTTTCCAACATCAAAAGTTACAATTGAATAACTTGAATGTAGCACTATGATGAAAGATTATGATTTAAATTGAAAACAAGGCGAAACCCCACTCTTTGGTGGCGAAGGTATAACCGCAAAAGTACCAAAATTTGCATACAAAAAGTAAAATTCAGTTTTACGGGGGGTAAAGGCCAAAAGTACCAAGAAATGTTTGTAATAAAATCTTGAAATCAATTTGTAATCTTCAGGATCGTCACAACGATAATATCATGATGACACACAGCGGGAAACTTTTCCACATCGATTTCGGACACATTTTGGGACATGGCAAGACAAAGCTGGGCATTCAGAGGGATCGTGTGCCGTGGGTTTTGAAAATTTATAGAATGAATAGCTTTCTGCAGCTAATGTAGGATCATAAGCCCTGATCTCATTACAGTATACTGGGAAAAGAATCCAGAACTGCATCTTTAAACTTTATTTTCAGTTTTGTTCTCACCGAGCATTTCCTTTGTGTGATTGCTAAAGGGAAAAACGTTCAAAAGGAGAGCCACGATGTGGATAAGTGAGTTAAACTTTAAGAAAGTGATGGCCAAATTAAAAACTTAGATGTTTAAATATTAAATTAAAAAGTTCTTTTGAAAATTGAGTTTCAAATTTGTCGGCTACTAAGCAAGTACTCGGCAATCAATGGGAATCTTTGTGTTAAATTCAAATTCATTTTCAATTGACTCGTGAATTCAATCTAGACCTTTTGATAGACTAAAAACTTGCTTTTTGGCTACTTGGCAATCAAGCAGCAAGCAATTTACGAACACCATGGTTTCTCAAGTCAAAAAGCTTCTGCAGCCGAGTGGCTGGCTGCAGAAGTAACTAATCTTTATGTGCTGCAAAACTGATTCCCAATAAAATGGATTCCCATCTCCAGATTCCGTCAACTCTGTGTCGAAGCGTATCTCTATTTGTGGGATTTTCGGAACCTCTTCGTTTCCTTGTTCACAGTGATGCAAGGAATGCAATTGCCCGAATTGAGTACACAAGCTGATCTCGAGTATTTGAAGGTGGGTTTGGAAATGAAAAAGTAACATTTATGCTTTCAAAATTACTCCATAACATCTGGTGAGCTTGCAAATTTAGTTTGAACTACAGAATTGGTAGATTAAACCGCAGTGATGATACTATTGACTTCTTTTCCTTTTCACAGAATCGGTTCACTTTGAAACATGAAATTTTCAGCGAGCTTTATGCGTTGGGGGACACGATCGTCGCGATGCGGAGAAGCATTTCTTGGAGGTGAGTCGAATTTAAAAGAGAATCAATCACTTAAAGGTTAAACTCAAGCCTTAATAAAGTCATTTTAGATAACTAGGAGAGCTCAGAAGGGTATAATTTTCTTTAAAAATTTCTTAAAAATGATTCCTTAAAATTGGGAGTTATTATAAATAACCGCTAATCATTTGGGATCAATGAAACCAGCCGCCACAACCCTTACATTGAAACTTCAGGTTTTCGACGAGGCTTTCAATGGGTCATGGAGCACGAAAACGAACTGGTTTTTCCATACAGTCAAGCATTTGTGATTTAGGGAACGGGGAAATGAGAAAGAAAAGAAAAATTTTTGTTATTATCATTATTATCCTTCAATTCGATTTTTGATCTGCATCAAATTTGAAACTTGCTTATATTTCTCATTAGAGTTTATTCCTCCGCTAACAAATTTTCTAAAAGAGAGAGCTCTCTCGGCTGAAAGGCACCATTTCAGACAAATTACCGTAATCCGCTTGCCATTTTTCATTTGATCAACCCAATTTTGGTATCATTAACTGAGCCTTGTGATTCTTCATCGAATCATGCCAAAATTGGGCGAATTAGCGGGTAGTTTTGCTGAAATAGGCACTAGGCAAAAATCCATCTAATTCTGATTGCTAAAATTCTTTGGTTTCAAATTCTACAACCCCAAAGCTATTAGTCTGGGAGCAATTTTATTGTAAAGATTTCAAAAAATATTGTGTTAACAACTTTTTTTGACGGTTGTTCACCTCTATGTATTTTATCTCATTTCACCACAAATAGAAAAAGAAAATCGGGTTCAAAATGAATATCATACTTTCCTGAAATTCATCGATTCTTTGTACAAATGATTTGAATAAACATTTGAAACATTGCCAGTTAATCTTTTTTTTTTACATTCACTCCTACTCCAACAGTTCTTCTTTTGTTCATCTGATACTTGTATTCGCTTACAACAGTCGAAAGTCCAACATCTAAACACAAAAAAAGGTTTATGTCGTTTATTGGCAGTGATGACCACAACTAATGTGAGCAATTAACAAACAAATAGAAGCAGCAATTTGTATTTTAACTCTGCTCATCTATTGTACATCACTTCAATTTGTTCTCAGGATTTTTCAAAGGCCAAATGCATTGCCAAAGGATATCTCTTGGCTCTACAAAAGATCAAGAAAGGAGGTAAACGGGAAAAGTTTTGTTTTGTAAAAAATATTTAACACTTTCGTTTTTGATTCATTCTTTAAGTGCATCCAAATCTTTTTCAGATCTTTATCATGGATTGTGAATAGATATGGTTGCATCGTCTTCTTCATCCAATCGTCGATCTCATCCTTCAATACAGCGTAAAAAATATTTTGAGATCCAATCCAACAAGTACAACTATTGTTGGTGCTTTTTCGTGTATCTTGTAAGTTATTGATTCAGTTTTTCTTGTTATTATATTCAAATATAACTTTTTAGCTGTGGTCATATTTCGATAAAGTTTCACAACTTAAACGCTTTGCAAAAACAGAGTTTATCACTGAAAAATTGTTATAAAATTCAAAAACTGTATTGACGATGACTCGCTAAATTTTGCTCAGGTTGAGCTCCATTCATTTCCAGCTCTTTAATTACTTTTGATTTCAAATTAAGATTCTCAGAAAGTGCGAATCAGCAACATTTCCAACTAGTTTCAGTAATGGAAACAATTTCAAAACAACGAAATTTAAAAAAATTAAACTTCACAACGGTTTTGCCCTTAGTCGTAAAAGGTTTTCTCTTTTGAAATACAAAAAATAGCTTCTACTATTTGTTCATCTCTTGCTGCATTTTTGTTTTGTTTCATTCACTACAAAATGCAATTCAATTCGCTAAATTACAACATGCAACTGGTTGTTTGCCAAACTTTGAATCTATATTGTATTTAGATGAGATGTAGATGCGCTTTTATTCTCCTTTCTCACTAAATGCTAACAATTAGTTTCCCATCCACCAGTTATGGCACAGGACAATTGGGACAACCGTGTTGTACTCCATCTAAATAGACTATTCTGTCTGTCAATTAATCTTAAAATTTACATCAAGATGAAGTCTCAAAAAAAAACTCCGACAGCGAATCAAAGCTCACGAGGAAGCGTTTTTTCTTGTAGCTCAAAATTTTTCAATTTCAAACCGCCAGCATCGAAGGGCCAATTTTTTACCTTCCATTTTTTACCTTTCAATTGAACTGTGTTCAATTCAATTCAATTCAATTCCCCTTTTTATGCACAAAACACAAGGCAGCCATTGTGTCGGAAATGGAATCGAACCATTGTGTGTCAGGTTCAAGCACTCAATAGCCCGGTTTCGATACGTGCAAGTTACAAAGGCTGCTTTGGCATTAAAGAGCACCTTTGTTGAAAGTTTCATGAAACAAAAATCTAGAGGAACAAAAATTTGACAGAGCAAAGAGCGGTGGGCCCTACATAAAGCGTCAAGTGGCCTTGATACAACTTCATTTCACACAAAATGCTCACAAACTGCGTATTCCTTTTAATTGCTGGTAGGGGTTTCTCTGATTAAAAAGTTAATGTAAAAAGCTGGTCACCGCGAAGAAGCTAGGCCAAAACATCTTCATAATTTCATTAGATTAGCACAGTCACCACTACCAACTGCAGCTTATACTTTCAGGGTGCCGCTTTTTCTTCCGCTTACAAACCTGTTCCCTAGTTAGAACACCATTTTGCTAGTTTACAAGTTCAAATTAATTGAACACCACTAGACTTTCTTCAAGCAGAGCCGAATTGATTTTTTTCAGTCACCACGGTCGCCGCTACACTTCCCGCTTGTACGAAATGTCCGGTTGGAGGTAACCATAAAGTTTTCATCGCTTCAATGCACATCCAAAACCTTTACCCAAATGCAATGTTCTTAATTCAGGCATTTGGTCAAACTGGAAAGATTACACGAGTTGCTCCGATGTTTGCGGCTTATTCGGGAAAAAAGTGCAAACGAGAACGTGCACTTCTTGGAGCAAAGGATGTTCGTGCACGTGAGTTTCCTTTTTATCTTAAAAATGGTTGAGTGATGGGTTTTGAGAAGAAAACCAAGCGTAAACTTCTTGTAAACTTAACTTACAGTGGCGCCTTTTCGCGAGTCATTCCGTGTGCTCCAGCTGTATGCGCTCCGCCGCGGGCTGTCTGCAAAACGGGCTACACGCAGGTCCGTTTTTTGTTTTTCTATTTAAATCAGGGGAAGAGAACCCTTTCGTAATTTTCTTGTTGTTTGTTGTTTAATTGTTTAAAATTTTAGTATACAAACAGCGTCACAAAGCAAAAACTTTGCGGCAACGTGTCCCGAAGTGACAACTATGTGGCACCGAAATGCACGCTGAACAGTTTGTTTTTTTCTTCTTTGAACTGACGAGTTTCTATATTTTAGAAGTGTTCAATCAGTGCCCGTGCCCAGCAGGAGGTAAAATTTTCAAATAAATCAATGTTGTCTAATATATCTTTAGGTCTTTGGACTGAATGGTCCGACTCGGGCACCTGCAATGCGACTTGTGGCCTTTGTGGAACGGTGACGCAAAAGAGGACCTGCCGATCGACGAGCTATGGATGTGCGTGCACGTGAGTTCTCAACTTTGCAGTTTTTTTCACAAAGAATTAAAAGTGGCGCAGCGACACAAAAAGCCTTTTGTAAGGCGACTCCGTGCTCTACTGGAAGCGCTTGTTGCAATGGGAACCAAGTGGTGAGTTGGGTGTTTGTTTGTTTGTTTGTTTGTTTGTTTTGGCAAAGACATTGTTCAGCCTGTTTAGTCATCTAGACTTTGTTTAAAATAATAGAGATTATATCTGAGAGCACATCTTGTAAAAATGACTAATAAGAGCGTTTTTTTAGGTGAAGAACCTTGTTTCTGGTGCCAATCAGTGTGGAGTTCAACTGGGCCCCAATCAGCTTCTCCCATTGCCCACGTGTCCAAAGGTAAAAAATTTCTTTTGGATTTGGATGAATATTCTTTATGTTTTCTTTGAAAGATTCAAATATTTATAGACAACAACGGCCAAACCCAAGACAACTACAAAGGCAAAAAGTAAGAATATTTGGCGGAATAGTTCAGCAAACTTTTCGGCAAATTAAAGAACACTAAAGCTTTTTAAAACGAATATAGAGAACAACGAACAGAGAATGGATGGACAGTTAATGGAAATTCATAACTTGAAAGTTTTAAGATTGCTTATCGTGTACGTTGGCAGAACTGAACGCGTTGAATGGGCACGGCACCGGTTTCTACACTCAAGGAGGTGTCATGTGAGTCAATCAAATGATAAAAAGTTTAATAAAATCTTGATGATTGCAGGGTTTTATAAAAAAGATTTATTTCAGTGTCGATGGTGTCTCGGGTTGTAATATTTGTGGATGGAGCTGTAACACGACCACTTCGATGGTGAACATTTTGACCATCACTTTCTCACTCGTAAACCATTTAGGTTTCCTTCAAAGTTGTGGGCACCGATTTGACTACAGTAATTCGAAATGACAACACTCATTGTGGATATGTGAGTAGTTAAACGTGTTTTTTTTACGCAATTTCTCTTATGAACCTCATTCACTTTCCTTCTAGATCAACAACGATAACGATGGACGATATCAATGCTCAGCTAAAGGTGTCTGGCAATTCAAGACGGTAATCTTTTATGGCTTAAAGAAAATATTTGAGAATTCAGGCAGCTGGCGTGTACACAGATATGGGCAAGTACACGTGTTCCAAGGGCGCCGCCTGTCCGACCACCACAACCACAACCACAACCACAACTACAACTACAACTACAACCACAACACCGAGAAGTAAACACAAAAAAATTCTGTACACTTTGAAAAAGTTTTACAGATTGCTTATCGTGTACGTTGGCTGAGCTGAATGCGTTGAACGGGAATGGAGACGGTTTCTATTTCCAGGGAAATGTCATGTGAGCCTTTGTTTGAACCGCTAAAACTAATAAATGGTGCCTTTGACATTTTCCTATTTTTCCCTGTCTCAAGTTACTTTTTTTGTCTTCATGTTCCTATCTTTAAATAAAAATGATTTCAGTGTCGATGGTATCTCGGGTTGTAATATTTGTGGATGGAGCTGTAACACGACCACCTCAATGGTGGTTTTTTTCAACACTTTTATGATAGAAAAGTCTAGGTATCTTGGGAAGTCCTGGGCACCGATTTGAGCACAGTAATTTTGAATGACAACACTCATTGCGGATATGTGAGTGCTAAACTCTGCTCGCTACTAAATTCAACTATTTTTTCAGATCAACAACGATAACGATGGACGGTATCAGTGCTCGCCGCAAGGTGTATGGCAATTCAAGGCGGTGAGTAAACTTTGAGCTCTGATTTTACAAAAGAAATTTGCAATTTCAGAGTACTGGTGTGTACACAGATATGGGCAAGTACACATGCTCAAAGGGTGCTGCCTGTCCAACCACTACAACCACCACAACGACACTTCCAGGTGAATCGATTGTCATTAGTGTTATTTGTATTGTCTTCAAGCTGTTCGAAATTCTAGATTAAGGAAATTCTTAAAAGAAGCCCTAGAAATAGAGAAATAGATAGCTGTTTTAGCTTGTCAATCGTGCTCGCAAAACTTGGACACGCTCACCGGGACCTCGGACGGAACGATGACTTTCTCGTATTCGTAAGTTTTTCTTTTCTTTGTTCAAAGCACTTTCTTTTTCAGAACAGACTCCTCTACAAACTGTTTGATTGCCAATTGGACTTGTGCCGATCCGGGTAACAATGTGAGTCAAAAAAGGATGTACCCATGTATCTTATTACCTAAAAAGTTTTAGATGTACTTCTATGTGGACAATATTGAAGAGATTGGAATTGGATGTGATACGGTGAGTGTTGCCGAGGGATTTCTTGCTGAAATTACAGCTTTTGACGAACATTGTCCTGCTGATTTTAAAGCTAGCTAAATGATTCTTTCTTTAGATAACACCAACTGGATCGAATTCGGAAGATGTTTTCAAATGTGCTTCCGATGGAACGTGGTCTCTTGGAACGGCGGTGAGAAATTGACAAATTGTTATAGAAGAAAGCTGGTTGTCAACAAAAATTGAATCTTTTCTTTTAGACGGACGTTCAAAAGATCTCGTGCACCACACTTGGAAGTTGCTGATTAATAATCCATCAAAGTTCTCACATTTTGGGCCTAATAAACTTTAATAGAAACGGAGAATTGCATCTTTATAATATGAACAATAAAAGGTGGAAAAAATCTCAATAAAAGTCTATCTAAAACGAACCAAAAATCTTGTACGTTGTGATGTGCAAAATTAGCTACAACGAGATCAAAACATTTCCATTCTTTACAATAGCAAATATGACGATGTTGAGCCATTTCTGGGGGCAAAAAAGAAGACTGATTTCAATATCTAAGCAAGAAGTTGGTAACATATTTATCTACCAATCTATTTAGATATATACAGTATCTCAGGTTGACAGCTTCCTTCCCCAACAAGCTTATATTCTCTTATCGTCTCAAAGTTTAATAGTTCACCAATAGTTGGGTGACTACATGTCATAGCCGCTAGAATTACAAGTGGCTAGGAGAAAGTTTTATGGGTGCTATGCGCGTTGGGCGTGGGCAGTGTGCGTGGGCAGTGTGCGTGGGCAGTGTGCGTGGGCAGTGTGCGTGGGCAGTGTGCGTGGGCAGTGTGCGTGGGCAGTGTGCGTGGGCAGTGTGCGTGGGCAGTGTGCGTGGGCAGTGTGCGTGGGCAGTGTGCGTGGGCAGTGTGCGTGGGCAGTGTGCGTGGGCAGTGTGCGTGGGCAGTGTGCGTGGGCAGTGTGCGTGGGCAGTGTGCGTGGGCAGTGTGCGTGGCCTCAATTTGCCAGTGACATTTAAATTTTCTTTGGTTTTCGACAACACTGATTAAATTTTAGTTTAGCAAATAGTTTCAAGGCTTTGTTCTAACTTTGATACTTTTTCTTTTTAGGTCCCCAACCAGCGAAGAACAAGTGTCACAGTCGAGAGTATCTTTTACAAAATTGACATCATCAACATTTAATTTAAAATCAGCTTTTATAGCTAAAAGTTGCAAGCTTTTAGGGATAATTACCATTTGGGAAATCGAATGAAAAGTTCGGAAAAAGTTCGAAAAATAAATTAAAAGCACCAAGAAGAACACGTAAATTGAGATGAATATCTGAAAAATGAAATGAGAAAATGACAAGAGCGGCTCACTTTGTTGTATGAATTTTTCAACATTTTTGTTAGGAGAAACGAATAAAATAGCCCTAAGAATTGAATTGAAACATTCGAAATTCTCGGAATTGGCTAATTCTGGAGTTAAGACGTACTGGAAATAACTATAAAATTACAACCAACGTGGATAAAAGTTAAATACGAAAGTTCAAAAATGAATCATCGTTCGAGTCATTAGGAGTACTAGTTTATGCTGTAATATAAGCTGTAAACTGTAATTCTGTAATTAAAACTGTAATTCTTGTTTTGTCATGCCTGGTTTCAACGGGTTCACTTAAATTGTGAAATCGACAAAAAGTCACAAAAGACAAAAAGCTTTTTGTACATTATTATGCCCGATTTTATTAAAGAGCAATTTTCGTTTCACTCTGATTTCCCTCTAGACCAATATTGCCGACGACAAGCGGAAGCTCACAACTCACACTCGATTTGATGGTTTCTGTTGAACGAGAAGTTATCTGAAAAACTGGTAATCTATAGAGTTCAGTATTTGTCAAACGTTTATGTCATGACAATTAGAATGCGATCTAAAAAAAGCTGACTTTCAAATGATAGGTGACGCTGGTTATGGCACATTCGAATGAAGCAATCACCGTTGGGATTTCGATTGGAATTGTGAAAACTCCTGTGTCTTTTGATGAAACTTGAACAGCCTAAATTGTGTTTTTTATGCTTCTTAGGTTGAAAAAACTTGAGAGTTTGATATTATTTGTATTTCAGAAACACTTTTACTGTTAAATCACGTTACACATACCGTTTTCTTCGTTTCCAGAATTTTATCCGTCGTTCGTCTGTTGTTGTGACCGATTGTTGGTCCCATTTGAAAGGAATCGTCAAGTGAAAATCTTGCGTTCACATTTTCCCAAGCGAGAAAAATGACTCGTTGAACGAATTGAATTTCAAGCTGAAATTTTTTTTGACTGAAAGAGATCAGGTTCTATTGTCGGTGGGAATTTCCTAAAAAATCTCCTTCAAGCGAGTCTAATTTACAAGTTTCACCTCGTCAATCATGCTCGAACTCGCATTATCGATGGTGACTGTTACGGGCAGGATTTCCCTCAGAATGCAGCCTTTCCGCGGAATAGATGCCTAACAACAAAGTTTATGCCACAAAAATTCAAGTTTACTGTCATTTTTGGAAGTCTCTTTTACTCAAATGCTGAAGACTCACTTTTAAGGAAACAAATCCTTTTTTGAGGAGGGGAAGACCGATATTGACTGCTTTGGGAATGACTGAGATTTCATTGAAAACGCTAGGAGAAAGCCGCAGATCGGAGACTCGACCCACTGTGAATTCCTGACAAAAAAGTGATACAAATCACAGTTGAAATTGAAATTTTAATTTTGAAAGTTTAAAAAAGGTGGAAGACCAAATTTTCACTTTTTTAATTCACCAGAAAACTTTCGCCTCACTGCTTTCGTGAATGAATAAATAACTAATTTTCTCGTTTGCCCAAAAGTTTTTCCATTCACTCACTGCTTCCGAAGTTTTATTGAGAGCCCAACGTCCTGTGTCCACCACAACTTGCACCAAATAACTGATTTTCCCTTTTGCCCAAAAGTCTTTCCCGCCGAATGTGGGTAGGCTTTTAAGTGGGAGGAGAAAGCTGAAAAGTGTAGATGAAAGAAAACAAAAGCGCTTTTACTTGAATGGGATTTGTAGCTCTCCACTGGGAATGAAAGGCTGCTCAGCGCATTTCCCCCAAGAACGACTCTCCTCATTGATCACGTCGAGTGTTGCCCAGAAACCACTATAATCAACTTGTTTCCTATCTTTGTTTCGGAAACTTTTTTTATGCAAACATAGAAACAGTGAATTTTTCATGAGTTCATTGTTATAACAAATATTGGATACAGTAGAGCAAAAATGATTTGTATGAACTTCACTTTTTTAAGGTTAGTCAAATTGCAAGTAGTTCAAATCCGATTTCGCAAAAAACCTATCAATATTTTGGTTCTATGCTCTTCAAGCATTCTCTATATTTGTTGCTAGATTGCTAGAGTGATCAAAGTTCTTTAAGTTTGAACTTTACAAACACTAACTTTTGCATTAGACTTTTGACTAACAGAAAAAAAATCAGCAGATCACGAACCCCTGTTTGTTGACATTCCAATTATTTTTCGCCACTCCAACGGCTTTTATCAGCACTTGTCGAGCTTCTTGTGTTTGCTTTGACTAAAGACTTTTTAGTTATTCAATCGAAAGCATGTTGTTCTTCAAATGCTCTTTTCAAACTCACACAAATGACCACATGTCCAATGACATTTTCACCTGGAAAGTAAATGGGTGGACATCGAGAAAAGTGAATGCAAAAGTCCATCTGCTGAATTTCAGTTTTAAGCATTCAAAAGCTAAGCGAATAAAGTCAATGATTTGTATTACAGCAATTCAAAATTAGAAAAAAAATGAGACTTAATATTTAGAAATTCCGCTTTTATTCGCCTAAAAAGAATAGTCACTGGAAAATCGACAGGCAACTTTCGCAATCCTCTCTTGATAAGGCATTTCCATGGCTGTTTCTTTGCTCTTTTCTTCTCAGGATTTAAAACGTCATTCGAAAGTTGCGAAACAGATTTTCAATCTCAATTCTGAGCAAACTTCTTGTGATAAATTCTTTCTGACTTCAGAATTCAGTTGATGATTTTCAAAGATCAAAAAAACAAAGCATCATTTATTTCAGCACTCCAAATTTCTCCGAATAATTGGGACGAACGACATGCAGTTGACGGATGGACGGCAGATTTGCTCTTATGTGGACGGGTTGCTTCAACGTGATTGCTCTTTCGAAAACTCATCAACAGACTAAATTTTCTGAATTCGCCTTGAGTAGTCAGAAAATTCAGGTGACCACCAGATAATCCATCAATTTACTCGAAAATGTACCTGAGCGACGGAGAATGTCATCAAAAAGGCGATGAAAAAAAAGAAATTTTGTCAGTTCTTTTTCGAAGCAACACTTTCCAAAGGATTTTTATCGAAAAATGGCATAAAAATAGTGAAACCACTCGCCAAGATAAATTAAAAAGGACTTCCGGGCAAGAAAAAGCGCTAACTTCATCAATTTCTACAAAGAAACCTTACTTCTACAATCAAAATAACGTTTTTTGATTGTTGAATTTCAGCTGGTAATGAAAGAAGCCTGAAGTTCTCGAAGAAATGGCTTGAGTTTCCAGGTGATGGATTTCATCAGGTAGTAGCTCGAAAAAACACTCATTAAATTATGCCCAATTGGTTTCGGGCTCATTGCACACGGGATTTTAGAGGAATATTGGACTTACCGATGTTTATGTTGAGTTTGCGAGGCGTAGTCTCGACAACTAGCATGATATCTTCTTGTTTAAAGGCTCTTGAACTTGCCTTGAACTTGCTACAATTTCCAGATGACTTAGAGAGTCATTGATTGTTTCTAAGTACTTTAGCCTAAAAAGAAAAACCTTTAACAAAAGGAAAACGCCTGTGAAAAAGTCGTTTGATTTGTATTTTTGTAGCAAAATTGAGGCGACATTTTGTTGCTCTGGGTCAGCTCGTGAGGAGCCCATTTTCCAACTCGATTCTTTTCCCAAGTTTGTGTAAATAGTTTTTGATTGTCATATGGGATACTTCAAATATTTCTGCCAACTCACGAACGGTGAGTGTTGGGCAATCTTCAATTAAGGCGAGCAAGTCATCGTCGACCACTTCTGGAGGATGTCCTTGGTGTGGCTCGTCTACGAGGCTTTCATCGCCGCCTTGGAATCTTTGAAACCATCGTTGACATTGACGAATGTGTATACTTTCCTCTCGAAAAACAGTGATGATCGTGCGATGAGATTCAGCTGGTGATTTTCCTTGTTTAAAATCGTAGAACAATCGTAGAACAATGCGGAATTTTTTGTCCTCCTTTTTTTGCCAAAAAGCAAATGATGAAATTTGGAGCACTAAATGTTATTTATGTAGACACCTTTTACTTTGTATATATGCAAAAAAGAGGGAAGAAACGGCGCTTGAAATTACAAAAAACATGTTAAGTAGTGACGCGTCATTATTAAGTTGCCAACCTAATATTTTCTTCAAGCATTCTCTATATTTGTTGCTAGAGTGATCAAAGCTTTTTGCGTCCTCTGAATTTTACAAACACTAACTTTTGCATTAGACTTTTGACTAACAGAAAAAAAATCAGCAGATCACGAACCCCTGTTTGTTGACATTCCAATGATTTTTCGCCACTCCAACGGCTTTTATCAGCACTTGTCGAGCTTCTTGTGTTTGCTTTGACTAAAGACTTTTTACTTATTCAATCGAAAGCATGTTTTTTTTCAAATGCCCTTTTCAAACTCACACAAATATCCACACGTCCAATGACATTTTCACCTGGAAAGTAAATGGGTGGACATCGAGAAAAGTGAATGCAAAAGTCCATCTGCTAAATTTCAGTTTTAAGCATTCAAAAGCTGAGCGAATAAAGTCAATGATTTGTATTACAGCAATTCAAAATTAGAAAAAAACTAAATGAGACCTAATATTTAAGAGAAATTCCGCTTTTATTTGCGTAAAAAGAACAGTCACTGGAAAATCGACACGATTTTCGCAATCGTCTCTTGATAAGCTGTTTCCATGGCTGTTTCTTTGCTCTTTTCTTCTCAGGATTTAAAACGTCATTCGAAAGTTGCGAAACAGATTTTCAATCTCAATCCTGAGCAAACTTCTTGTGATAAATTCTGACAGTTGATGATTTTCAAAGATCAAAAAACAAAGCATCATTTATTTCAGCACTGACTCCAAATTTCTCCGAATAATTGGAACGAAATACATGCAGTTGACGGATGGACAGCAGATTTGCTCTTATGTGGACGGGTTGCTTCAACGTGGTTGCTCTTTCGAAAACTCATCAACAGACTAAATTTTCTGAATTCGCCTTGAGTAGTCAGAAATTCAAGTTACCACCAGATAATCCATCAATTTACTCGAAAATCTACCTAAGCAACGGAGAATGTCATCAAAAAGGCGATGAAAAAAAAGAAATTTTGCTTTTGCATTTTGTCAGTTCTTTTTCGAAGCAACACTTTATAAAGGATTTTTATCGAAAAATGGCATAAAAATAGTGAAACCACTCACCAAGATAAATTGAAAAGGACTTCCGGGCAAGAAGAAGCGCTAACTTCATCAATTTTTACAAAGAAACCTTGCTTCTACGACCAAAATAGCGTTTTTTGATTGTTGAATTTCAGCTGGTAATGAAAGAAGCCTGAAGTTCTCGAAGAAATGGCTTGAGTTTCCAGGTGATAGATTTCATTAGGTAGTAGCTCGAAAAAGCACTCATTAAATTATGCCCAATTGGTTTCGGGCACATTGCACACGGGATTTTAGAGGAATATTGGACTTACCAATATTTATGTTGAGTTTGCGAGGCGTAATCTCGACAACTGGCATGATATCTTCTTGTTTAATAACTCTTGAACTTGCCTTGAACTTGAAAAATTTCCAGATGATTTAGAGAGTCATTGATTGTTTCTAAATACTTTAACCTAAAAAGAAAAACCTTTAACAAAAGGAAAACGCCTGTGATAATACACAAAAAAGTAACATTCATGTTTGCAAATCTTCCTGTTTTTTCATCAAAAAAAAACACAAAAAGAGAAGAATTTGAATCCAATTTATTGGTTGATCTAGATTTTTAAATTTCTGGTTAAGCTTGTTAATCTTTGTTGAATGTTGAATTCTACTTGCTTTCGTAAATAAATCATTGAAAAATGTTTATTTAATGCGTGATAATCACCTTGTATTTTTCGGGTTTTGGCGATGTAAATGGCAAAAGCTACTATCGAAAAAATAATGCCCTCGGGACTACTATTACGGCTTTTATGGTATTCCTGAATATGATATCTTATAGATACACGTATAGAACTTAGAGAACTTGAGAACTTAGAGAACTTATACGTCTACATCTTGAATATTAGAAAAGGCAAACTTCTAGAATTGCATAGAACTGAATTAGAAAAATATCGGAGAAGATGGTCGTGGGGAGGTTGAATACAATCTTGAATACAAATAGGCTTTACATCGACTTTACACAAACAAGAGAAGATTTATAAAACCTAAACTCTTCAGCAGCAACAAAGATCGAGATATTTGAAAGACAAAACCGCAGTTTCGCCTTTTTCATTTTTTTTTAAAAATAAGCTCACGTTTTTGGAATAAAAATTTTAGAAAAATTGTATGTAATTTAAGATAACGACGATTTGTGCGTTTTCTCCGGACAAAGAAGGGAGAGGGGGTGGGGTGCGAGCGGATCAAAGCAGAAGGACTTTGTAGATGCTGTACATTTCCTAAAAATTGCTGAATGAATGACTTTTAGAATTTAGGAGGCCAGCCTTGCCTATCGTTCGGTTTTCTCGGCAAACATAGAGACAATCGACTGGATCCAGGCGATCAAAAGTGATCACTAATTCATTTTGAGTCAACTTTTTAGCGGGCATGCGGAAAGAACAAACAGAGAATGAGCATTCCTGGAAGTTCCGTGATAAAGTTTTCACAGAAACCTTCTCTAAAACCTTGGAGGTTACGGTCAACGATCACCATAAAAAGCGGCTTCTTTGGGTCATCCTCGTTCGACGAAAAGCGGAAATAGTCACATTTTAAGAAGCTACGTTCAAATTTTAATTTTTTTATCCCAAGATTCCAATGTTTCGAATTTTATGATTTTTTTATGAAGAAGTATTATATTTTGTGATGCCATCTTTGGACACGAAATGTACAAGGATGCACAAACAAACTAGTATCCAATGGGCTGCTCGAAATTGTTGAATCCGAAATCCTCGTACACTTTCCCGATCCCATCGTTTTTCGTCCTCAACTCGATTTTGGTGAAACGGGTCGGCGTTTAAACATTTATCATGGTGTTCGATATAAAAAATGATTGATTACTCCGTAAAAATTTGAAATTTATCACATGAAACAGAAAATTATACTAAAAATTGAGTTTGCAAGTCGCTTTTAGTCTAAATTATGAGGTAAACGAGAAGAAGGAAGCTTATCAGTCATTCAATTAAGGTCAACAAATGGGCGTTGTTTTGAGAATAAAAGTACCCGTTGTCTAATGTATTTCCAAGTGAAATCAGTTCATTTGACTCAAGACATGTCCAGTTTTTTGAGATTTGCCTTTATCTTTTTCACTTCGTTCACTCTTTCTCCCGGTCTCCTCTACTGTCCGCCGGGCTCCTTTCAAATCCCTAGCGAGAAAGTCTGTGCATTTGCGATTCAAGAATGTGAGTGTCTGTGTATTTATGAGCGTTCCCAAGTAATTTCACCCAAAGTTTGCTTTCAATTAAAGTATCAAGAAAGAAACGTCTCCTATTCTTAACACAGCCAGTAACTTTCTCAAGAAGGGCAGAAAGAAAGAAGAAAGAAAGAAGAAAGAAAGAAACCCCAAGAGGAAAGACCCCTCTAGGAACACTTAAACAAATTCTAAAAGCAAAAATAAAACTTTTCAGCTCAATTCTACCACAATGCTGCAAAAAAGTGCATCTCATTGGGCGGGATGACGGCCAAGATTCAGAATCTCTATGAGAATTCAATGTTCTTCGCGGTGATTGCTCAAAGTTTTAACCAAAAAATGGATACAAATTGTTCATCTTTAAGATTTCTCGAATCGAGCTCCGTATATTGGCGTCGAACGGCACAAAAATGCGAATGTCTGGACGTATTCGGATGGATCACCGCTCACCTACCAAATATGGGCACAAGGTAAAAGAAATGTGGAAATTTAAGTGGCAATTCAAACACTGCTTTTTTGTAGGTGAACCGAATGCCAGCGGAGACAAGGTCTGCGCCATAATGTCCCCGGAGAACGGGCAATGGAAAGCCGCCGAATGCTCAACAGATCGACCATTCTTTTGTACAATGGTCGGCCATGGTGAGTGACTTTATGCGCACAGAAGAAAATGATGTATGATATTTTGGTATCTGTAAACAAAAAGATTACTTCAGATGGTCCATGTCCACCGAATTGGATCTACTATGCGGCGACCAAGTTCTGCTACTATTTGCAGGTTTTCGATAATATACCGTATTCTCTCTAATAGTATTCCGGTCAAGGAGGGGGTTGAAAAAATAGTAGTGCGCACTACTATTAGAGAGAATACCGTTAATGTTTTTTAGTTTTGAGTTTGGGTTTATTTTTGATTCCTCCAGTGTAAACATCCTTTTTAGTATTGAATTTTGCAACCTTTATCACCAAATTTTGTGGAAAGAATTCATTTGCAAAATTACTTCAAAAACAGCTTTTCCTTTTCGAAATTGTTTGCACAGATTTTTAGCGAAAAACAAATTTCATTGCTTTTGATAAAAGGTTTTGATAGTGAAACTGTTTTGTGTAAGAAAAATGAAAAGCAATTGTCAATAATGTCAATAACATATCCATTGTTTCACAGCTTTACAAGAAAATTTTTGAGTAGATTTCTAATGGAAACTGGAACTGGAAAACTATAATACAATGGGACCTCGTTAATGGTTTGTGAAAGGAAATTTGAAAAAGCGGATCACAACCGAAAACACAAAACTTGAAAAGCCTAGAATCCGTTAATGTAGAATCCGTTTATCGAGGTTTCAATGTAGTGACAGTTATTCCCGAACTGAATCTTTCTTTTAGCCCTTCACCTTCTATGACAATGTCCATTGGCAACTGTACAACTTCGACACAGCCGAAGCTCGATGCAAAGCAATGGGAGCTCATCCGACCTCAGTGCATTCGGCTGTTGAGAACAACTTTTTATTCGGTAGGCTTTGGCTACATCCCATTCCGCCGTGAGATTCTTATTTTTACGATTTCTAAAACTTTTTACTACTTTGAAACCTAGAAAACAGCGAAAACGAATAGGCTTAGAGAGAGTTAGGCCCTTTTTCTGCCGTACAGTGCTGTACAGTACAATCGACAACCTTGAGGTGTTTTAGAGCTTAACTCGACAATAAACATAGATTCAACAAGATTGAAGAAAATTTCAAATGCAACTCAGATATAATCGCCTCAAATGTGAACGCTTCTCTTGTGCAAGCCGCTTCTGACGGAATTCATTCTTGCTGGCAGCAATGGGCTTGGATTGGTCTCTTCGGAACGGGAGCCAAGATGAATGGATATTGGACTGATGGGACACCGGTTGATTGGACGGGCGTCGATCCACCGAATGCCCAAAACTATTCCTATGTGGTGAGATGTTGAACGTTGAAACATCGTTGAATCTGATCTGAACCAAACTAACAGCACTGTACAGATACAAGGCGGCTTATAACGAATCACATATTTTTTTCCTGAGTGGACTGACTTTGAAAATTCCAATAGCTGTAATTGTTAGAAAGTGACTGAATTGTTGGATATTCTTTTTTGTCAGACGTTTGTGAGATCTTCTACTATGCAAACGAGTTAATGCGTATATTTTTCTTATTAATTTTTCTATACTTTCAGATGAGCAATGATCCTTCATGTCCATATCGGCAATGGGGATGCGCCAATCCGGGAAATCGTTACGCGCGTTACATCTGCAAAATGCCGGCAAAAACCTTGACTCAACAAGAAGAAAAAAAACTGAGAAACTATATCGTGGACAATGATAACCATCCTGTGCATGTTTATTGAAGTAACTGTGCACATATATTCCTGTATATTGAGCTTGTATAGTTTGAAAATAGGTTACACAAAAGCGTGATTCTAAAGCATGGATAAATCCGACAATAGAGTTTTAAAAGTGTTCATTTCAAACGCAGTACAGTGTGCCCAAAAAAGATAATCTCAACCATGACTTTTTGTAATATCTCCCTCAAATTGAATTTTTGATCAAAAAGATGATAAAATTAGAAATTCCCATCTAAGTTTACTAAAGATCGTATTGGCTTTGAATTTTAGGGTGATTTTAGGTGATTTTAGGTGATGGGTGATGATGTTTAGTCCATCTTTCGAACCTGATTTAGATTTTTACAACGGCTACTGGTTTCAAAGAACTTGTGTATTCCTGGGCGTATCTGCGTCAGAACATCAGCCTTGTCGTGTTAATTGCCTAAACCACAACAAAAATGCAACAAATTTTGAAAAGAACAGTAATCTATAGGATTGAAAAATTGAAAAATATGCTGGTAGAGCTGACTTGTAACCGGTAAAGAACGTTTCCATGATCTTCTTTTTATGAAAACCCTTCATGTCTTATTTTTCTTGATACTTTTTGATGCACTGGCAGAATAAAGTTGTTAAAGTACAGTATTTGAACAACATAAACATTTTCTTCAAATGTAATTTCCTCAAGCAACATTTATTGGCTGAGCCTCCTCCTGTTCAGTTTAAATCTTGTCTCCTTGAATTGTCAAATGATCAAAGAAAGAATAACAGTTCGACTACTTGGTCATCTCTCTCTGTCAGAGACAACGATACAAATGCGAAGGTACATCTAATGGCTTTCTATCCCGTAGGCCACGAGTTACTTGTTCCAATATCCATCAAAGTGTACTGCCTAAATTTTCTTTTATAAATCTTGTTACTAAATTTTATATTTAGACTGTGGCAAGTTCTTTTTCCCTCCAATTTTTAAAGAAAACTATGGAAATCACAAAATAATAACGATAAATGTTGAGTGATTTATCTCAATTAGCACAATAAAAACAGTTTTTTTTTGCTGAAAATATAAAACTAAAGCCACGCTTATTTGTCTCTTTTCACTCGTTTCGATAATCTTTTTCGAAAAACAGTGTTCAATTTTCAAAATAATGAGAGTGTTTATACAAACGAAAAACACGTTCAAATCCATCAAAGTTTTCTCTTTATCTTTAAACAAAAGTTTATTTAGTTTAATTGAAACTAGGCGAAGTTTTGGTAAAAACTCTTCACCTAGGAAACCAAGGGAAACGAAAAACACTTTCATTTAGGAAGTCTCTTGATCATCTTATCTTTTCTGTGCAATGACAAACGACTTAACGAAGGACGAAATAAGGTTAAAATTTATCCCTGAGCTCTTAAAATCATTTTAATTCCCAGTTCCGAGAGCAACATCCCAAACGTATCGGACGAAGAGTTGCAATTTCGTCAGCAGATCATCGACTATGTAGCCCTAATCGAGCACTATCCTGATTCAAAGCAGTTAAACAATATTTCGGCCGAGCGAGTCCTTTGTTGTGCACAACAGGGCTGTTTCGATGGTTGGTATCCAGGTTAATCATTGTATAAAATCCCTTACAGATCTGCAATTTAGCCGAGAACCGCGAACGGAGGGCGGAGGAACTTCAGCAGAAACTCGTCGACAAAATGTTGTCGAGTCGCGGATGCCGCATCGAGAATCTTGTCTACAATTTGAATGCTCCCAACTCATTGTACGACTTGCCCGACGACGGGTGGTTGCACTCGGAGTTGCGCGAAACGATGTCCAATTCGGACGATCGAGCCGACTGGAACCCAAACAAGCGAATTGAGCGCTACACAGGGTTACGTGCCGTCGAGTTTGATTATAATCGAGCGAAGATTCAAATTTTTGCCGACAAGTACGATCCCGAAAAGTCCGACCGGCCGTGTTTGTTCACCAGTCTTGATGTGGCAGAACTGCTTTGTATGGGAGAGCTCCAAACCGGACCGTCGTTGAGGTAACGTTAAACAGACATAAATCCTGTAAGCAGGCTGTGGCCAGCGAGTGTCTGTATGTCTGCTACCAAGCTTTAAGCTCATCAGTTGAGTCATATACTTACTTTTTTGTTGCCTTATTGCCTTATTTCCGAAATTTGGCGTACAGTTTCCAGTCGCTTATCCACCTAATTTTCTATAACTTCCAGTATGGGCCCCGTGGATCCCAAGATGGGCGACTTACCCTTCCAGCGTGTAACCTTCTCTCCGTCCTATATGTATTCGTCACGGTTGATGCGCTGCATGTTTATCTGTGACTATATTCTTAAATGGATGGTGACCGGTTCGGAGATCCAATTTAAACCGGACTCAAAGACGGGCAAATGGTTTGAGACTAGATCGATTAAGGACGGACTTTTGAAACACTTGCCGCCTCAATTGCACGTGAGTTTTTACAGAAAATGAAATGACTCATTTCTTTAGGCATTGGTTGCTGAGTTTCGCGATGTTTGGACAAAGGTAGGCTGTCATCGAGTTTGGTTCGAGTCGGAGCGTGTGCCGATCTTCGAGGATGTTAACGAGGATTCAAACAAAGAAACCCACTACTTTGGTGACATGCGAATGCTTTTCAAACAACAGAAACAGAATGTCGATGACAGTGGTCAGATGGTGGATGTGGATGACGATGAGGGATGACCTTGTTATGTCTTCAAAAAAGAGGTCCTTTAGAATTCAAGTTTTTAGAATTAGAAAAAATATTTTTAGCAATCAATGTGGAACAGTCGACCGGATGAACGCAAAGCTTTTGTTGTTGTTCTAGACTGTTCGGCGAACATTGTGTCCTACGAGTGCACATTTTGGGATTCCATTTCGAGCGACAAGCCCGTTGCTAAGTTTAATGTGTTGGACAACGATGATGACGAGCTTTTACCCTTGCTTCGTCGCCTCACCCAATTCGAGACGACAAAACACGGGCTGGTGTCGACGAAAAAGTTTGTGGCTAAATGTAACACCGAGGACGACCGAGAAGATAAAACAAATGAGCGCATCGAAACTGTTTACAAGGTGCTGCGAGTTGCGTGTCAACGTGTCGGCTTGGAGCACGGCTACTCGCCGCTCTACTGCTTTGTAAATATGATGACTGACAGGTTTGTGTTCGCTCTAAACATATTTGGGATAGACAACGGAAAATTCGAAATTAGTACGTCACTTTACAAGTGTATAGATCCAGATAGGTACATAAAATAAGTCAATAAGTTACTTCAAGTTATGATCTCCTCGCTCAACACATTCCGGAGTTCGGGCGTCTACGCGAATTGTCCAAACTTGTCGCTCTTGTCAAATTAATGGCAAGTAGGCGACGCGAACTCGTTGCCGAAGCAGATAAAGCAGCGGCTGCACAACGCTGGCCGAAACGGTTCTTCACTTCGAGTTCGGAGCGCAAACGGTTGGTGGCCTTCAACAAAGCGCTCGCAGAGATGCATTTCGGCTTGCGAATGGATGACAATTTTTCGACAATCGAACAAGAAGTGATTATAAGTACTAATACCAAAATACTAATAAGTAATACTAAACTTTTTTTTGCTTTTTAAAGATCGAGCTGAGCCCGTTTCTATATTCTGGAAAGTTTTTAGCGAGAAATCCCTAACAGAGTCCCGAAAAACTATGAAATATGAATTTTAGGAAAAATGCGGAACTTGTTACTGGGTACCTGCCTTCCAATTTGATCCAAATGTGCTGCAGAATGGAGATGGAACGACCATGCAAAGACCAGATTGGATTTACGGCGGTACCAGTATGGAGCGTGAAGCTAAACGAGTTAAGCTTGCAAACCAGGTGCCTTGTCGCGTCTGTAGTCTCTAAAGTCTTTGTTTAGATACGCGAGAATAGATTCCAGGGGATCCGAGCTGAAAACTATGTGCTGGAGCAGTTAATGCAGGAAGAGGGGACGTACATATGTCCGCAGGTTAGACTCGGATCACGGGCGGATGGCACAGCACGTGTGGCTGACTTCATCGTTGTTCGCCCCGTTGTCACAGTGGATGCTAATGGAGAAACAGTGGGTTCAGTTTTTTGAAAGAAAGCCTACTAAATATTAGTCAACTGTTAAGAAGTATAAAATTTTCAGACAACTTCATTACCACTTGGTAGCATCGAAATAATTGAAGTGAAATCGGGCAACGCACACCGTGATTCCACACAACTCGCCGTCGATCAATGGCACCAAGTGAATAATCTCATTGCAACAGTCGAGAAAAACCTACGTGATCCATCGCTCTTCAAAGATTACAGCACTAAACAACCGCAGTCGATCAAACACAAAGTGGACTCGCGTAGATACCTCCTCTTGCCCATAAAAGGCCATGGTCTTAAGCGGATTGATCCGCCCACTCCGGGAAGCTATTCCCGGCTGCCGGTCGGCATTTAACCTATACATAGAAGAAAATCGAAATCACCGCATTTGAAACCAACCGTTTGTTCCTAAAGTGCAAATGCAAGACAATGCAAATAATCAAACTTTGTATCGCTTGTTTCGTATTGCATTGCTTGTTCATATGTGCTAATTACGTCCACCCTATTGTTGAATTTAATGCATTTTCAATATATGAGTAAATTGAAACATTTAGTTTTTGTATGAATAAATAAGCTTTTTTGTCTTTCGCCAAAAAAGTCCAATTTTTAGCAAATTTGAGACATAAACATTTCCTTAAACAACATTCGTTGGCCGCACCTCCTCCTTTTCGATCCACAGCTGACGATCTCTTAACGAATTCTTTACAAAAAAGCCCAGTAAAGCTAGCATGATACAGCAATAATAAGTAACTAGTAAAGAGCATCCAAGTAGCCAACAAAAAAAATGAATGACATTAGCTGAGGAGAACTAAAATCATTGTTTTCTGTTCGATCAAGCTTCTCAACCGATCAAAAAATGTTTTGCTTCTTCTCTCAGGTCGTCGAATGGCTCACTGTGAAAAGAGAGATTAGTCGCAGATTAGTCATCCACTTACTTGTAAATATTGTAAAAAAACAATAGTGCTATTCCGAAAAATATTGAAAATGATCTAAATAAAATTTACTTGCATTTTGGGTTTGTTTTAAGTAAACTTGGCAGTCAGTACTCAGTGAATGGACAGGAAATGGCTCGTTTTGTTTGCAAGATGTCCTCGAAAAGACGATTTTGAAAAGAAATGCAAATGGATAATTTTATCAAATACTTTGATTGATTTGTGTATGTATGCAAAAAAACAAAAAACATTTACAGTTTCGGCGGAACAGATTACGAAAAAACACATTACACATTTCCGTTTTTAGCACAATGTATTTGATGAGCGGAAAACGCTCACCAACATTTGCGTTTTCCAACGCGGAGTTCCACGTTTTCTGCGCAATCTAAGCCCCGCCCCTTTTTGCGAATGGATGCGCACAGACGGACAGACGTCTCTTCTGCTTTATATACAGTAGATAGATTTCAAATGATGCCTCGTGTAAGGATCAACAATGGACATCGACCTCGAATGAGGATACGAATGCTCGTTTTGTCGACAAGAAATCGTCGAAAAGTCGCCAGTCAAAGTATAAGCTTTGTATCTTTCTTTCATTGTCTTTTATCCGTTCATTTTCTAACTGCTTAACTGCTTAACTGGCACTGCTTAACTTATAACTGCTTATAACTAAAATTTTTGTGAAAAGATTGTTAAAGTTGATAAGAATAATTTGTCTTTCATCTAATTAAGGTTACTGTGCAGCATTTTTGTGAACCATCGACTCAATTTCAATCGGATTCAATTCCGTTCATCGACAAGTTTGTCAGAGTTTGTCAGAGATTCATTTGAAAGTTTTTTTTTGTCATTTTCTTTCATTCACGAAAGTTTATCTGTTAATTATTATTGGCATTCTTTCATATCCATGCAAACTTGTGACGAGGTTTCACCTAAATCGAGTTTGTAGAAACAGAATTTCGAAAATCTAAACCACCATTAACGAGATCGACAAAAATGACGTCAATGTAGGTGCTGACATCGTCGAGGCATCCCTGCACGATTCTTTGATCATAGGCTGCAGCGAGGGATTTACAAATCTGAAATTGAACAAAGACAATGAAAGCTTTTGTGCCCATTCTTGCTCACCAAGACCAGCTCATCCTTGAGTTTCTGCTCGTTGGTGATCTGGTTGTCGAAAAAGTTTCGTGCCTGAACAACAGCTGTATTCAACGACATTTACAGCGTCTATTTTGTCATGATTTTTAAGTTGTTATGGTGTCTATTTTGAAATGATTTTTATTGAATACTTTCCGCATCTTTCATGTTTTTCGACTACTTTTATATTTTCAGAGATAAAGTCCAAAAAAATGTTCCACAAAAGAGGCTGGATCTCATTTTAATATCACTTGGCAACTTCTCTAAACTCACTGTATCAATAACTGAAGTACAAAGAGCACAAGTGTCCACTGGTGTTGTTGTTGTTGTTGTCGTTGTTGTTGTTGTTGCTGTTGTTGTTGTTCTAGTTGTCATCGGCGTTGTGATCACTCCGCATTCACCAATGTCCGTGCAAATTTCGGTTTGAGTTTTACCTGAAAATAAACGGTAATTCATGTAGTTCACTGGAACAAACCAGCTTGCATATCAGCATAAATCGTGTCAAGATTCGATTTCATCCAATCCTGACAATCCTTCACCGCTTGTTTTCCGTAGAAACGCTCCAGAGATTTGCAATCCTGAACAAAGCAATTGTTTTGCAACAAAGCAACCGAAAGCTCACCTCATTCAACTCTTTACCCACGTCATCCTTTTTCTCGCCTTTTTTGTAGTGAGCTTGAGCCTGAAATCAATTTCATTGTTTTATTTAGAGCTTGATATACAAAATTGCTTTGCTTTGCTTTTTTTTCCAAAGTTCACCTGATTGACGACATATGTGCACATTGTGCATGGCGGAACGGAGATTGTTTGCTGAAAATTGGAAAGTCTGGTCTGAATTTCTTGATTTCATTTTGTAACTAGCGTGAACAAACCGCTTTACTTGCTTAACGACAGCTTGAAACTCAGGAACTCAGGAAAGATATTTGTATACAAAAATTAGCAAAATTAGCAAAAATCTCTGCACATTTAAATATAGAAAAACTGACCGCCCAGATGACGCCAAGAAGAGCCAAAGCGATGAGAAGAGCTGTTGAATGCATTGAAGAAACAAAAATTTAGATTCAGAACCAAAAGCAGAAACGACTTTGTCGAATGAATGAAGATTTTGTGCTGTGCAAAGGGGGGATTAGTCTTTGTGTGATAAGCTCAAGACCAATGAAGTACAAAGAAGAAAAATCTCGGCTGCCAACGCGATTATCAGTTCCGGATATGGCAAAATATGGTTCTGTTATCGAATTTCCTTTAATTTCTTTCCAATATTCTGCTTGAGTTTATTTCATCAAGCAGATCTGGCTAAAGTTCGCATAATGGCACAGATTTTTGCACAGATTTTTGCAATGTGAAGATCAAGCGAATGATAGGCATCACTGGGTTCGGAAACACGGACACTTACCACTCTCCAATTGCTGTTGTATTTGTTCAAAATAAATGAAACAAAACACTTTTATAATAGAAGTGATTTAAACAAATAAACCTGTCATCCTCTGAACTTTCTAACTCTAACACGGATGCAGGATTTTCTGGAACATTTATATGTGCTTATTCACATTTTCAGTTCCTATATCCTCTAGTATCATGAAAAGATGAAAATGGATGTATGGTGGCATGTTGTGTGTCTCTGTTGTGATCTTGTTGCTGAAGAAGTTACGAGCCTGAAAAAGTCCAGTAATATCTTCAAAATTATATAATAATAATAAAATTAATAATCAATGTCTTATTTTATACTCACTGTATCAATGGCCGAAGTACAAAGAGCACATGTGTCTATGGGTGTTGTTGTTGTCGTTGTTGTCGTTGTCGTTGTTGTTGTCGTTGTTGTTGTCGTTGTCGTTGTTGTTGTCGTTGTTGTTGTTGTCGTTGTTGTTGTCGTTGTCGTTGTTGTCGTTGTTGTTGTGGTTGTTGTCGTTGTTGTTGTGGTTGTTGTGGTTGTTGTGGTTGTTGTTATAGTTGTTCCAGTGGTGGTCGTTGTCATTATTGTCATCGGAGTTGTCATCACTCCACCACATTCACTAATATCCGTGCAAATTTGATCAGAAGTTTTAGCTGTAAGTTGAGTATGCTTTGGATGAACTAATAATTATTATTACTAACAAGCAGTTGATGATTATCGATGCTAAGAAAAACTTATGTAGTAATCACTTTGAGTTTGTTGCAAAATTTGAAGGCTGTTTCTAACTGGCAGCTTCTACTTGTTGATGAACTAATAATTACTTTGTTCTACTGTACTTGTTGTCATTAAAGTACGGTATATTCGGTTATTTTACTATAACTCTTAAATCGTAGCACATAAAAAAGTTATTCACAAAAATTCAAATCCATCGAAAGCGTTGTGAAAAATGATTGAAAACAGACATCTGTGCAGATCTTTTTAGCTCAAAGATATTTTGAAAATAAATTTGAGACTCATGTTTTGTTCTTGTTCTATATTTATTCTTGAGATTTCTTTTTCATTTTAAGCTCAACGTCTTGTGTGTTGTGTGGGAGTGGTTGATCGGGAGCGACTCTAAAGTTTTTGCCCTTTTTTCTCCCCATCATCACTCAAACCGTTTCTGTTTTCCCGGGCGTTTCCAATGTTCGTAGTGTTGATAAAAGATATAGATGATCTCGAGAATTGTCACCACCGAAGCACCAAGGAATAGCCCAAGTGCTCCTCCAACATCGCCTGAAGTTTTTGCTAAGATTTGGATCTATTTGAACTATTGAAAACTAAACGGGCGTGCCTAATTTTTGAGAAACTTGCTCTTCTTCCACAGAAGAGATAAGAATGCAAAGTATTACAGAATACAAAATGTACAAAGTACACCTGTAATACAAAGTACACCTGTCTTTTATTTCTATATAGCTTTCTATTATCTTTTATTGTCTTATATTAGAGATTTTACGGTCTGCTCTTTTGATCACTCACAGGCTAGCGTCCAAAAGGTATAGTCAGCATTTTGAGTCCACGTTTCAACGGCGTTCGATTGTAAATAAATGTTGACAATTGCAATGTTTTCTCTAAAAGTCTCGAAGTCTTCAATCTCCACCTCTATATTTTTGGTAGTCAATTAATAAAACTGAAATCAAATAAATCTTCACCTCTCAAAATCGCTATTGATACGAGATTTTTGTCGAAACTCCCCAAAATAATCTTTGAAGACGGCGTCGAAAGCAATCTGTAAATATATAAATATGTAAATAAATATATATTGAATCGTTCTGAAAATCTGGATATAAGCTTCATTTTTGATTCTCTACAACTTTTCCATTGACACCAAAATGGGTTTCTTTTGAGTGCTCAAACTGTCAAATCTGACAATAGCCCGCAGTTTTCAACTCACCAACCTAATAGCAGAAGGCAGTGGGGTTTATAATCTTTTTGGAAATTTGGCTATAAACCTAATTTTTGATTCTCTACAACTTTTCTATTGACACCAAAATGGGTTTCTTTTGAAGAAAGTGCTCAAACTGGGACATCTCCAGTCCTCCATTTTTGAGTCTCACACTTGTCTCAAACACAAACCAAAACCCTACTACGAAAAAGGAATCCGCAAATTGCCTGCAAAATGAGCAGAAGTCGTCAATAATAATGGAAATTATTTGGAATGAATTTATGGTTTTATCTTGAATAAATTTTAGTTCAAAGTCGGGCAGTTTGCATTTCACCAACCTAATAAATACCCTTATTTTAGTAGTTAAACACATCTATTAAGAAACAAATGCTAAATAACAAATTGAACAGCTTGTGCTCATTACTTTTCACTCTTTTTGACATGAATAAGGAGATTGTAGATGTTGAGCTTGTTCACTTGGACGATTAGAATGACTTTACACGTAAATTTTGGACTACAGTCGACTCTCTCTAGAACGGGACTCTATATAACGGAATGAAATTTTGGCTCCGGTCGACGCTAAGCTATATATAACGGCATCTCATATAACGGAAACATTTGTTGGTCTCTTCCATTTTGTTATAGAGAGAGTCGACTGCAAATTCAATGTGCAAAACATTTGCAACTACTTGAAAATTGTTTCAAAAGAGTTGCTCGGATCTATCTTCAAAGTTACCCCAAGTTGTTGTGATTGAAAGCGAAAGTCCTCGAGTTGAGTGGCGATGAAAGCGGGGAGTTTCTCGAGAATACACGTCGTCAGATTTGTCTCTTCAAGTGGCACTTTTTTCTAAAAGCATTACCAAAATCGCATTTATTCTCGTTGAAAAAACGCGTCACCATCAAAATCTCGATCAATTGTTTCCCGTCGTCTTTTATTGCTTTCCGGGCATCCCATAGAAAGTCCATAATTGGTTGGGTCCAGTACTGAAAGGTGTAACGTCTTAAAAACTTTAAATTTTGTCTCAAAAACTTTAAATTTTGTCTTAAAAACTTCAAATTTGTGCCTACCTTTGGAAATTCCTCATGAAAAAATGGCACCAACGCCGTATCGTGGATCAAATCGGCGAATTCATTCTTTTTGATCCTTTCCGCCATATACTTAAACATTTTTGAATCTTTACTTTTCACATTTCACAAAATGAACCTCTGTCAAACGAAAATCAAGATCAAACTTCTTCAGCAGCTCCCAATTCACTACATCCGAGGGTTTCTTTTTAAGAAGAAAGTCAAATGATCGCAAATTTTTCAACGAATCGCTCTCCTAAGGAAAGTTTTAGTAAAAAAGTAAAAAAAGAGAAATTCAAACGTTTTTCAAAATGTGCACCACATCGATGCACTCATTATTTTGTTTGATGAGCATATCGATGATCGGATACGATTCATTGAGTTTTTCCTCGAATGGCCAGCCACGAGACGCTAATCTGTTTGCAATTGTATGATCAGAACGACTTTATTTTCTGATCTTTTTGTTCTTGAAGACATACTCAAAAGAAAACACTCAAATTTTGATATTTTCCTACTTTCTCTTGTTCTCTCTGTAGGCTCTAAGTAGAAGAAGGGTCGTTTTGAATGTGGGCAAGTCGACGCGCGGGAGCTCTTCCAAAACGAAACGAACCTTTGCCACTATTGCGTCCGTCTGCAAACGCTGTTGAAAAAAGATTCAAATTTATAGACTCACAAAGTTTTGAGTCACATAAGCAGAATCTTGACATTGTAGAGGAATCTTTTTATAAACGCGCCTTCCATCCGCTTCAACGCGAATCAATTGCTTTTCGATACTTGGAACGCTTAGATTCTGTATTAAATGAATGATTTTTTTTTAAAAAATCAATAAGCAAACCTTTTTCGTTAAATCATATTTATTGGAGGTGAGCGGAAAGATTTGTTTTGGGAGAAATGTGATTTCCTGAAATTTGTTGAAGAATTCAAATCAACTAGAGAATTCAATTGTGTTTTAAAATACACATGGATGTGTTTTAATTAAAGGATTTTAAAGGATTTTAGGGGATTTTAGAGGATTTTAGAGGATTTTAGCTTATTTTAGCGTCTACTTGTTGCGATAGATACTCGGTTGATTCACACGCCGGCTGACAACGGACTCCAATCTCGGCGCTCAGATTTGCTTGTAATCTGAAAAAGTGAACTCGCAAAGAAATATTCAAAATTGCTCAAATCGCAAAAAAGCACATTGATCACAAATTTAATCAAAATTTTCACTAAAGCACAACAATTTTAATGCTGTTAACAAAGCGAAGAAAAGTTTGAAATTACTGACTAAAAGAACTGTCATAGCATTACTGATTGACTGATCTGCGTGCACTGACCTTCTTTGATAGGGCAACATACAGCTAAAGTACAAGTCGAGGTCACATTCCTTTCGAAGAGCTGGCAATGAAAAGTGAAAGGTATCGATTTAAACTAACATTTCTCTTTCGTCAGAAATTCTCGCAATGAGCAGTTGCATTGTTTTTCGAACTTCTCGTGTACTAGTTGACCAAGACAACCTCTGTTAGATAAGTCATATGAAAATTGAGAAAAGGTACTTGATTTCATTGATAGAAGAGCTTGACGATGCTACTTGACAAGATGGACCGGGGAGCTTTTTACGCTGAAAGAATTTGATTTTGATGTAGATTTGGAAAGTTTCCGTAAGAACATTAGCTGGATTCTAACGGAAAAACATCATCTTGACCCCTTTATGCTCAACTTTTAATCTTTTAGACCAATCTATTAAGCAGGCGAACATTTTTTATTTTGAAAGGGAGATTGACGGACATTCCTGGTGAAACGCCGATTCCCTCTGATGTTGTGATTGGACGTTCGTTTTGATCGAAGATTAACACCTAGATGTTGAATTTGTTATCTGAATCTGGAAAGTACCTAGATAAGAAGCTAAATTAAAGAAAGATTTTTGAGCCAGACAACGATAATAATATCTTTGCACCCGAAATCCGATCTCGGCCTGATCGTTCGCCACTCGACCACACGTGTCCGTTCGCTCGTAGCTCTCCGCGTTCAGCACCAACTGGAGACCGTGTTTTTTGCCTGAACTTCGGTGAGATTAGAAAGTCAAATTTTGAGTCATTTCAAAGAAAACCCGTGCATTTCTTTTCTCAAGATCAAAACTTGAATCTTTCGGCTTTTGATTACAAGTTACATACCTGAGTTGGTGATTTCAATCGTGTTGTTCAAGTCCAAATTGAGTGCCCAACAGATGCCATCGAGTGTCCAGAACTGAGTCCACATCTCTGGGGTACATCGTGTTCCATTCGGTAAGATGCAGCTAAACACTTTACTTGACATCAATCAACAACGCATTGTTACTAGAAAACATTTTTGTTTCCTTCTGTTTTTGGGTGTAGACGATTGCACATACAATATTTTGATACCTGTACAAGACATTCAGCTATTACTTGCCCAGTTCTCTTGTCCCTTTTCTTGCTTTTTTGAAAATAGGCATCAAAATAGTCAGCCAAGATTAAAATTGATCGCCTAAACACCAACCCGGCTAACATCGTTTTGATGTCATGTGTAGCGTGGCGTAAAAACTCGACCGCAGGCCAATCTGCGGCTGCGGTGATCACCTAGGAGTTTGTTTTGTTGTTTTTTTTGGGGCTCTACAAATTTCCCGAAGGTCAACTAACCTGTTCAAAGTAAGGGCTAGTCACAGCGTCTATTAGGGCATCATCGTCTAACGCAGCGGTTGTCACGACTGGGAATAACTTGTTTTGGAGATCCTTGTCGAGCAGATAACTTTGCCTGAAAAGTATGAAAATTTTACGTAAAAGTTGGCTATTTAAATTGAGAATGTTTTATCGGGCGAGTTTTTACCGAAATTGATTATTGTTGCAAATGGCGATCGCCGGGAAAGCGACTTGCTCTCGATATTCGATCTCGACATTCGTTGAGACCGGATTTGATGCGTATTTTTGAATCTAAAAGAATAAATACAACAACTGCTTATCTATTAGGTTGGCGACATTGAAATTTCGTTTTAGAGCAACAACAAAATTTATTCGTAAAAATAAACTAGAAACAATTAATCAACAATAGATTCCCCACAGCTACCGATAACATTTTTGCTATCTTTGACGCAAATTCCGGATACTCTCTTGAAAGAATTGTGCTGGTTTTGATTAAAAGAAAGCAGAGACCTATTTTTTGATGTCGTCAATGTTCTGGAACTTGTGGCTTTCGAGTGAATGCCGAATACTTCGAAATAAATGGTAGTCAGACGGGGCAATATCTGGACTATAAGGCGGATGAGCTAGAAGTTCCCAGCCCAATTGCTCAATCTTCTCTTGCTCCCAGCCCAATTGCTCAATCTTCTCTTGCGTAATTTTGGCAACGTGAGGACAGGCATTGTCTTGTAGCAATCGCACCGTTGTCGGATCAATTCCTTTTGAGCGAAGAACCGCGTCCGCGCGATCTAGTTGTTGAACGTAAAGATATTCATCAACAGTCTGACCAGAAATTAACACTTCGAAATGAACCAGACCTCGGATATTTCACCAAACCGACAGCATAACTTTCTTTCCGTGAAAATCTGGTTTAGATATTGGCTTTGGAATTTCTCTCGGGTCGAGCCATTGTCTTATCCTTGTAATATTGTCATAATGAATCCATTTCTTATCAGGAGTCAAAATTGCATCCCAAAATCCACTATTCTTGGAAATTATAAGCAAATTTCCTGAACAAAGAACGCTGATGGCTTTGCTTGCATCGCTTAGTGAATGTGGAATCCATTTTCCAGCTTTATTGAGCTTGCCCAATTCATGCAAAAGGTTTTCGGTTGTTTTATGATCACAATTAAAATATTCCGCAAGTTCACATGTAGCCTTTATCGGATCACTTTCGATTATCTGCTTCAAATCATTGTTTGTCCTCGTCCCAGATCTTCCAGACTTCCGTCACCCTTTCGAAATCTTTTGAACCAGTGTTGACATTGATGAACAGTGATAACATCTTTCTCAAATACGTTGCAAAGTGATTGATGCGATTCAGTCGCTGTTTTTTCATGTTTGAAATCGTACAGCAACAAATGCGAAGTCGATATTTTGAGGTCGTCTAGCATCTATAAGATTTTTTTATTGAAATTCTTCAACTGGAAATAAAGAAAAGAGGCGTAATAAAGCACAATAATTATATCTTTAAAACAGAAGAGATAAAACAGTAATAGTATCCACAGTGTTAAAATCCATAAAGAGCAACGCAAACCAAATTTCAATGTCACCAACCTGATAGTATACATATGTATAACAATCTGTAAAAGGGGTTGGAAAACGGGAAAAAACATGTTATGGTGCAATAGAGTGACTTTTTATTAAAGAAAAGGGCTTACCTGTTGAAAGATCTGGTAGGTTGTCAATGCGAGGAAGACAAGAATCACCGAAAGCCAGAGACATCTGAAAAGCGAAAAGGAAATGACTCTTGGGAAATGAAGACTTCCCCTCACCTCACCCATTTGTTCTTTTCAACCAAATATCTGAAGCCACCGAGGCCGATCTCTTTGACGATCGGCTGCTGATCGTCTCGCATTGATGAAACTTATCTGATTTTCACGCTGGTAAGTGGAAAGCAAAAGCAACTTTGGAAGTGTGCTACGTCAAGCGAAGGGTTGAATTACACTATCAAAGCTTCAAAGTTAAATAACTAAAAGGTCTGCAAAAGTAAGATCACTTTTATGGTGTTCGGGGCTATTTCGACGAAACGATTTGTGGGGAAGTTTAAGAAAAATGACCTTGATTGGTTTGAGTAGTTGGGGGAAGATTGCACAGGGGAACGCTTTTGCTGATCAATGATAGATTTGTGGTGTTAACGAAAGCCAATCAGTAAAGTTGAAAAAATCATATTGATTTCGAGACAGCAATCGAATCGATAGAAATCGCTTGAAAACTTTAGTCCTTATTGTTTCATAGTCAATCTGATGAGCGTCATTTTGATTGAAAGCTATGATAGGTGATCTTGTCAAGCCCGTAATCGAAGAACCAACCTAAGCCTGAGCTTGAAGTAGTTGATCCACGTGAAGTCGACTGTGAGATCTTCATCAAAGTCAAAGCATTCAATCACTTGCACAGTTGTTGTGCAGTTTGTGTATTGGGAACGAGTTGTAGGCCAGGAATCTTTCCAAGTGTCGCCGGAAGAATGCCAGTCATTGTAAACATTTCACGGCCGCGTTAGCAAGAATTGTGTTTCATTGCTGAAGAAGACAAGTTGATTTCTGTGTCATTTCTCTCTTTGTCAAGTGAAACTTATCGCTTACCAATTGATACATTTTCGTGGCTTTTGGATAGTTTCTACCCGGTGAAGCACGATGCCAAACTATTTGTCCCGTCGCAATCTTCAAACGAAAATCATTACATTCCTTACACATAAATTAGACTATGAACTCAGAAAGATGTTCATCATTTGAATGATTTCCAGTCGTTCCCTTGGCCTTTTATATTGGCTTTGCATCAGATCTCTGTTTTTTCGAATTTTAAATAGAAATTCTCTCTGCAAATGCAATGGTCTAAAATTCTCAGCATAGATTATTGTACGATATTTTCCCTGTCAAGTTCAATCCACCCACTCCGTTCACTGAAATGACATTTGAGTAAATGTAAATTTCAATTTTTTAGAGTTTAATTGTATTTTACAAAGCTTTCATATTGAAAGAGGACTCAAGCCTAACATTCGTCGTTCTAGAGTCAATTCAAATATTCTACAGTATCTTGTAGTCTGCTAAAGAACAGACATTTGGTTTATCGTTTCTACAGCGATGAATGGTTTGTGGTCACTGGTGACGATAGAGAGAAAAGCTAAGATATTAGTGACAAGTTGACTAAACGACTCACTCCGATACTTGATGGTGCCAATGATTTGGTGCGTTTTGTTATAAGAGAAAAGTTACAAAAGACTTATACAAAAGATCTGCTGGGATGAAATTATCTAGTGCTTCTCTTTGTTAACATTTCCCCTCCCAGATTTCCCCGATCGCTCTCATCCCAGCTGCTTTCGCCATTTACTTTTCAATGACCAACAATCGGTTGACACTCGTGATTCGGTATTTATATAAAAAGTTTTTTAAAACATCGATTTTCTTTAGCCTTTTGGCCACAGCGGAAAATGTGAACAAGTTGATTGCGTGTTTCCTTCAAACCATTCTCATTTTTTGTAGCCTTCAATTCAAATGGCTAAAGTTGGATGAAGTTTTTAGTAAAAACAATGTATTGTTAGATGTTCGCGCGGATTTGAGACTGTTTTTTTCAATATTTATCGCTTTATCAACAACTATGGACTCTGGGAGATCGCTTGCTTGTGTCAAATGCAAATCAATCGGGTTCAAGTCTGGGCTGCAAGCGGGCCAAGCGACAGTGCCGATTTTGTGCGCTGTCAGCCAATCTCTTGTGGAGCAACTTGCATGAATACTCGCGTTATCGTGCATAAAAGTAAAGTTATTGCCCGGATTGTTGTTCAGATAGACGGCTAAATGTTTGTCCAACACTTGTAGTCAAGCGATGTCATCCGGGTCGAAATAAACTCTAAGCCGACCAGCTCACCGTCTCGAAAGGCTCCCCATATCATACATGTTCCACCTCCAAAGTTCGTGGTGCTGAAGACCATGTCCGGCTTTCGTGAATCCATCCAATATCCTCGAAAACCATCAGCACCATCAAGGTTGAACTTCTTTTCGTCACTTCAAATGATCTAAACATAAAATATATAAGAAATACTATTAAACCAACTTCTTCCCATTTGGCTTTCTGGTTCTTTTGAGCGAAATCGATACGGGTGGCTTTATGGTCCTTTGTAAGTCGTGAAGCTTGCTTCATGAGTTTGTTTTTGAGTATTGAAGATCGTTTGACAACGTTGTGCACAGTCTGGGTAGTGACCGGAAGCTTTATCTCCTTGCGAACCTCTTCGAGTGATGTCGTCGTGTTGGAAAGACGTCTCGTAATTGCGCGTTCTTCTCAGAACGTCCGATGCGACGAGCAATGTCCCTGTTTGAGTGACCAAGGGTGTGGAGCACATCGATACGCGATAAATTTTTAAACTGTCCCTGCTTGGGGACTTTTTTTAATAACATTAGTAGTATACAAATGGTTGACGCTGGACGGTCATTTTGCCCAAATGACGTTTTTTGCACTTTTTGACTATTTTAAGGCTTATTTTCATCAAAAAAGTGTCTAAGCTCATCGAAAATCAGTCATTTTTGAAAAACGTCACTTTTAGGCTGGACGTAGAAGTGACCATTTTGCCCACTTTTGAATTTTGAGACTTTTTCAATGATTTTATCGCTATTAAATGATGAAAATAAGATTCAATAAAAATCTAAAGGCATTAACAAACTTTGATCTTTTAGAATTGGTAGACCTTCTAGGACTCACGAACTTTAGAGGAATCTTCATGCGAGATACTTTACCAAATGAAGGAATTAAAGAAACAGAAGTAGGTATTGTAAATTTAGATTCTTCTGAAGGTAGAGGAACACATTGGGTTTGTTATTCCAAAAACAAAGATAAAATATATTACTTTGATTCGTTCGGATTAGATCCACCTTTAGAACTTCAAGAATATTTGAAAAATGGAGAAGATAAAATAAAAATATTGAGTTCAACATTTCAAATTCAAGACTTCGGAAGTCATCACTGTGGTTATTATTGCTTACTTCTTCTGAAACTACTAGAAACTAAAGACTTTCAAGATGTTGTTTTATCATTTCTATAAAAGATTCGGTTTAATATTCACATTTCCAAATGCCATTGTCGAGTGACTATCTTTAATAATATATCTTTTATGTTCTGTAGAAACTTCATCATTGTTGAGAGCTACTTTATTCTGACATTGTGTGAAAATAGTGTGTTTAACACTCCTAATAGTATATTGAGTCTTTCTTACAACAGTCTTATTGAAAAGGCTGTGCTTATAATCTTCCACAGTCATTGATTTTATAACATTTTTTTTAATTCCTTTACTTTTTTTACTTTCATCTCCAGGTTTTGGTACCTTTGGGAGTTTAGGATTCTCTTTTTCTTCCTGACTCTTCTTATTATAATACTCTTTAAAGTTTTCACGTGTTTCTTCAGCAATTTTATATGCATATTGTTTCGGTTTCAAGGCTAAAAGTTCTTCCATTATTAAACCATTCAATTCATCTTTGAATTTGCCAACTACTTTTTTATTTTCTGTGGAGTATAAGTGATGACAAGGTGGATAATCACTGAAATCAAATTCTTTCTTCAAGATGGAATCCTTCTGAATATCTTCATACAGATCAGGTGTAAAAATTTCATAAATAAGAGAGTCTGTATCTTGATAACACAAATTAATATTATCATCATATTTCTTTTGCATAACATTGTAGTGAAAGTCATACATCAACCACTTACTCAGATCTAGAATAGCAAAACCGACATAAATAGGTTTATCAAGTGTTATATTGGTTTTCTCCATTTCTACAGCAACTAATACATTGTTATACTGAACACGTCTTTTGTAGTTCGGTTTTGATGCTAGTTTAATTATTTTATCTTCATCAGTAACTAAACGGACATCAACTCTTTCTCTAACATTTTCCATTGTTTTTCCAAAAACACTATTATTCATCAGTTTAAAAATCTTTCTCAAAATCATTTTTAGCATTTTTCCTAAGATTTGTGTTCATCTCAATATACTCTTTGAGCCATCGCTTTCTTCAAAAGTTATAATTCTATGAATTTTTTTGACTTTAAGACCTAATTGCAGGCATTGCAATAAGTTTTCATAGTAAATAACATATTTCTCTTTATCAAATAAGGTATTGCATAACTTTTTTACTGTTTGATTGTCAATTTTCACATTTTCTGGACACAAAGGAAAATCATTGTGCTTTGAGTGTAAATCCCTAGGATATTCCAAATCTACTTCGAAAATACATCCTTTACCTAAATTTTTCAAATAATCAATATAGTCCTCTATTTTTAAACTCTCATCATTGAGAACATCAATTAAAGATTGTATTGCGAAATGAAAATCACCAGTTGGTAACTTTTGACACATTGCCCAACCATATAAATTATTGGCATCTAAGTACATCAGATAATTTGAAGGAATTGATGGATCAAAAGTATTAGTGTATTTATTATTAGCTTTAGCATATCTTTTAACAGCATTAACTATTCCACCTCTTATTCCCTTCTCAATCATCAAGTATTTCTCAACATCTTGAAGTACTTCTAACTCTACTTTAGTCTTTTTTTAACATAGCATCCCAAGCTAATCCAGGACTTGTGAAATACCAACAAGGATCGAGTTCATAAACCCTTAGACTTAAGTTTCTAAAGTTTTCAAAGACATCTGCTAATAGTAGCACATCATTGATCATATAAATTCTAGTATAATCTTCTAAATTGTTGCAGTTCATTTTATTCCAAACTAACTTGGCATAAAGATAATCTTTTTGCGAGCATTCCTTACCATTCAGTTTATCATGAAACGCTGAAATACATGGCAATTTTGTTTCTTCGAATCTCTTGAAGGAGTCCATGTATTCATAAGGATATACTCCTTTTCTTTGCATCAATTCGAATTTTTCTTTGGAAGAAGAGTAATAATCTCTACTAATATGAAAAAGATCTTCACTCAAGTTGCTAGCAAGTTTATCCAGTGAAGAAGGCATGAAAGAAAATGAATCTAGAAATCTACATTCAATTCTACCAAAAAAGTTCTCTGTCTCTGAAGGTAAATTGTAACTAAAACTAATAAATTTTTCTGTGTTACTAGAAATATTTTTGATGTCAATTTCATGCTCATTCAAATATTTTGTACTTTCAAGACAACCAATAATAAGATGTGAATCATAACCCCTTAGATTGTGAAAGAATATCGGAATGAAGGTATTTTTTCTTTTTAATAGATTACATGCTCCACATAATGGGCCTCTATATTCTCCAGTCCAATGATCATGATCTCTAACTTTGGTAGTTTTCATATCTTCAGAATCATATTTCATTTGACACTCAGGGCACTCTTTATTCTCATCATGAAAAGTCCATTCTTTTTGAGTTAATTTTCTCATTTTCTCATTACCGAATTGCATAATTTCTTGAGATATTTTAATGATGTGTTTGTTGAACTCTAAAGCAGCATTATGTCCAATATAAGATTTGATACTACACATTTTTTTGGTGAAAGAATCAACTACTATGACACAAAATCCAGCTGGAATGTGTTTTCCAACATTAGTAGTCCAAGATATATTTGGATTATCTAGTGCTCTTTGATATTTCTCAATGATACTTTCAAAGTCTGCATAAATGACGTATCTATGCTTTTGTGTATTACTGATATTTTTGAATTTTATAGATGTTTTCTTGGATAGTTTGTGTGAAACTGGTTTGTTTTTACCACAGTCCTCTAAATGTCTGTGATAATTTGATCTACTCTTATCATTCATATTTACATTATAAGAGCAATGACATCTAACACAGAATGTTTTTTGATGCTCTCCTCGTTTATTCATAAGTTTATCAAGATTTTTGATCAGAGAATAATGTGTTTTTCCTTCATCATTAACATGATATAATAGGTTGATAACTTTACTATTATCAGCAGTGATTCTTCTTGAAGGACGTAATGGATTTATTTGTCCTTTTTCAGTGCATTCTAATACATTTACAACAAGATTGTTCATCTTCTCAAACTTATTTATATCTTTAATTTTCATAGGAAAAGTTAGACCTTCAAAATTCAATTCGTTTTCAAAAGGAGTATAATTATAAACTTCTGAAACATGATCTTTTGCTGGATGAAGATGAGCTAATATAGACCACATAAAACACTTGTCATCCTTATTTTTAGGGTTAACACAACAATGCTTAACATCAATACATTTTGGAAGTGGAATATAAGCTGAACCACTAGGTGAATTACACATAGTTTGATTCATCTCAAGGTAATTTATTCCTGAAATAGTCCAACCAGAACCTCTTGATTGCAAATTCTCCATGTTCATCATCAGTTCTTGACAAGCATGATGATACCATTCTTCTCGATCTTCACCAACACACAATTCCTTAGTTTCTGATCTTACAGCAAAGTTTTCACTTTTTTGAGAGTCTTTCTTTTGCTTGAATTCTAGTTTCAAATATATTTTAACTGAAGTATCACTTCTGATGTCATTAATTACAAAATTTTTGTTCTTTTCGAAGAAAGAATTCATTATTTTTGTAATGATTCTTATATAATATTCAATTCCTCTTTTCTCAAAAAGGTCAAAGTATTTATCAAAATTTAGATCTTTACTTTTGTTTCTATAGGTTGTTGTTCTTACAATTCCTTTTCTAGTTTCTTTGTAATCACTAAAAATAAGATCTTCGAAGGGAAATACTTCTTTAAGCGTAAGTGGGGCAATTCTAACTTCAGCTTGGTTTATTTGTAAATGTTCTCTAATAAATGTCAGAAGTTCTGAGGTACTCATAGATCTTAATTGTTGTGATGTTAGGATTCGTTTACTTTTTACACCTCCAGACATTATATCAAGAAGTTTAATAACTTCTTTACGAAGATCATCTCTTGATATTGTATTAAAATGATCCATTTTTTAAATGAAGAAAGTACTACTTTTTCACTTTATTGATGGTAATGAAGTTTCCGATTTATTAGAAAAAAAAATTTATCAAAGAATTTCAAGAAAGATCAAACTTTCAATTCCCTCACTAAAGCAATGAAATCAATCATTTCCTTCTTTCTCATTTTCTGAACTTCACGAGCTTTTAGAATCATAGCTCTTAATTTATTATTCATTTCAAAAAGTTCTTTACGAACTTCATCTCTACTCATTTGCTTCAAATCATCAATAGTTTTTACACTCTGATTACTTTGATCACTTTTGAGAAGGTTATACATTTAAGAAGTAAATTTTTTTTCAAAATAAAAAAAAAAGATAAAATAAAAAACTATTTGATTATTGATATTAATAATATTGTTCTGTATAATGTTGTCTAAGAAATTTTAAAATACTGTGATTATATTTTTCAAGAAATTCTTTGAAATCTTTTAAATCACCAGTCATCAAAGATTTTAAAACATTATCTCTTTCAGAGTAAACATCAACATTAATTTGATCGAAATGATTAAACCTCAGATGAAGACTATTTATTTTATCAATGATATCAATCTCAGATAAACCAAATTTAATTAATCTATTATTATATTCTTCAATATATTTTTCATATGATCCACATTTATTGAATCTTACATTGATATAATCAATATCAAAGCAAGCACAGTTTTGTTGAACAAATAACTTTTCTATGGTAAACCATTCAGTTTCGCTCATTTCTTTTTCAACTTTATATATCATGTCTTCAACAACATCTTGATACACTTTCGAATAATCATCTCCAAGTAAAAAGATATTGTTTGAAAGAAAAATGCTCCTTTTATATTCAGATTTATTATTCAAATTGTTTATTATTTTTATATCCAATATAAATTTCACATTTGTATTTCTATCTTTCAGAATGTCTTCAAGTACTAAGTTCTCTTTTTCTAGTAGGAAATGTCTGACACTATCTGTCACATTAATGGCTTTGTCATTCAAGTAAATTTTTTCTAAAGTTTTATATGTTTTATTGTCTTTTACCCAATGAGCATAACATAAATCAGTATGATGAATATTAATAAATTCTAACATTTCTTTTCTATTCATTTTCTTAATATCTTGATCTTTTAAATATTCAACTCCAATACTTTCTACAATTCTTGAAACTTGATTATTCAGAATATCATCTTCTTCAAACGTTGTTTTGTAATTCATAATGATATTAATAACATCCTGACAAAGTTGAACCATAATTTTTTCACCTTTACAGTTGGTAACAATGTTTCCGATTTATTATAAATAATTTTTATAAAAGATTTTCAAATCTCTGGAATTATCAACCTTTCTAGAAGTCTAACAATTTTTGAAATAATTTTCTCGTTATAAATACCTATAATGCCTTCTGTCATTGAAATCTATGATCCAAAAAAGAGGAATGAGATAATAAAATCTTTTTTAAATAATAGAAAAGAACACAAATTCAAGAATTTAGAAGAGCGCAGCAATTTAGAAAACGTAGAAGATCACCGTATAGAAGTATTCAAACCCATACTAGAATCAAATAAGAAATTACAGGAAGAAATTATTGATGAAAAGAATAAGATAGTTCAAACTCTTAATTCATTTAAAGGAGTAACACAGCAACAACAAATTCTACCTCCTCCAGGAACTCCTACTAAACAAATCCAATCCACACCAAGTAAAACTTCGGAAATCAAAGTTAGTAGTCTAATTGCTACTTATCTTCAAGATCCTAGAGATAAAAGTAATGCAGGATATTCAATAAGATACTCTAATGAGACAAAGGGGTATACTATTGGAAATAAAGAAGTTACTTTTGATGATAATACGATGGAAATTGATAATGTAGAGTATAATGCAACTCCTGGTCTAATGGAATTATTAACTAAAAAATCTCCAGATCTCAATAAAATTATGAAAGATGACACTCAAAATTATCGAGAAATCTTACTTTGCTCAGATGCTCTGTATCATAAATTTGATAAAAGTAGTAAAAGATATAATGCTGATGCTAGTGATAAATGGAAATTCATTAAAGAGAATTATTTTGTAACCAAAGAAAAATCTTCTCAAGGAAGCTCTAAGCTTACGCAAAGTCCAAATGTATCTAAAAGTCAATCCCAAGGATCTGTAAGACATTCACCTAGTGAAGGTAGTAGTATATCTCAAGTCTTTGATTTCCTACCAGAAGATATTAATGCTCTTATGGATTCATTAAGATTATCAATAGGTTCTTATCAAGCTGGAAATAATGGAGAATACAATAAAATTCATGCAATTTTAGATGAATTAATTCGTAGGAGAAAAATAAAAAAGAAAGATTTACCGAGTATTTATTTAGGTATTGGTTTTTAACTTCTAGGAAGCTTGCTGACGCTGATGACGTTGAATAATGTTATTCTCTTTATTTGTTCCCTTCTTTACATATGCCCTGGAAACATTAGGAAATTCTTCTGAAACACCAACTCTTTTAAATTTATCACTAAGAAGTGTATCATCTATATCCAGATCATTGAGAAAATCTAGACATTCTCTATTTGTCAATGTCTTTTTATTCTTTAGAGTAAGAGAAAGATCAATTGAAGGTACTTCTACTATTTGTTCCTTTTGTTTTTCATTATATTTTTTTTCTAAGCTCATTGTGCTCATCTCTTTCTTTTTGAAATGCTTTTTCTACTTCCTTGAGCATCAATGATTTTTTCTTATTAGAAATTCCGAGACAATTGATTATAATACTCTTACACTCGCTTTTACATTCGCTAGTCATATGTTTTGTGAAAGCAAACTTGTAATTGAATTTATCACTTGTGGATAATTTAGAACTATCTATGGTTGTTATCATTTTCTCTAAAGCATCTAAATAATTCTGAGCTATTTCTTTTGTATGTTCATTCTGAGTGTATTCTAGAATTTCTGAGAAATCTACATCTTTTGTTCCATCAAGCTTTTTAATATCAGTTACGAATTTAGATAACTTTAATTGATCTATTTCGTTAGGAGTTCTATTCATTTATATAAGTAAAAATTATTACAACAATTTCATTTGGTATTATGGTATTATAGTATTGTAGATTGTAGGGTAATATGGAATAGTAAGGTAATATGGAATTGTAAAGTAATTTGGTATTGTAAAAAATATTTGTAATTAAATGGAAGTTGAAAAACTTATCGAAGAACTCAGAATCCATGACTTCAAAAAGAATAGTATAAATTCTTTTCATCAGAAAACTGGTATATCTCCGAAAACAATAAAGAAATATTTAGTTCAATATGATATACCACACAATTGTAAGGGTGTAAAACATTCTGGAAGCAGAGACTCTTTAGGTAGATTTTGTATCAATTTTCCTAAGATTCATCTTGAAAATGAGAATTCAAAAACTCAAGGATCTCCTAGGATTCACCATACTCAAGGAGTTCAAGGAATTTCAAATAATCAAGGACTAGTAAGGAAGACAGATCTCTTAAGAAATAAAAGAACACCTCAAGAACAAATAGATTTCATACAGAAGAGTATTTCTCAAAACTCAAATCAAAATAAGTAAAAATACTTTAAACACTTCCTGAATCTACCATCATCCATGGGACTAGTTTTATCAATTGTTAAAAAATTATACTTCGTAGACCAAACTTCTCTTGAAAATTCAAGAAATTCTTCTTTCTTGATTTCTGAACAGTGATCTCTGTATATGTAATCCAAATTCAATTTAACCTTGCGGAAAAATTATAAAAAGATTAGCATTCTCTCTTATTGTATTCTTTGGTAACTTAATATAATTCTGAGAAATGTAAAAACAATCTACACCAGAGTGTCTTCCTCTAGTATAATATTGTTCTATTTTATTTTGTTTTTCTAATAAAAGATCATCAAAAATTATTAGAGTCTTTTTATTGGGATCAAGTGTTGAAGGATCTGGAATATTTTCTAAAGAAGAACTACACATAACATCAATAATTCTTTGGGGATTTTCCTTTTCTTCAATTATGAAGTCTTGCTTTTCAAAACACCTCCTAATTTCTTTTTTACTTAATCCATTTTCGAAACCATTAATTAATGCTTGATAACAAGGTTGAAATAAGGTTGTACTAAAGATATAAAGATTATTATAATCAAGGTATTCTTCTCCTTCACTAGGTGAATGCCTTGCGGATCCTTTACCATTAGGTGAATCAAGGAGTAAATTCATAAGTAAATTAGTCTTTCCACATCCACTCTTTCCAATAATACAACCTCTTATTGATTGAGGAAGTAAAGGATTATTATTTCTTTCAGGATAATAATTTTTGACACTATAATCATTAAATTCAGAAGTCATTCTTCTTTAGAAAATAATTTTTTTATTTAAATGACAACATTATTTCTCAATTTGCATAGAATTAATGAAAAAACATTTTATTTTGATTTTCCTCCAAGTAATAAAATAAATGAGCTTGCAGTAGTCAAAGTTGATGGTATTCTTCAGTTACTAGAAGGTAATAAAAATCTAGATTTTGTTTATCTATCTTGCAATCTAGTTTGTGATACTTTTATCAATGAAAGACAAAGCAACGTTATTTGTAAATTTCCAATTCTTAAAGATAATGAAAAAATAAAAAATGAACCAATTAACCCAATTTATCACAAACTTATGGATAGACCAAATGTTTTAACTCTCAAGCTTGTTGACTCTTTGAATAATCTTATCGATTTCAATAGGTGTGATCTTCATGTAGAATTACACTTGAAAACAGAGCGTAAGCAGCGAAAGCAAAGCTTCCTAGAAGTGATAGTTTCAAGGTTTTGCTATGCAAAAACTAATGAAATAATTTAAATAAAAAGAATTTCTAGATCCTCTCAAAATCAGAGATTCCGGAATGATCTCAAATCCTTTTAAAACCAGATCCACTTTTTGAATTCCAAGGTGAATCCGAAGGAGAACCCTTTAGTGCTCTAAGAAATGCTGCATTCTTTTTATTCAATCCTTCGGATCTATTAGTATTCAAACCTTCGGTTCTTTTAGTAGGAAATGATTTTTGAGTAATACTTCCTCCTTCACTTACTTTTTTATTGTTTTCTATTTTTTCTTCATCTAGATTGTCAACTAGTTGTATTTTATCTTTCTCTTTTGGAGTTATAATAATGAAACTCCTTTCGGAACTTGATGTTTCTTTGAAATCAGAATTGAAGAATCTCATTGTAAAATATTTGATTCTTAGGATTTTGTATTAAAATTTAATAAGTGTAAAAAGTTTAAGATAAAATATTTAGTCAATCTAGGAATTTTCAATTTAGTCAATCCTTAGGATAAGAAATGTTCCATTTAGTCGATCTTTCAGATCTAGGAATCTTCGATTTAGTCTACAACAAGAGATCTCCTATGTTCATTTCTGAAATCTTGTAGTTCAACACCTTGGTAATCTTCACCTTGGAAATGATTTTTTGTTCTCACAAAAATTGGATTCCTATTTCTCGGATTTCTATTTTCCTTGTTGAAAAAGGTTTTTGGAGAAAGGACCATCCAAATAGATCTACCTATGAATATATAAAAAAGAGTAACACCAATAGTTACATAAATCCTCCATATCTTGATGTAATACTTCTCAAAGATGCTAGAAACTTCATCTAATATTTCATGAGGAATCATTCCATCTTGACTATTTGAGTGTAGATCAATGGATACATCAGCTTTTTCACGCATCTCATTAATTAATTCTTCCTCAATATTGGTCTTAGTATCCATAAGAATGTGCTCATGAAAGATCACTTTATCATCTAAAAAGTTGAGATCAAAATCATTAAAACTCTTGAGATTCACAATCTCTTCGCTTCTAGGAAGTTTACCGAAGGAAGTTTTTCCTAAAGAACTGGAAATAATTCCTTGTGAGTAATACCAAATCTTATCTCCAAGGGATCGTATTCTAATGGGTATTTGTCCTTGAGTAAGAGCTAAACTTCCTTCTATTCCAAAATGTGTTAGATCAATAAATTCAATTTCTTCATCAACTAAAGATTTACAAAATGTTACTTCTACAACATCTGCGTTAGCAAAGCTTCCTTGAGAAGTATCACTAACTAGTTGAACTCTTATTGCTGAATGATTTAGTTGTTTTTGAATGTATCTTCTAGGATTCTCTCTTATTAGTGTTTCAAGAAGAGAAGTATGTTCATTAAATATATCACACATTACTTCAGTTGTATGGCGTAGTAGGTTATTTGATTTGTTCTCAAGGTATTGAAACTCTCCAGCTGCTTGAAAATCTGAGTAAACTTGCCTTTTGGTCCTTTGAGATTTTCTATTTTCAAATTCTTTTAATGCATATTCAGCAAATTTAGTAACGTATTCATCATAACTTGGAAAAGTATTACAAGCTTCTTTAGTTTTGATGAAATCGGAGATTTCTTTATCTTTAGACCTTAGGTAATCAGCATAACTTGGAAGCAGTAAACAATCATTTTTAATCTTTGAGTATTCTTCATAAGTAGGTAATGAAAAAGGCCTAGAAGTGTCTTCTAAACTTTGATTCGTAGATCTTTTGACCTTTTTGGTAGTATTTTCAACTTTTTCAACGTTTGTAGATGCTTTAGCTAATCTTTCCATTTTTTCCTTCTTTCTTTTTTCGAACTCTAGATATTGCTTCATTTTTTCTTCTCTTCTCTTCTCAAATTCTTTACGATCAGCTTCGTATTTATCTCTTACTTCTTTGTCTTTTTCCGTTTGGAGTTTCTCACGAAGTTCTCGATCCTTTTGGATTTGTTCTTGTTGTCTTTTATAATATTCTTCTCTTTCATTTTGAAATTTCTGAGGATTAATACTCATTTCTTGAACACTTGGATTTGAAGGATTTGATAACTGAACTTGAGGAATCAATCCTTCGGATCTAGGACTTCTCGATTCTGAAGGAAGTTTTTGATTTTTTTGAATTTCCTTGACTGCAAAACCTTCTTCACTTATTGTTAGGTCAAGATTACAATCTCTGATTATTTTACTCTTATTTAGACTTAAAGCAATTTGATTTTGACTATTAATCCAAAGACCATTATTCATTATTCCATCTAATTTTCCAATTGAAATATATTGACAATTCTGGGAAGTATTGACATCCCAAATCATAATTTCATTAGTTTTTGAACTACAATAACCATCCTGATATTTACAATTACTTAAGTCAGAGAGAACATTAGATGGTCTACTTTGGTTAAAGTGAGAATAGACCTTAGTCTCAATAATTACACAATTTTCTTTGTAATATCTTTTACTGGTAAAGAAACTAGTAAATCGATTTGGATAATCTTCATTCACTTTATTATTTGTACTATATATTCCTTCTTTACCTTTCCCTAAACTTCCATATTCACATTTCTTATTTGCAATCCATTCTCTACATTCTGCAACACTAATAGAACGATGATTCAATTCCTTTTCTACTAAGTGCTCATATCCTGAAAAATCTGTATACATTGATACTTCACTTATTAATTTCTTACACAACTTAGCTTCACTTGAGTATTCAATTATGTTCGGTTTGAAGACTTCATAACTTACTACTTTTGATTTTTTATTATCATTTAATTGTCTATGATAATTGCATTTGTGTAATTTCGGAAGTCTAAAGTATTGTACTGGTGCATTAGAAGTACAAATTAGTGTAGCTAAAATATCATAATGAGTAAATATGAAAAAGAAATAGAATTGCAATAGATTCATTTACTTCAGAAAATTTATTTTAAATAAATTGAAAAATTATCCTGACTTTCTTTGAAAGTTGTTAATTAAATTAATAAAGCGCTAATTCTGAAATTCTCAAGATAAAAATGACTGTTGAAGCAGTAGACAGAATACTAATTGTTGATAGTCCAATTATTCAAGATCAAAGTATTCAAAAAGAAAATTTGATTAGCATATTTCCTTCATCTGGTAGTAGTTTAAATCAACACGGAGAAATTAATTTTATCATAGAAACTTGTGATCAATACTTCTACTTTCTACTACATAAATCTTACATCTACTTAGAAGCTTCTTTGACTAAATTAGACTCTAATGCATTAAGTGACACTGATGAAGTTACATTGACTAATAATGCTCCAATGTTTTTATTTGATAGAGCAACTTATAGTATGGATGGTATGCAAGTTGAAAATATCATTGATCCTGGAAGAGCTTCACTTATGAAAGGCCTCCTTACTTATTCTTCCACAATGAATAAACAAAATACTTTTGGTTGGATCCTCGAGACTAAGGATATCATGAATTATAAGATAAATAAATACACTAAAAATAGAAAAGGCTTACTTACCTTCTGTATTCCACTGACTCATATTTTTGGCTTTGCTGAATGTTATAATAAAATAGTTTACGGAAGAAAACACACTCTTTCACTTTACAGATCACCAGAAAATAAAAATTCTATAACGTCCACAGATCCTACTAAATTTACTGCTAAGATGACTATTAATAAACTTCAATGGATAATTCCTAAAATTATGCCTAGTCTTGAGATGCAAAACAAACTTCTTAATTTATTTGAAAGTAATAAATTAGTTCAAATGCCTTTTATTTCTAGACAATTTGAGAGTTATAATATCCCAAATGGTAATAGAGAATTCACTTGGAAACTTGGAACTAAATATGACAAAATAAAATATATTGTTCTCTCTTTTCAGACTGCTAGAGATAACAATTATCTGAATGCTGCTAAATTTGATAATTGTGGACTTGAAGAAATTTATGTTGAACTCAATAGTGAAAGGTATCCATATGAATGCTTAAAATTCGACTTTGATAAATTTAATGCAGTCCAACAATACAATTTTGCAAAAGAATTTAGAAATAGTTATTACGAGTCAGTGAAGGATTACATTTTCATGGAAGAAGATGTGTATTATTATTATTATCCTTTATTAGTATTTGATGTTTCAAAACAGAATGATAGAATTATTGCATCTCGACCTGATGTTACAATAAAAGCCAGCTTCGCTAAAAACATTGCTCAAAGTACTAAATGTTATTGCCTCATTTTGAGTGAAAATGTTGTTGAAGTCAAAGATAATAGAGTTAAGGTTGTCAGTATCTAAGACTTCATATCACTTTCAAGAATCCAAGAGTTAAACTTATCTGGATATCCATACCACTTGACAAATAACTCTTTTACTTTGTTTCTAGTCCTATGTTTCAATACTTTCTCGATTTTGAACTCCTCTTTGGTATTTTTGTAAAGTGTAAGTTCTTCTTCATAAAACTTTCCTTTGATTTCTTCATCTGCTAAGTCTTTTATGGAATACATAATTATCCCATCTCTTCCAGATGGGTGAACTTCAGAAATTTTGAATTGTTCAGTACTCCAATTAGGTAGATATCCTTTATCAAATATAGCTTTGTATTTTGTAATACGAACAGTATCATCAACTTTGAACTTCGAGAATTTTGGAATTTCTTTTGGAAATAAATTATTGTAGACTATGCTTTCATTTTCTATTTTTGAAGCCTGCGTGGGAGTCATTTTAATTGAAGTGTGATAATGATTATTATATCCCCAGAGTAAATCATCGAGGATTGTTGTCCATTTATGATTTCCTTGATGAGTAAACATTTTCCACATCTTTTCTTTTAATGTTCTATTAAACCTTTCGATAATAGAAGCTTTCTTATCTGAATAAGTTGAGAAGTGATTAATTTCTAATGATTTGAAAAGCTTATTCATATTCGCATTATAATATTCTTTACCATTATCAGTTTGCATCTTTTTGGGTTTTCTTTCTTTAAAGATACTCTCAAGAGCATCTGCAGTTTCTTTACCACTCTTTGATTTTAGAGGCACTACCCATGCAAACTTACTAAAACAATCAATGATAGTTAAAAGGTATTTATAACCTTTATTTTCTTCTTCATAAGGAATCATTTCTACGAGATCAGATTGCCATTGTTCATCTATTGCATTAATGTAGACTCTTTGTCTCTTAAAATTCTTACGAGCTGGTTTGTGTAAAGTGTAAACATCTTGTTCATTTAGAAATTCTTTGACTTTTCCAATTGGAAGCTTTGTTTGACGCTGCAATTCATTGATACCATAGAATCCTGTTTTTGGAGAATAATAAGCTTTTTCTAAAAGATCTCTTTCACCTTCGAAACTTGTGGATTGTCTAAGAATTTTAGATTTTTCACTAATTTTAACCTCCTTGATATCTCCTAATCCAGAACCTCCTGTGATTGTTGGAATTAGCTTACACTTCATTGTATTACAATCTTGGCATAACCCTTTTATCATAGAACGTTTCGAGCTTGTTTCAACATTAAATATGTCAGTAGTGTCAGTATATTTTTTACATTTGAAACAGTATACCAATTCCATAATTTAGAAGTTAAAATTTTTTGGCTACAAATATCTTGTTTGATTTTTGTGAAATGGGGGACGTTCAGTGAAAATGGATGTCTTCACTAGAAAGTGAATTCACTTCCACCTAGCCATGAACCCCAAACATGGCTACCTCACCTGAGGTATTAACTTTTTTCACTTGACTTCAATCAAATAAGATATTTATTTTACTTTTTCAAAATAAAACAAGAAGATAAAATATCAACGAACATGAAATAACAAAAAATTAACAACAATCAAATGATTATTCACTTTCTCCCCTTCCGGAGAAGATTCTTCAAGTCGTTACATACACTTTTTTTTTTCTCAGAATTTCGATTGCTCATTTAACATTTCCTGCTGAAATATATCTTATTCATTTAAATTCTTTGTTGTTATTCTGAAGACGTTCATAGTAGTTCGTTGAATCTTTCTTCTCGTTAAACATAATAAAATCTCCGATCATTGAACACATCTTTCACTGTTCGAAGAGATTCACCAATTTCGTTAAATTGATTTTGTAGTAAAACCTGCAAATAATGAATAATCTAGTGTATCAAACAGAAAAGACTTACAAGTTCTTTCTGTTCACTTTTACACTTTTTATGGAGAAGTAGAGATTTCTTGACACGAAAAGCATTCCCATCTTAGAAGAAAATATTGAACTTTGCTTGAAAAACATCTTCAAAATGAAATAACAACACAAAAACTGAAGAAATTCTGCGACGTAAATCGTTCTCAAATGATACACTTCGTTCTTTCATACCTGTTTGCCAGTACCTTCGAGAAGTTTCGAGTGAGACCAAACTCGTCGAGTTCTAGATCTTACAGATTGACCACTCTCTCTCTTTTTCTCCTTCTGTTCTTTCCTTCACTAGGTGAATGTCTTTCAGATCCTTTGGTGTGACACCTTCACCCTGCCAATTTCTCTTTCTCTCTGTGTGACCTTCTTTTCTCTTCCTCACTGTGACCGAGCACAAACACACGTTTGCCACAGTTGAACCAGACGCACGCGACGCGATACGCAAACGCGTTGGGCTAGAGTGGAAGGCAGAGACGCAGAGGAAAGCGAGAGACAGCCAGCATCGCATTTCTTCAGTTTTTTGTGAATAGAAAAGAGATTTTCTTTTCTTCTGTAGTTTGCGTTGTGCATGATTTTACATCCATAGCTATCATTGTTTTTCTCGATAAGTTTTAGTTAGGTAGTTAAGGAAACCGGGAAGGCAAAAGGATTTCTGTGTAAAAGCTAGAACCACCGATGCTAATTTTGATAAATCTCAGTTGATTTTAAGTAGAATTTCGAAAATTTGCATATGAAACACGCCAGAAATACTGGGAAAAAACATTTTCATTTTCTCCCTTTGTTTGTTTCCGAATTGTCGGGTTCCCCTTGTTGTTAAGTTTTGCTTTTTGTTGTCATAAAATTTACGTCCTTTTACTTAATTTTCTAAAGCACGTACAGTATTACGCCAATTAGAAGTAATAATTCTACTAAGTTGCGGTGCACTCTAACTGTGCTAATTTTTTTTCCGGAAATGGGCGCTTTTTCTTTCTTTCTTTCTATCTTTTCCTATCTTAAAGAGTTTGTGTAAACAATTAATTCTTTTTTTTTCAGATACCTCGAAATGTCGAAATGGCGCAGTCAATTCGAATCAAGATGATGGACAAGGAAAAGAACGTGGCATTGTCTGGAAATTTCATCACCGAAAGCTCTATCAGACACGCTTTTCTTCTTCCGCCAGATGCAATTGTGGAGTTGTCGTTTGAGGCCAATGGCATGCAGATTAATTGCGGGTAAGTCATATGTTGAATTATTGATGCTCTAACAAACCAAAAATCAACAGTTATAGCAAGTTTCCGGATTTTAAAGAATTCTGGTGGTAGTAACACACGAGTCACAAATTGCGCTAACAGAATTTAAGCCTTGTAAGAAAAAAAAAATCAAAAATTTCCGCGGTGTTTTATGTGTTTATAATAACTAAATTCAAATGATAAAACAATTTATTATATCAAACTTTTACACATTTAAGTTTTAGTTAGGTAGTTAAGGAAACCGGGAAGGCAAAAGGATTTCTGTGTAAAAGCTAGAACCATCGATGCTAATTTTGATAAATCTCAGTTGATTTTAAGTAGAATTTCGAAAATTTGCATATGAAACACGCCAGAAATACTGGGGAAAAAAAATCATTTTCATTTTCTCCCTTTGTTTGTTTCCGAATTGTCGGGTTCCCCTTGTTGTTAAGTTTTGCTTTTTGTTGTCATAAAATTTACGTCCTTTTACTTAATTTTCTAAAGCACGCACAGTATTACGCCAATTAGAAGTAATAATTCTACTAAGTTGCGGTGCACTCTAACTGTGCTAATTTTTTTCCGGAAATGGGCGCTTTTTCTTTCTTTCTTTCTATCTTTTCCTATCTTAAAGAGTTTGTGTAAACAATTAATTCTTTATTTTCAGATACCTCGAAATCTCGAAATGGCTAATACCATCCGTATTAAAATGATGGACAAGGAGGTGGAAATAGATTTGTCGAGCAATGTTTTGACTCAGAGCACCGTCAAAAGCCAGTTTCTGCTTCCTTTGGATGCAGTTGTTTCGTTGAGCTATGAAGTTAACGGTCGTCAGAAAGGATGCGAGTAAGTCATATTTTGAATTATTTCTGCTTTATTTCAATTAATTTAGAGTGAATGAAGCCGGCACGACGTTTTTGCTTCCGGATCGATGGCCCGCTATCCAGTTTTTCGTTGACTCGAATAAGGCACCTTCGCGTCCAGCAACGCCAGCAGATCAAGGTATTTTTTTAAATATTTCACACCTTTTATTGATTTTTACATTTTAAGATTTATTTTAAACATTGTCAATTTATTTATCAATTCTAGGTGCTACTAATCCGAAAAGGCAAAAACTGGACCCGGCTCCCGAACAGCTCCTTGTTGATGGTGATTTGGCCGCTTCTATTGGACAATATGCTCTGTTTTACAATGTGAAAAGCGACGACTACAAAAGATGCGCGATCCCGTTGAGCACGAAACTCGCAGCAACATTTCAACATGGCGAGAACAAAAAGATCAAAATAGGTGTGTTAGTAATGGGTTTATTTTAATTGGCTATTTTTAGATGATGAAATTGTAATTCGCTCGTGGTCGGATGAGAAGTTCAATGTAAAAACTCGTGTTGTGAGAATCATTGAAGAACTCGATGTGATCATCTTGAAATCGGACGAAAAAGATTTGTGTAATCAAAGTTTGCCTTTGAGTCCAGTTCCGCCTCAAAAAGGAATGGAATATCTGATGGTAATTTTTTATCAAATGAAATTTTTTCTAAATTACCCTTAAAAACACTTTTTTTTAGATGGGATTTTCGATTCTTCACAACAAGACAAGCCATCTTTCACTGTCTGCCGGAATCATCGCTAGTGATGTGAAGCGAAGATTTCGATATACGGGATCGAGTGGCTCATTCAAAGGAGATAGTGGTGGCGGATGTTGGAACAAAAAGGGGCAATTAATAGGAATGCAAGTCGAGGTGGAAAAGGTGGGGCACACGAAAGATGACAAAGGACGACCTGCATCTCCTGCATGCGGAGGTCGTTGTTGTATCGTCGCAGTCTATGATATTCTCGTGGCGATTCGGGTAATATTAATTGTTATTTTCACTCAAACAATTTTTGGATTTTAGGATTTGTTGCCACCGGCCGACTCTGATGAGGAATATGAATGGAACGAATGAATTTCTTGATCTTCTTTATCGGTTGTTTCTCGTTGCTCATAAAATTTCTTTTTGTCTAAAAATTATTTTCTTTTTGTATTAAAACATTTTTCTCGGGTCACAAATTATTCTTTTTGGTTTATTGAAAAATTCCCCTTTTTTTTCCTGTCGCGTTCTGAATTCTGTTTATAAACATTATGTGTGAAATTTAACACAAAAGCAAAGAAAATCGGTAAAGTATCTCGCATGAAGATTCCTCTAAAGTTCGTGAGTCCTAGAAGGTCTACCAATTCTAAAAGATCAAAGTTTGTTAATGCCTTTAGATTTTTATTGAATCTTATTTTCATCATTTAATAGCGATAAAATCATTGAAAAGTCTCAAAATTCAAAAGTGGGCAAAATGGTCACTTCTACGTCCAGCCTAAAAGTGACGTTTTTCAAAAATGACTGATTTTCGATGAGCTTAGACACTTTTTTGATGAAAATAAGCCTTAAAATAGTCAAAAAGTGCAAAAAACGTCATTTGGGCAAAATGACCGTCCAGCGTCAACCATTTGTATACTACTAACATTTTCTGATCTCTATTCAACTTTCACGATTTCCCATCAAATCAATCCATCAAAATCGCCCGCTACCAAATTTTTTATTGTCGAAAATCGGCTGATCTGATCAAAATTGAAAAAGGAACCGCAATTTGCGCCAAATCACTTTTGAGCGGGTGGATTTGATGTGTACGTACCGAAAATTTTTCTGTTAATGAGCAAATTTTGAGAGATTTGATCAGATCAGATCAGAGTACATTGAGAAAAGAGCCTAGAAAGTTGGTGCTAATATTTTTTTTTTGCCAGATTTACTAACTATAATGCCGACTTTTTGACCTTAGCAACTTTGAAACAAAGCGTTTTGACCTTTGCGGGTGGAAAGTTTCATTTAGAAAACCCGTTGAATATGAATTTCGAAAATAACATCATGTTCTTAATTCCAAAATATACAATACCCAACTATTTTCTGGTCAAATATTAGACATTGGAGTTCCGCGTTTCCTGAGGTGAGTTGTTCCCTTTTGAGGTGGCCAAATTTGAGACTAGAGCTTTCTGATGTGACATGGCTTGCGTTATTTCATTATTCATACAAAGAAACGGGAAGTTTCCCAATGAAAAGAACATTTCGTTTCAAACCTTGTAACTTCATTTTATTTCAAGTTGAGTTGAGTTATCAATAATACTATTCTCCACTCAGTCATTTCTCTTGGAATAAGTTGAAACGCGTTCTTTTTTCAGAGTACAAAATGGTGCTCACCAGGGCGGAAAAGGCAAAAAACGATGAGCAAATCATCAACACGGCGATCACTTGGGAAATTTTAGAGGTAAGGAATGAAGAAATTCTTGCCAATTTTTTTAAGCATTGAACTTTAAGCAGAATTTGTAATTCTAATTTCAAGGAAATCCCTGAACAAAATGCATACCGTAAATACTGTAATTGGACCCCATGGGGTACTATTTTTTCCCTCCCCCTCTAGGGTGGAGGTACTATTAGAGGGTGGGGCACTATTAGAGGGTGGGTCACTATTTTACACCACTGTTCAAGTTACTAAATCAAGATACATTCAAATAATTTTTTCAAAAGCAAACTTTTTCTTTAGTTTTTATTGGTTTTAACCATTTGAAAATTTAACAAAACTAAACAAAAACAACTAACAAGCGAAATCAATAGAAACATCCGAATCAATAAATTCATCATTTTCTTGATCATCAATTCCTCGATGTCCTTGAAATTGCCGTGGGTGCGAGCGGCCCCAAGAGGTCCTCGATTTCCGTCTCTGTCCGATTTCCGTCTCTGATCTCTAACACCAACTTCTTTGGCTCCAACCATGCACTTGCTCGTCGAAGCATCCAGCCAAACCGTCGTTTCATCACAAGCAACAATGTGCTTGTAATCGCCTTCTTTGATTGTCTTGTTCAGCCTCAGAATGTGCTCGACGATGGCCTTCTCAAATTTGCTCGGCAGCTTTTGACAAGTTGTTGTTGGTGCCCTCAAAGAAAGTTGGTGACGCCTCAAGAACGACTCCATCCAGCCATGGGTTCTTTTGAAAGAAATTTCAGCTTTTTTGAATCGATTAGCCGCTTCATTCCGCTTTAAAAGAGTTGTTTGTAATTACGCGTTAGGTGGGGGTGGGGTACTATTAGAGCGGTGGGGTATTATTTTTTCCCTCCCCCTCTAGGGTGGGGTACTATTAGAGGGGTAGGGTCCAATTACAGTATTTACGGTAGTTGAGCCTATGATTAACAGTTCAAAAAATCAAATTTCCAGTACGATATGCAAAAAGCGTTCGGAAGTCTAGCGAAAATCGGTGAGAAACGAAGCGCTCAATTGATGGCTGACGGGAATGTGAGTGTTTTGAGGAAATGACGGTGTAATGGGAAGGAAATCTGCAATTTATTCGGTCTTTGAGTTACAAATTAGCTAATTTAGCAAGATTCTGGGTTGTGAAGTGACAAGTGTTTCAAAGGAAACGGGATGTGAATAGAAAAGAAATGTGCAATTAGGTTGTTCTGGTTAATCTAGCATTGATCGATTGAAAGCACAAAGTACAATTCACCTATTTTAGGGTTATCTTTCATACATCGCTTTGGTTGTTTTTGATTGGACGACTGATCGAGATCTTCTACCCGAGAAAGCCGTGCTAAAGGTTAATTTTAAAGAGAATCGAGTCGACTGAGGAGGCTTTTTGTCAATTAGACTTATAAAAAAGCAATCAAATTAAAGCATTAAACTTCATCTCGAAATAGAAGGTTATTGGCATTTAATAAAATTCAAGTTTCAAGTTTGATCGACTCAAAAGAAAAATTGATTGGCTAGTTTTGCCCTGATCGTACTTCATTGTCAAATTAAAATCTAAAATTGAAATTTTAACTGAATCCCTCCAGATCACCTCTTGCGACAAAATGGAGATTCTGATCAAGGAGGTGCCGGGATTTGAGATGGATAATGTCAGAGAAAAATGCGCTGCGGTGAGAAATTTACCCAAACTCAAGGCATTGTTTCAAATCTCACATTAATGAGTTTATTTTAAATTTTTTTACTATCCAGGCCAGCGACAATGAGCTGAAATTCTACGAAAATGCCTTTAAAACGCTGAAATTTTCCAACGAGCTCCGCGTGCCGCAATTCTTTTGTGGACGAGATTTTGGCATTGATGGAGTGGAAGCGGGTTTGTTTCTAATTTTAAAAGATTTGAATGAACTTTTAACTTTAAGTCAAGCTATTTACAGTTAAGAAAAGTTATTGTCAAAATACCAAAAGCAATTTCTAGGCTATTTCGCCATTGAGCACTTTGACAACGTGGAGAATCGCCATTTCTACAATAACATCCAAGAGTCGGCCGTTTTAGAGATTATTCGACAATTAGTCATCATTCATACGCATTGTGAGTACAATGGAAACAAGTTGGCTTTGAAATGAAAAGTACTACAAATTTGTAAAGTTTGAACTTGGTAGCATCTCTATTAAAGTCGTCAAGTTAGACCTGAAAACAGATCCTTTGAAACTAGAAAATTTTAATCGATGAAGTAACCATTTGAAGCCTAATTTAGTCACAGATATTAGAAATAAAGCTGTAATTTAGAAAACATTTCAATAGGTTCATTTGCTAACGAATTTCAGCCTACAATCATCCGGAAATGATGGGGAAAATGGACGGGAATGTGTACGAACAACTCTATGGCGATTTCGCCGATATAAAGGTTTCATTTTAGCTACTTGAGATTTATAAATGCTAATAGTTCAATGGCTTTAGTGTACTCTGCTCTCCGAATCCCGTAAACATTCCCTTTCTAGCGCACTCAATTCTTCTATTTTCCCCACAAAGCAACGGTGTCTCGAAGGAAAATAGAGGAATTGCGTGTTTGTGGGAGAGCACAAAGTGCACACCGAACTTTTAAGTAGTTTAAGCTGTATTTAAATTTCAGAAAATGGAGAAAGCGATCCACGAGGCGGGCACAACGTATCCAGAGCTGAAAGAGAAATTGGAAAAGCTCAAATCCCAGCTGAAGCACTTTACGAATTGGGAGACCTATCAGAAGAAGCTGCATGAATCGTGTGAGTAAAAACTGAATAAATTTCAAGTTTAACGGCTAAAGCTTCTGCTTTGAGATCTGAGTCTCTTCTGGATTCGGCTCTATCCCAGAATTGGGCACATTTATTCTATTGCTGAACGGGTAAAGCTAATGGCTTGAAATAAGCAAGAAAAAAGTAGGCCAGAGATGGGAATATTACTGCGAGCTATGCCAAGATTATGCTGTCGAGTCTCTGCAAAAAAATTCGAGCCAATTCGTTGTGTTCCAGGCAAGACCCGAATGTTTTGCCACGGTGATTTGTGGACCGGGAACATGTTGTGGAGGAAGGATGAGGCGGGAGACTATCGAATGTTGGTCATGATCGACTGGCAGGTGGATTGACTGGGCAAATAGCTATTGTAGATCAATAGTTTCTTGGGGTGAATAGAGTTTACTTCGGCATCCACCGCAGGCTTTTGTTTGACCTGATTTTCATCATCTGTCAGTCAGAATTGAAATCTCGAAAATGCAAAGGATCCTTGAATTTGTAAGTGATTTTAACGGTAAACCCACTTATTAAGGACCTTTGTTTCAAAATGATGAATGAAGAAATCAAGCAAAGCAGTCCATCGCTAATTAGCAAGCATAGAAATATTTCAGCTCTTAGTTTTGAACTTCAAAATTAGCACCGAGCCTAGCAGCAAATGAACCAAGCGCGAAAAGCTCTTGTAGTTGAACGTGTCTCCTTTTTTAACCAGTCAACCTTTGCAGCTTTGCCATCTCGGCAATCCACTTGATGATTTGGCCCGTTTGTTGACGAGCGCCATCTCGAAAGAGAGCTATTTGGAAAGGTTGGAAAGCTGGGATTTTGTAGGAATTTTATTTTAGACGAGATTTTTACTTGGAGACCTATTACAAATGGTTCAAAGAGAACACGAGTGGACACCCAATGCCCTGGGAATCATTTGATGAGGTGGCATTGATTGGGGAAGTTCTATATTTATCTTTTCAGTTCTTGAAACAGTATGAGCACGTCTTCATTTTGACAACCGTCATTTTTGGCCCGGGTTTAGCGAATTTCACGAAGTTCCTCTTCGAGAAATGTCGAGGTGAGCTTGGGGGAAAGATCAGGTTTCAAAGAGGTCGGCTTAAAATGAAATCGTGTACTGTACATTTCCCACGTGTACATTTCCCAAAGTAAAACTTAACATGCTGGTAAATAGGTACCAATGAATCAATTATCTAAGCTGGAATTCCGATTACAGTGATGTGAATAGTATCAGGCTGTTCAGAAAATCTTTTCGTTCCTTTTCGTACTTCCATTGAAAAATCAAAAAAATTCACGAATTAATCTACGGTTTGCTCTAAAGAAAAAGTGTTTATTGTTCGATTTCCCATCTTTTTAAGTCAATTTAGGTTCACTTTTAAGCAATTTCGAGTAGGAAAACACGTGTTTTTCGTAAAAATCTATAAAAGCCTCTACAAAGAAATTGGTTGATTCAATTTCTCCGAAAATTTGGCTATTTACCAAACCTACTGTGCTCTATCTCTTATCTATTGACACGAAGATAGGTTTCCTTAGCTAAAGTGCTCTAAACCTTAGCCTTTTCATTAGCTCTAAACCGCATTACCTTTTTGACTACCCGACCTCACGCTCCTCACCAAGAAAATCCAGACATTTTAAACCCGTTCTAATGCTATTTTGCAGAAAAATAATTGAGTTTCTAATGAAAAAAAACAATAGTTCAATTAGTGCATTGGTTGCTTTTAAACGAAAGTACGAAAAGGAACGAAAAGACTTTTTGGAAAGCCTAATAAAGATGAGGGACAAGGCCTTGACTCACTGGTTGTGAATACTTGCATATCAACAGGTTAGGCCCAAAGTTCACCGTATTTCTACCAATTAATTCAAATGTATTTTCAGAAGAGGAAAAAGTGGAAAAAAAGAAGAGGAAAAAGTGGAAAAAAGTGGAAAAAAAGAAACCAGTGGAAAATGATCCCAAGGCGCTCGTCAAAAAACTCGTCAACAATCGAACTAGTCGACGTTAGTCAAGCAAACTTTTCATGAACATTCAGATCAAAAATTCATTTTTACTAGAATGTAGAGGAGATTTAGAACTTTTGAATAGTACATAACAGTTATCGATATCTTATCGCCAAGCTGAGAAATGTACAAAAGTGTAAAAACGGTGATCTCTTTCTTACCAATCTAATAGAAAACTTCAAACGAGAAGGCAATTAAAGATCATTTATTATATTATATATTCAATAAAAGGTATTATTATAGAAGACCTGAAATTAATATATTTACGTAATAAAGGGAAAGAACTTTGAAAAACTCTATAGCTTTGACCCATTAATTCATTGAAAAAGTTTTCTTCTTTCAGAGGATTTTTTTTGGCTTGCAAACCGTTCTGAAATGAGATTTTGGGCGAAAAATTTGTACAAAAAAAAGAGGTTTTACAAAAAAAAGCAACGTTTTTTAACTAGCATACGGTGGTTTGTCAAATTAAAACACTATAAGGCTATAACCCAATGAAATCGTTACATTTACGCAACATTTTCCTTTCATTTAAGCGCAATACTATTAAAATTCTATCACAAATCTCATCTAAAAGTGTCTAAAAACAATTCTACGAGGATTTAAAGTCAAAACAACTGTCCAGTTGTTTGGAACATCACGAAGAATGAAAAAAGAAGATGGCTGTGTGTTCCCTGTGAGCGAGCACAATCGCGCTCGATCTGGCATACGACGCCTGCGGATATACTTCCTTTCCGCCTCTCAAATCGGAAGCGTCCATTTTGGGTCATCCGGTAACCAATCCGTTGTCTGCCCCATGTGGTCACCGCTTCCCAAAAATTAACCTCGGCTGTAGGGCTGGTCAACCCAGTTCCGGCTCATTTTGACCATTATGGCGGGTTCTCTGTCGGTCGGAATGGGATCCCAAGTGCCTGTAAAAGGGTGCTGAAGGGAGCCGCTGTGAATTTTGGATTCATCCCAAGGATTTCGGTCCGCAGGGGCAGCAAGAAACTCATGAAACAAAACGAGTAAACGGGGTCAAGCATTGGAAAACACTAGAGATGATGTTGGCCTAAAATCGCTGTTTGTGGCCTGAAATGGCCTAAAATGAAGCTTTTTCAAAAAACAGAAGCTCTTGCAGCTTAGTGGCTGGAAGGTAATTCTTATATTAGTTTGGAAAGAAAGTTCGTAGAAGGCTTTTTACTCGAACAGTTTGCTCTTTAATAAACCAAACATAAAACCATCAATTCATTACAATTATTTTGCATTATTATTGGCAACTTCTACGTATTTTAGAGTCAATTTGCGGATCTCTCTTTCGTTGTAGAATTTGAGTTTCTGTGTGAGACAAGTGTGAGACTCAAAAATGGAGGACTGGAGATGTCCCAGTTTCAGCACTTTCTGCAAAAGAAATCCATTTTGGTGTCAATGGAAAAGTTGTAGAGAATCAAAAATGAAGCTTATATCCAAATTTTCAAAACGATTCAAAAACTGGTTTTCAAGCAATGCCAAATTTACGAATTTCCACAAAACTTGCATTTTAAGCGAAACCACTAAGTGTATCTTTTTGGGAATTTGGCTATAAGCCTAATTTTTGATTCTCTACAACTTTTCCATTGACACCAAAATGGGTTTCTTTTGAAGAAAGTGCTCAAACTGTCACATATGACAATAGCCCGCAGTTTTCAATTCACCAACCCAATAGTACGCCAAAAGTCTAAATATTACAAAAATTAGCTCAACCTGCTTTAAATCCAAAACTCTAGTGACTCCATTTCTGGAATGCGTGACTGGGGACAAAGAGGCACAGATCGAACAAACTTGTGGACTATCGACTCCGAAAAGTGATTGCAGGTTGGACAGAACAAAGAAAAACATTTTGACAGAACATAGTTTAGTGAAAAAGTGAAAATCATGAAGTGTCGAGTGATCGAAACGGGGAAACTCTGCGACTCGCTGAACTCGACCAAAATAGCGGTCAAATTTTTCAAACTGATCGTCAAGCATAGGGTTTGTTGACAGAAATTGTATATTTTAACAAATCAATGTTTTTTGAGTTATCCAAAAACTATTTAAACAGCTCTCAGCTGAAATTTCAGCTCTCTGAATTCGCTCATTGTTCCACGGAGGCTTTAGCGGCACTTGATGCATTGAGTTGAACTCTACAAAGCGTTTCCTTGAATCTAGTAGACTTTTTGTGATGTTAATAAAGTTTTGCGTAAATAGAAAAGGCTAATACAAATTGATAAGCTAATAGAAATGAGTCTGCTTGGTCAATTCTGAATTGATGATGTTTTATGTTGAAGGTTACTTATTCGAGTAGCTGAACAAAGTAGTGACAAAAGGTTGAATGAATCACAAAAAAGGCTGATTAATTACACCTCAAATGTCAAAAACTAGCAATCTAAAAACAATAAAGCCTTTTTTTACAATGTCGACTTATTTTTAAAGTTGATCTTAAGTCAACTTTGATGATGTAAGACACTCCTTAAGATTAAGTAACTTAACTTAAGTTCACGTTCTAAAACCGGGCTCAGGTTAAGAGATTTTGTTCCACTCATCCGTTTGTAGCAAACTCAAGTTCCATAATTGTTGAATAGCAATAGTTGTGAGATTCGCGAGCAACCAGAAGTCACTGGGGACGAGATTATCTCGAAAACGTTTCTACTTGCATGTTTTCAATTTCATTCCTTCAAGCACTCACTGTTCATAACAGCATTAAACTAACATTTCACAAGTCTACTTTATTTCCCTGTAATCAACAATCAAGTGTTACTCGTGAGAAACCACAAAAATGCGAAAGCACAAAACAAAACAAAAAATGACCCAAAAACGATCCACTCGCCCAGTTCTTGCAAAGTTTAAAATTGTTGTCCTTTTATTTCTATTTTGTCAGGTTTTTCCTAACCCGTAAACACCATTTTTGGCTGAAACATAAGAACAGAAGAATTATAGATAGCTAGATTTGTTCTATCTAATCAAGTCGATTATAGCTTACACAAACAGAACACAGACTGATCTTTTGATACAGTAACTAAAGAGCGCTCAAGCTAAAAACACTAAAAATACCCTAAATTAATCAAGTAAAAGTTGATTTCAATGTTGAGCATTCTATTTGCAGCTAGACATACTTATTTCCCCAAAAAAAGAACATGTCCGCACAGTGATTTCTTCGTGTTTTCTCCCTGTCGTTCCAAATCCTCCACTATTTATTCAGCTTCTCAGCCTCTTCTTTTGATTTCTAAAAGCAAAATGTTTTCTAGTCATTTAGCAGCTAATAAATTGAATAACATTAGTGTAAGTTGACAATGTTTTTTTGGGAAAACATAAATTAAGAGCAGTATAAAAAGGGGTGAGGGGAATCGACAAACAACAACTTCTGCTTTGTATTCAAAGATGTTCAAGTTCGTCTTGGCTACTGCTCTCATTGCGGTGAGTTGATGCTGAAAAGGTTAATAAGTTTAAATAAATCGCCTAGTAAATTGTTGAATAAAACTCTTGGCAGAGTATAAGTACCAAACGTCGGTCTTGTCCTGTCTTGACCCCTTTTATATTTAACTCTTCCAAAAATTCATTTCAGCAGTAGATAGAGCTAATAAAATGTTAGCAAATACTGGGAAAATGAACTATTGAAAAAGTTGAGCTCAAAGAAGTTTAAACGGGGTTTGCATTTAGCTCCTATTGACGTTCATATACAAAAATTCAGCTCTCTTTTGCCGCCGATGGCCGCAAGAAGCGTCAGATCCCGGGATTCGGTGCAGGAATCAGTGGTGTCAACGGCCTTACAGGTGAGCGAAAATCGCTCTAGTTTTTGTACTTTAGGCCTAAAACTTTCAAATAATGTTTGTGATATCCACTTTTTAGTAGTTATGACTTGTTTACGGTGTTCTGTTTGTTCTGTTTGGCTGGATTTACAGGTCTTAATGGAGTCAATGGAATCTCAGGGCTCAATGGCCTTACAGGCCTCAATGGGATCAACGGACTCACTGGTATTAACGGATTAAATGGAGTCACGGGTCTCAACGGTATCTCTGGACTCAACGGAGTCAACGGAATTACGGGTATCAATGGACTCAACGGAGTCAATGGCCTCAACGGTCTTAACGGAATCTCGGGACTCAATGGATTCAACGGTCTCTTCCCATCGAATGGAGTAAGTTTTTCAATTTTATTATTCAATTTTATTATTCAAATTACTTTCCCTTTAAAATATCTACATTTTCAGCTGAACTTGTGCCTCAGCGTTCTCGACTGCGGCGGCTTTCAGGTAATGAACAGAGCTTTAAAGCTGACAAGATCATTCTAAACTATAAAGATACTTATTCCCCAAGTTTTATTTTACTTTGATAAGTTAGTTTAAGAGATTTTTAATAGGTTTTTAAACTTTCCCGATTCCAGAGATGTTGCGGTAACGGTTTCCTCGCTAGCATCTTGGGAAGAACCATCAATCCAATCTTTGGAGGGGTCAGTTATTGGAAAATTTAAAAACAATCAATAATCTTAAATGTTTAAATCTCCATTTCAGCTTATCGGTCGCTGCTCCCCAATCTGTCTCCTCGGTGAGGTCAACTTGTAAAGCAAAAGAGAATTGATTGAAATTTGTTGTAAATAAAGTCATTATTACGCTTTTTGTGACTTAAACATGCCAAAAATCATAGTTACAGAGTCTCAAAACTGGTATATTTTATTGTTAATGTTTAAGAAGGTCTAGTTTTACTTGAAAACATTCTGAAAAACCGTTTAGTATCAAGTTTAGAGGTTTTCGATAACCTATTTTGTTCAGAGTTTTGTCGGGAGTTTTCCGTTTACCTCAACGATAGCACAAATTTGAGTAAACAAATCAATGAACCAATTTAATGTGACTTTTGTTGTAAAGAACTCCCCGACACCAAGTTTACAGTAAAGGCGTAGAACTTTTTATTCACTTAAAAGCAAAAATTTGTGTCTAGCTTTAGTGAAAAGTTCAACTCGTGAGCGGTTTCTTGCAAACAAAACGGGGCAGCATTGTGCCGAGAACAGCCCAATTCCACATATGGCAGTCGCAAGATGGGTCGTTGCATAACTTTAAGAGAAATTTCATCAAACCTATAAAAACATCCAACCATCCAGTAGTAATAGGTGAACGGTTGATAGGGAGATGATGGGTAATCGACAGGACTTCCATCAGTCCAATTCCCGTTGCCAATCGTTCCATTTCCGAAGCGGCCAACGAATGAATACAATCCGCCGCATGGGAGATTATTCGGATCTGGTGCGGTGACGTTGGCCAGATTTGTTTTGATTAAATCTGAAGGAAAAGGGAAAAGGGAATCATTTTTAAATACAAGAAATCCGTACTGAAAACTCTACAAGAAGCTAGTTTTTTTTGTTTACAAGTGAATATTCCATTCTTACCGTAAACGAAATCCTCTTCTTCTTTTGAATGAATTGAAACCAAATGTGCTCCGGTTGTTTGTGAGCAAATCGACTCAGATGTTGTCCAATCGACAAATTTCCATTTCACGTCAACAGTGTAGGTAAACTCCTTGACGTTCTTGATTTTAGCTTGATTTTGGAACTACCTGCATGTAATAACAATAACCAAGAGTTGCGTTATAAATCCATCCAGCTGGACATCGAGAATCTAAAGATCTAAAGCTCTGAAGTGCTTCTATCATAACCTGTAAAGGATAAGGACATTACTTTTTCTATCTTGGCCATTTTTTTTGCACCATTGTTTCAGACAATATTTTGGATAATGTATTTTTTTCACTAAAATGATAAATTGTTACGTCTTATGATTATGCGTTATGGAAAATAGAAGTAATGGGCTACTTAAACGTTTGATTTAACGATTTACTCGATTTAATGATGGAAAATCCCGAGAATTGTTCCCGAGAATGAGAATCTTTAAATCGAGAGTCGATTGTACAAATTTTCAGGACACTAACCGCACTTTTTCTCCGAAAACCGAAAGAAAGAAGGGAAGATAAAAATGGATCATCCAATGACAACGTAGCCTCCACTTCAACTTCGTTTCGATCATCACAGAAAGTGTCTGTGGCTACGAGGAATTCCCGTTGCTAACCCGAACAATTGTTGCCATTTATCTCAAAATTTCCTTTGCCAGAGAACCCGCTGTAAAGAATTGTTAATTGTTAAGCGTTTGTTCTACAAACCAGTGATTTTCTAAAATCTAAATGAATTCTCCAAAAACGAATTCTCTGGAAGAGCATTTGAAGATTACCGTAAATCCTGTAATAGGAGCCCCAAGAAATTTTCTTAAAAATTTTCTTAAACGGCAGATCTTGTTGCTCAATTATGTTACTGTGTAATCAATTAAACAATGATTTGATAAGATCTGCTAGAAACTCTGCTTCTGCTGATTATTTGACAAGATCTGCTGATTTTTAGATTACAAAGAATGACTTTGAATTGAAAAGGAATTTGTTTATCGTTTACAAGTCCAATCAACTTCCAAAAGAGACACACTTTATAAATTAAAAACATTTTGGAAGAAACTTTAAAATCTCAAAATTCGAGGAGTTGTAGTTCGAATTGGCTTTTTTAATGTTTCTTCAACAGTTCTATTCTTTTTTTTACTTTGCAGACAAATTAGAGAATAATTGTAAAAAAGGATTATCGACAAAGGTGTTTCCTCTATGATCGGGCTGAGACTTTACACTTGTTTGTTAATGGGCCGCTCTCTGTGGTGGTCTTTTCCCGTAAAAGTCAGCTGGCTAGTGAGAGAGAGATTTCAAAACAATTAGTGGCTCATCCTTCTGCACACATTTGACAATCACTAAAATGAGCCTAGTTTTTTCTTTTTGTTTTTCCGGAATTTTAGAATGAATGATTCAGTTTTGAAATCTCTTTCAAATCCAATATTTTCTTTTTTGTAAGTAGTATGCAAAAGTTGTTTCTGGCGCACCTTTTTGCCCAAATGACGTTTTTGCAGATTTTCAGCCATTTAAAGGCATTTTTGAAGAGTAATAAGCCTTTTCTAGGAGTATTTTATCTTTTTCTTTGATGTCTTTACTTTGCTCAGGAATTCCATTTCCTGTCTTCAAAGTATTCAATCCTTCGGATCTAGGAGTCGAAGACTCTGTAGGAATGAATTTACACTTTGTGGTGTTGCAATCTTCACACAATCCCTTCATCATCAATTTATTACTTTTGGAAACTATTTGTGATGTATCAATGATGTTTGTATGTTTCTTGCACTTGAAACAAAATATGTCTTTATTTGATCTTATGAATCCTTCGGACATTCTATTTAAAACAATGAAAAAATGATGAAGATAAAAAAATAACAATCATTATTAGTAATAGTTATTATATATATTATTACAGTTAAAGGCTACAGCAGAGGTTCAAAAGTGTTTATTCAGAGATACAAGGGTTTATATATGTTGTGTCCGATTTAGATTTCCGTCCGATTTAGATTGAACTTATCGCGGACGTCCGATTTAGATTACAGTCTATATCGGACGTCCGATTTAGATTGAATCTAAATCGGACGTCTTATATAGATTGAACAATAATATAAACATGTTTAATATATGTTCTTAAGCGTTTTCTGTAGTTTTCTGCATTTTCAAAGGTCTTTTATTAATTACAGTCTATATCGGACGTCCGATACAGATCGAACAATAATAAACGTGCTTAATATATGTTCTTAAGCGTTTTTTGCAATTTTCTCAGCTTTTCAAAGAAATTTTATTGTCTTTTTTTGAGAATTTTTTGTTTTCTTGTTTTCCTATTAAATGCTGCTTTTTTACAGATGGAGGACGTTTTTGACCAAGAATTTGACGTGTTTTTACAAAAAAAGAAAAGAGGACAAATTCCAACCGCTGAAATCTACAATTTGATGGTTGAAACGCTCCACAATCATCGTGAAAACTGCGAGAAACCAAAACTACCTCAAAACTACCACGAAAACAACTTGCTGAAAAGATTTGCGCTCGTGATTGAACAAAAGGGAGCGCAGCTTTATCATGTGGGCGAGAAAAATGGCAGCGGAGAGATGCCAGCACAACAACGAGTGATTAAGCGAGAAGCGGTCTTTCAGCTCTTACACGAAACACACAAAAAACTTGGACACGCTGGAATAAACTTGATGTGGCAAAATCTCCGAGGATATTATGGTATTATCATATTATTATCATAAAGAATAGAAGATATCACCATGGAATCAGAAGAACTCCATTTGCCGCAATGTTTGGTAAAGACTATGATGATGAACGAGAAGTAAGGTATGTCTGAAATTATTTACCTAATAGATTCCAAACTATTTTGCTTAGTGATGATTCAAATGGGAACGAATTGAATCAACCGGAATTTGCGTCCGAAAATTTGGTTTGTTTTGTTTATTGTTTATTTTAATCTATATTTTAAAAATTTAGGAGCAAGTCTACAAAAAAAGTGCGGAAATTGGCGACAAAGATGAAAATAGCGATGATTCAGGTTTGTTTTATTTTTTATTTTTAACGCTATAAAAATAGGTAAAGGATTCAATTTTGCAGCACAGGGTGCTGAAATACTTGCAGAAAGAGATAGTGCCCGTTCGAGTCTAATAAAACAAGCCGACAAGATGTTACAAGCGTCTAAAGAGAGGTTCTTTTATGATCGTTTTTCGGTTTCGCCTAATGTGCACAATTAGATTTCAACCTTTGGATGTTGGAAAGAACGTAAGAATTCCAATTAATCCGGTTGATCGACCAAAAATTGGCCACCGAAATCTTTTGGGCGTTGTCACTGAAGGTTTGTTTCGATTAAATTCACTTAAACCATTTTTTTAAAGCAATCGATGGGCTTTACACGATTGGGACGGCGAATGGGACTCTACCACAGAAGTTTTCAAGAAATCAACTCTATCCTTGTGAGACGAACTTCCTTGTTATTGCTGATGTGCCGGAATGTTCAACTTCCTTTCGTGCCGCCATCGGTGATTCTTCTATTCACGGGAAACAAGGTAAGTAACTATAACTTTATTTCATTTTTTGCGTGTTCCATTAGGCCATAAACATTGCTTATGTGCTGGAAAATGCTCATCCAATCGATGTTCGTGCAAAAAGGATGGCCGACTCTGCAATTCAAGATGTCACAATAGCCTAAGCTGCAAAAATAAATAGAAATTTTTAACTCGTTCGTTGTTGTTGTTAGTTTTTTGTTGTTATATGTTGTAATTTTGCATCTATTCTGTTAACGCTAATAAATTGTTTCATAGTTGGGTTTTCTTTTCAGAAAAAGACAATAAAATTTCCTTGAAAAGCGCAGAAAATTGCAAAAACGCTTAAGAACATATATTAAACATGTTTATATTATTGTTCAATCTATATAAGACGTCCGATTTAGATTCAATCTAAATCGGACGTCCGATATAGACTGTAATCTAAATCGGACGTCCGCGATAAGTTCAATCTAAATCGGACGGAAATCTAAATCGGACACAACATATATATATGATTGTTATCACTGACAATATTGTAGAGAATGTATGCACTTGATGTCAGTGCATGTCATTCTCTGAGATCATCGATGACGATCGGTCGTAGCTCAATACCCTAACAATTACAGGTACCAGTATATTTATATTTTATAAATACCGGTAAAGCTATACTCATTACGAGAATAGGACTTGTCTGAAAAGAACATTTTTAAAATTTGAAAGGATAAGGACAACTTTGAAGCAAGTTATAAGCGAAAATGAGATAATTTATGCAAGAAAGTTGAGCAAAAGTGAAGAAATTCTGCGACAAAAATCGATTATCATTGTTATTTTTTCCTTAACTTTGAGTTTGTTAACAACTTTTCCGTATCTTATTGTCTGGCGTAATGTCTCAGTTTTTCAAAAGCATTTTAGCTAGCCAAGTTTTCCGAAAAGTGGAGCTTATTTTTGTACTTATATTGAGATGGTATTGGATAAACATATTTTCATCCAAAATCCTCACATCGACGACTTAGTATTAAAACTGTTTTATTTATTCAATTTACTTATTTCATTAATTCTTTGGTTTCAGAATGGTTTTTGTTGTGATCCGACTAGTTGGTGAAGCAGAAGATCGCTTGTTCGAGAATATTATTTTGGAACCGCAGGTTTGAACTTCATTGGGTTCATCTAAATTCTTCATTAGGTTCATCTAAATTCTGTTTTATTTATAGATTTCTCGTGTTGACCTGGTGAAGGAGATTGAGAGTGTGACGAATATTCCACCCAAATTTCAACAAGTCCAATACCGTGGCGATAAGCTACCCGACTCTCTTCATCCTCTCGAATCGATCAATGATTTTGAAGAACTTGTTGTGGTAAGTTGAATTTTTATATTTAGAACTTACTGGTTATTGTTAGGATGTATAAGTTTATTTGTGTGGAATTTAAGGTTTTTTATTAGCGTTTAAGTTTGTTAAGATCTTATAGGCTTAAAAATTGTGTTTTAGAAGCACTCTTTACTTTCACAATGGTCTAACTATTAGGGTGTCCCATAAGTTCGTTAACACTTTCAACAGAAAAGTTATTTTAAAGGGCAACCGGCGTCACAATTTCACTCTTCTAATTTCTTCTGAACAGTTTTCATGTACGAAAATGTGACGCTGGTTGCCCTTCAAGCATGGCGGAAAAGTGATTGTGGTAAATTTAAAAATTTTTGAGATTCAAAATTGTGTTAAACAATTATTATACAGCTAGTGAATTCTGTAAAATTGCTCTCAAGTTATTTGTTTTATTTTCAGAAACATGCAGATCTTCCATGGTGGATTGAGTACAAAGAATGTGTTGAGTTAGTGTTGAAGCTGTGCTCGAACAAAGTTGCAATTGCAAAAGAAGCTGTCCAACATCACGAACGTTTAACCAAAAGTGGATTCTTCAATGTCTACGCCCAATTCAATAACTTTCGAAGGCAGAAACATTCTAAAGTCGCTTCTTGGACCGATGGCGAAGTAGATTTAATTTGTAAAGCGACGGAACAGTACTTCCACAATCTTCATGATCAAAACAGGGGAAATGAAGATTCCGAATTCATTTGTTATTTCGAAGAACGAGATGTGGAGTTAGGAGGCAGGTCAACGAACACACTTGCGTTTGTCCGGATTCATGGGGAAGATTCGGTTTCAAAGTACAACGTTAAGTATGTTTTCTATTCATTCATTCAAGATCCATTTCTGTAATGTTTAGATGCCACCATTATGGCCCAAAAGGCACAAGCTCAGACCAGGTGCCGGACGTCTCCGAATTCTATTGCTATAAATTATTAGCATTAATCGGTGTCGGCCCCAAATCTCATATTATTCCTCCTAGCATGTCGACTGGAACCAAAACAAGCACGTAAGGATTTTACAGCTTTGCGTATACATATTAGTAACGAGTTTAGGAAGAGACATATACATCTTTGCATTTTTTAGGTACATTGCTACTCAATGGGACGACAAATTTGAGCTTCTTGAAAACGTTATTGATGAGAATAGCCTTTGCGCGGATGTCGTTGTTCAATTGGTTATGCTTAGAGTGCTTCTATTCATTTCTGATCTACATGAACAAAACTGCGGTTTGTTTCAGAGTCTGAAAAACTATAAATATAATTGATTTATTGATTTTAGGAAGGTGGAAAGGGACGAAGCACGCCGCAATTGTTGACTTTGCCCCGACAAACGATTTTAAGATTTATCCAGATATCAAAAGCGAAATGATCACAACTTTTCTACATAAAGGATGGAAAAAAGAATATTCTGCTGTGAAAAATCAACACGACGACAACTCCTGGTTAAAGATCGCAAAGGTGTATTTGGATAAGTGGGATCTCTCAAGCAAGATCGAATTGGCTCGTGAACAACTCGATCCAACTAAAGTCCTCCTTAAAAGCCTAGAAATTGGCTTCAAGAAGCGGCAATTGCGGTTTAGTCCCACCGACCAACTGAAAGAATACATCGATACATTGTACAAAAATTTGGAAAATCTTCAAACTCTTTTAAATTCCATTGTTTAGTAAACAGTAATCTTCGTATTGTTTTTTTGCTGAATATGTCTAAAATATATAAATAAATTCTTTCATGAAAACAATGTAATTTATGACTTTTTTTAAAATTAAGTGATAGAAAAATTACAATTTTTTATATTTTAAGCGATAAATTGTCGTAGGAAGATCTGCCGTTTAAGAAAATTTTTAAGAAAATTTCTTGGGGCTCCTATTACAGGATTTACGGTAATCTTCAAATGCTCTTCCAGAGAATTCGTTTTTGGAGAATTCATTTAGATTTTTACGGCCTTGACAAGATCGCCTATCATAGCTCCAATATTTACGGTCAAAATGACGCTGATCAGGTTGACTACAGTGTGGTGCCAAGTGTAAAAATTGGGTCCTCGGCAGAAGTTATTTTGCAAAGAATAAAAAAAACTTCAATAAAAGTTTAAAAGCAACTAGAGGTTCTAAGTAGCCCATTACTTCTATTTTCCATAACGCATAATCATAAAACGTAACAATTTATCATTTTAGTGAAAAAAATACATTATCCAAAATATTGTCTGAAACAATGGTGCAAAAAAAATGGCCAAGATAGAAAAAGTAATGTCCTTATCCTTTACAGGTTATGATAGAAGCACTTCAGAGCTTTAGATCTTTAGATTCTCGATGTCCAGCTGGATGGATTTATAACGCAACTCTTGGTTATTGTTATTACATGCAGGTAGTTCCAAAATCAAGCTAAAATCAAGAACGTCAAGGAGTTTACCTACACTGTTGACGTGAAATGGAAATTTGTCGATTGGACAACATCTGAGTCGATTTGCTCACAAACAACCGGAGCACATTTGGTTTCAATTCATTCAAAAGAAGAAGAGGATTTCGTTTACGGTAAGAATGGAATATTCACTTGTAAACAAAAAAAACTAGCTTCTTGTAGAGTGAACTGTGCTTTTACTCAAGCTAGTCACAAGTTTTTGCTTTCAAATGAATAAAAGGTTCTACCCCTTTACTGGAAACTTGGTGCCGGGGAGTTCTTTACAACAAAAGTCACATTAAATTGGTTCATTGATTTGTTTACTCAAATTTGTGCTATTGCGGAGGTAAACGGACAAACTCCCGACAAAACTCTGAACAAAATACGTTATCGAAAACCTCTAAACTTGATAATAAACGATTTTTCAGAATATTTTCAGGTAAAACTAGACCTTCTTAAACATTAGCAATAAAATATACCAGTTTTGAGACTCTGTAACTATGATTTTTGGCATGTTTAAGTCACAAAAAGCGCAATAATGACTTTATTTACAACAAATTTCAATCAATTCTCTTTTGCTTTACAAGTTGACCTCACCGAGGAGACAGATTGGGGAGCAGCGACCGATAAGCTGAAATTAAGACTTAGACATTTAGGATTTTTGGTTGTTTTTAATTTTCCAATAACTGACTCCTCCAAAGATTGGATTGATGGTTCTTCCGAAGATGCTCGTGAGGAAACTGTTGCCGCAACATCTCTGGAATCGAGAAAGTTTAAAAACCTATTAAAAATCTCTTAAACTAACTTGCCAAAGTAAAATTTGGGCAATAAGTATCTTTATAGTTTAGAATTATCTTGTCAGCTTTAAAGCTCTGTTCATTACCTGAAAACCGCCGCAGTCGAGAAAGCTGAGGCACAAGTTCAGCTGAAAATGTAGATTTTTTAAAGGTAAAGCAATTTGAATAATAAAATAGAAAGACTTACTCCATTCGATGGGAAGAGACCGCTGAATCCATTGAGTCCCGAGATTCCGTTAAGACCGTTGAGGCCATTGACTCCGTTTTCTATCTTGGCCCATTTTTTTGCACCATTGTTTCAGACAATATTTTGGATAATTTTTTTTCACCAAAATGATAAATTGTTACGTCTTATGATTATGCGTTATGGAAACTAGAAGTAATGGGCTACTTAGAACCTCTAGTTGCTTTTAAACTTTTATTGAAGTTTTTTTATCCTTTGCAAAATAACTTCTGCCGAGGACCTAATTTTTACACTTGGCACCACACTGTAGTCAACCTGATCAGCGTCATTTTGACCGTAAATATTGGAGCTATGATAGGCGATCTTGTCAAGGCCGTAATCGAAGAACCAGCCTGAGCCTGAGCTCGAAGTAGTTGGTCCACGTGAAGTCGACTGTAAGATCTTCATCAAAGCCAAAGCATTCAATCACTTACACAGTTGTTGTGCAGTTTGTGTATTGGGAACGAGTTGTAGGCCAGGAATCTTTCCAACTGTCGCCGGAAGAATGCCAGTCATTGTAAACGTCTCACGGCCGCATTGGCAAGAATTGTGTTTCATTGCTGAACAAGACAAGTTGATTTCTGTGTCGTCATTTCTCTCTTTGTCAGGTGAAACTTATCGCTTACCAATTGATACATTTTCGTGGCTTTTGGATAGTTTCCAGCCGGTGAAGCACGATGCCAATCTATTTGTCCCGTGGCAATCTTTGAACGGAAGTCATTCCATTCCTTATACATAAATTAGACATTGAACTCAGAAAGATGTTCATCATTTGTTTTTTCGAATTTTCAATAAAATGCAATTCTCTCTGCAAATGCAATGGTCTAAAATACTCAGCATAGGTTCTTGTACGAGATTTTCCCTGTCCAGTTCAATCCACTCACTCCGTTCACTGCAATGACATTTGAGTAAATGTAAATTTCAAATTTTTATAGTTTAATCGTATTTTACCAAGATTGAAAGAGGACTCAAGCCAAATATTCGTCATTCTAGAGTCAATTCAAATATTCTACAGTACGTTGTAGTCTGCTAAAGAACAGACATTCAGTCACTGCGGAATCAAAAGCACCATAGCACACTGGTTTTCATAAATTTTGAAAGAAAAATCCAATTTAGCGTTTATCGATGACCTGCTGCTTGAATTTAACTAGCTTTATGTGTTCTTATAATTTACGAGGTCCTAAAATCAACTTTAGTTACAGCGATCATTTCCCTACATTTCATTTCGATTTCCATTCACAAGAAAGTTCAATAAGTATTTAAGTAATTATCCGTCTTGTCTCTAGAAAAACACATAAATTGCCATGTGAGTTCAGTTTTCAGAGCACTTTCCTCAACCAACACTACACGATAGATCATAATTTGTGCAATTTGAAACTTTCATTTTAAATAATTCATAGTTGAAACAAACGTTTTACCTCTAAATTCATGCTGGTCGCCTTTTTGAGTACCTTAACCATTTAGACAAACTTCCTATGTGGCTTCGTGATCCACTTCTTGTTTTAATCATCACAGTCTTCCTTGAATGTTTGTTTGATAACGTTTAATAGTACAAACGATGCAAAATCGAAAACCATCCACTAATAAGAGAGACTTTAAAACTTATTAATATCATAAATTGTCTATTTTAATGTTTTATTTTTGTAAAGATCTAGTTAAGGTAGCTTCATTTTGGTTTATCGTTTCTGCAACGATTACTGGTTTGTTGTGACTGTTGACGATAAAAGGAAAAGCTATGATATTAGTGACAAGTTGACTAAACGACTCACTACGATACTTGATGATGCCAATAATTTGGTGCGTTTTGTTATAAGAGAAAAGTTACAAAAGTCTTATACAAAAGATCATGTATGCTGGGATGAAATTATCTAGTGCTTCTCTTTGTTAACACTTCCACTCACAGATTTCCCCGATCACTCTCATCTCAGCTGCTTTCGCCATTTACTTTTCAATGACCAACAATCGGTTGACACTCGTGATTCGGTATTTATATAAAAAGTTTTTTAAAACATCGATTTTCTTTAGCCTTTTGGCCACAGCGGAAAATGTGAACAAGTTGATTGCGTGTTTCCTTCAAACCATTCTCATTTTTTGTAGCCTTCAATTCAAATGGCTAAAGTTGGATGAAGTTTTTAGTAAAAACAATGTATTGTTAGATGTTCGCGCGGATTTGAGACTGTTTTTTTCAATATTTATCGCTTTATCAACAACTATGGACTCTGGGAGATCGCTTGCTTGTGTCAAATGCAAATCTCGATATGGTTTGTCTAGAAGATTGAGTTTTAAGACAAAATGATATTGGACTTGCATCTTTAGGTCATACTCCAAAAATAAACAATAATGAAATATCGATTGAAACAAAATCAATCAATGACTCGTTGGATGGCGATGGCTAAACGAATGGTTTTGGCCTAGTCTTATACAGGGTGCGCCATAATTACCCGCACAAGATATTTAAGACATTTCATACCAAAATTCTGTACCAAAAAAAGAATTTTAAACTAAAAGAAATTTATTGGACAAGAAGAAACAAGAAAACGAGAGCCGATTCAATATGTCCTCCTTTTGCTTTAATAACAGCCTTCAAGCGATTCGGGTAAAACTCCACGGCGGGCCGAATGTGACTTTGAGGAATTTCTTTCCATGTTTTGGTCAAAGACTTCTTCAAAGCGTCCAAACTTGTGTGTTTTTGAGAGCAAGCATTGGCCTCTAAGATACTCCAAATGGAAAAATCCATTACGTCGAGTTCAGGTGAGTTCGCGGGTCACTCATTGACGGTGATCACGTTGGGGAAATTGGCTGAACACCAGGCCTGAACCGCCTTTTTTGTGTGCGCAGGGGCACCGTCTTGCATAAAGGTCCAATTTTGATTATTGTTGATTGTGTTTGTCCAATGCATCACCTTTTTCTTTAAATCGATTTTCACCATTGATTTTCACACCCTTTTCAACGAAAAACAGGTCTGTCCGCGAATCGACAGTGACTCCGGCAAAAACCATCACAGATTGTGGATGAGATGTTTTCTCGACGGTTCTTCCAATTTATCAGCATCTGCAAAGCTATTGGCGAGTATCCGATCATTTTGAGCGTTGTGAAATTGCTCGATCGTGAAGAGTTTTTCATCCGTAAAAGAGTTGTGGGATGTTGAGCACGAACGGCCCTTGCGAGAAGCGTCTTGCACCGATCGAGCCTTTTCTTTTTCTAAGGGTCGGAAATCGACTGCTTCCTTTGTAATTTGTACGAAACCAACTTCAACTTCTCTCTAACAAGTCGTCTCATCGAAGTTTCGGGAATTTTTAGATCTTTTGCTGAGCCTCGAATGCTCTTTCTTGGATTTCGTTGGATTCGTTTCTTGACGATTTTCTTGAGCCTGTTGGTCGTGACGGTAACTTTTCTTCCTGTTCTTGGACGGTCCTTCAGCGTTCCAAGTGCAATAGCATCATAAACCGTACGCCGAGGCAGTTTGAGTCGTCGAATGATGTCGGGTAGAGAAACGCCCTTTTGATGAAGATCGAGTATCGTCCCTCGACTTGCCGATGTCCCTCGACTATCGTCCCTCGACTTGCCGATGGCTTCACCATTTTACGTTCACTTAATAACTTCAAATGAATTACGAAATAAAACAGATAGAAGAACTACAAAAGAATGTTGTTCAGTAAAAAGAGAGGAAAAAAACACTTTTAACAATGTGGGCCTGCCTATGAAATGTTGTGCGGGTAATTATGGTGCACCCTGTAGAATCGAGGTTTGCTTTGACCCAACTCAAGGCGGGATAGATTACGATTATAAATCCTACTTCAACTAATAGCACTACTTTTTCTAGCTAGAATTTGAGAATTCATTTTTATTTATCACCTTTTCTCTAGCCGTTTCATGGCATTGGCTTTCGACGGCTTGTATTTTCGCTATACGACTCGTTGGCCATTTGCTCAATTGCTCTTTCCCTATTTGTACCGAGTGGCTTTCGTTCACGCGAGAAGTCTTTTCTTCGATGAATGGTACAACGATTACTATGATGTTTATTTGAAAAATTTCTCCTATTTCTTCGCGTGTGCACTCGATTTTGTAACGAATCGAAATCTGAGAAAGGTATTTTTTAAGCTAAAAAAAGAAATTATTGTAAATTTCCGAGGGAATCAACGTCCGCGACTAGTTAAGCTTTAATCCTTTTCATTTAACCCAATCCGACAATTAAAACTCCCAAAGTTTGCTGGAAGTTTCATTTATTTAATTCATTTTTGGCTTCCTCTTTTCAAATCCAATCCAATGCCGGTCTTGTTTTTGAGCACTTAAGAACTACTAAAACTTTTTCCTTGATTGTTTAGATCCATAATATTGAGTTGGTGAATTGAAAACTGCCGGACTTTGAACTAAAATTTATTCAACATAAAACCATCAATTCATTACAAATATTTTGCATTATTATTGGCAACTTCTACGTATTTTAGAGTCAATTTGCGGATCTCTCTTTCGTTGTAGAATTTGAGTTTCTGTGTGAGACAAGTGTGAGACTCAAAAATGGAGGACCAGAGATGTCCCAGTTTGAGCACTTTCTTCAAAAGAAACCCATTTTGGTGTTAATGGAAAAGTTGTAGAGAATCAACAATTAGGCCTATAGCCAAATTTCCAAAAAGATACACTTAGTCGTTTCGCTTAAAATGCAATTTCTGTGAAAATTCGTAAATTTGGCATTTCTTGAAAACCAGTTATTGAATCGTTCTGAAAATTTGGCTATAAGCTTGATTTTTGATTCTCTATAACTTTTCCATTGACACCAAAATGGGTTTCTTTTGAAGAAAGTGCTCAAACTGTCACATATGACAATAGCCGGCATTTTTCAATTCACCAACCCAATAAAATCATCAAAAATACGAGTATTTAACGAAACTAAACAATTTTTAGAGAAAACGCGAAGGAAACGCGTCAAGAGTAGAGATATTATTGATGTGGCAAGTATGAAAAACTCTTTTCATTTCATAAACCTTCATTTCAGATGCTCACCAACTCTTTCTTTTACATTTTCTGCACATTTTTCTATTATTTTCTTCGTGGAGTGACCAACATTTACTTTGGGGACAACAATTTGTACACTGTTGTGTCTAGTGCTGCCACCCTCATCCAATGGACTTTATTTTTTCCTGTTTTAAGGTAAAGACAGTACCGCATTTACTTCAATAGTATCAGGTGGTCGCCAACTTTAAGAGTGCTGTTCTCGGTGCTGGGTTCTAATAAAAGAGGCACCGTGTAGTGTCGCGTAGCCGTGTAGTCACTGGTTTTTCAGTGCTGGTTTGAGCTGTAGAAGTGTGAGACACCAGGCCCCAAAGCTTTTTCAAAATAGAGTCTACTCTCGATTAAAAGATGTCAATTTTTGAAAGCTATTTGACTTATAAAGACGTTTGATTTAAAGATTTATTCGATTTAATGATGGAGAATCCCGAGAATTGTTCCCGAGAATGAGAATCGTTAAATCGAGAGTCGATTGTACAAATTTTCAGCACACTAACCGCACTTTTTCTCCGAAAACCGAAAGAAAGAAGGGAAGATAAAAATGGATCTTCCAATGACAACGTAGCCTCCACTTCAACTTCGTTTCGATCATCACAGAAAGTGTCTGTGGCTACGAGGAATTCCCGTTGCTAACCCGAACAATTGTTGTCATTTATCTCTAAAATTTCCTTTGGACAAGAACCCGCTGTCAAGAATTGTTAATTGTTAAGCATTTGTTCTACCAATAAACCTGTGATTTTCTAGAATCTAAATTAATTCTCCAAAAATGAATTCTTTGGAAGAGCATTTGAAGATCACCGTAAATCCTGTAATAGGAGAAATCCCCAAGGAAAAACGGTAGAACTTTCTTAAACGGTAAAACTTGTTGCTCAACTATGCTACTGTGTAATCGTGTGTAATTGTTTCGAAAAGAACAATGATTTGATAAGATCTGCTAGAAACTCTGCTTCTGCTGATTATTTGACAAGATCTGCTGATTTTTAGATTACAAAGAATGACTTTGAATTGAAAAGGAATTTGTTTATCGTTTACAAGTCCAATCAACTTCCAAAAGAGACACACTTTATAAATTAAAAACATTTTGGAAGAAACTTTAAAATCTCAAAATTCGAGGAGTTGTAGTTCGAATTGGCTTTTTTAATGTTTCTTCAACAGTTCTATTCTTTTTTTTTACTTTGCAGACAAATTAGAGAATGATTGTAAAAAAGGATTATCGACAAAGGTGTTTCCTCTATGATCGGGCTGAGACTTTACACTTGTTTGTTAATGGGCCGCTCTCTGTGGTGGTCTTTTCCCGTAAAAGTCAGCTGGCTAGTGAGAGAGAGATTTCAAAACAATTAGTGGCTCATCCTTCTGCACACATTTGACAATCACTAAAATGAGCCTAGTTTTTTCTTTTTGTTTTTCTGAATTTCCTGAAGTGAATTTTCGAATGAATGATTCAGTTTTGAAATCTCTTTCAAAGCCAATAGTTTCTCTTATAATTTTGTAGAGGACAAGCCAGGTTTTTAATGATAGAAAAAACAGTGATGATAAAATGATATTCATTCTTTTTTTCCAGTAATTTATGTCGATAAATGTTCGGCATGAAAATGATGAATCGGCTCTTCATTTGGCCGTGAAGAGTGGTCAACGGGAAGTGGTTTGTCTTTAGTGAATACCTCTTTCTTTCAATAGAAATTTAAGAAAAATTGCATATAAAATTGCCCCTTCTTCTCTCCTAAATCCAAAAAAAAATGATATTTTACCACTTTAGGTGTCACAACTGCTGACCGATGAAAGCTTAAACGCACAAGACTCTCAAAAGAATACGGCTTTGCATTTAGCTGCAGAGAAAGGTTTTTTTTAGTTGTCTTTTTTACAAAACAAACAACTTTAGGATACACTTCGATATGCCGTGATTTGATGGAAAAAGGAGCTGACACAACACTCGTCAATCAGGACAGCAAATCTGCCTTTGAGCTGGCTGTTCAGGTTCAAAGATTCAAACAAAATTGTGCAAAACTTAGTTGACTTAGTTGGAGTTGACTTAGCAAAACTTAGTTGAAGTTATGCTCAAATTTAACTTTAGGAGGGCCACTTGGACTGTGTGGCGCTGTTTTGTGAAAGATGTGACATCAACAATCCATTCCTGTTCGGGTGAGAATTGTTAAATTTCTGTTGTTTTTTTCAGTAAGATAAAATCAGGTTAACGCCATTACATTTGGCGGTTAAACTTGGACACGAGAACATTGTGGGACATCTTCTTGCAAAAGGAGCAAAAGTCGGTCGGTGAAAAGGGTTATCGACTTCAACTATCAATTCAACTATTTTTTAGAGCTGATGACACACGGAATGTGGCCTCGAAATGCTTTTGAAATGGCTCTTGACGATGGAAATGTGTGAGTTGCAGTGAAAACTGGCTTTGATCGAAAGCTAAAGAGAAAACTAAAGAATTTTTAGTAGCATGGCAAAACTATTGCTGGAGGCGAAGAATTGGGAGAAAATGTTTCGCTGCAAAGTGCAGAATCAATCGGAAACACTGGTCAGTGATCAGGGAATTGAATGGAGTTTTGGATAGACTTGCTTAAATAGGAATGATTCTCAATTCTAATGATTCGCAATTCTAATGATCCAAAATTTCAGCAAAATCTGCCGATGCGACGAATCCTCGTCGATTACCCGGATCTAGCACGACAAGTGATGGACAAATGCATTAAGTAAATAAACAATTCTTTTTTTTAAAACTTAGTCTTTCTGCAGGCGAAATCGTAATCGTGTAGCTTTGGAGTACAATTTTGATCTCGTTGACGATACTTTTGAGTTTCTACGGCAAGACGGTTGGTATCAGTTTTGGATGAGCAAGGAAAACAAAGTGATTTCAAATTGCTTGGAATATTATTGCCCTAGTTGATTGCTTTAAAGCTGATCAATACATCATTGGGTAGCATTTTACTCTTTTGGGTAGTGCTTTTTCCATTGTTGACCTGAAACTTTTGAAAAAAGTTGTGGTCAACAATGGGTTTTTTCGTCATGCTCCTATTGACGTTCAGTTTTTAATCTACAGTATCCTATTGCGTCCATTTCAGATTACCCACTTCCTTTCAAGAGAAGTCAAAGTGATATCTACTCAAAGCATCCACTTCGAATCTTGGTAAGCCACGTGTATCAATCAAAAATTCTGTCAAAGAGTACCCCAATCTGTCATCCTTTTTTGCGGCTCAACTCACAGCTGTCATCGTTTTTGTTTGCAATACACTGCAACATAACAAAAGAAACCAGTCTTTTTTGAATCACAAAGGCCGAAATTTATAATCAAAGGAATCCATTTTTAGCGTTTTTCAATCTCAAATGGCTTTCAAAAAACGGTTAATTACAGGCGATTAAGAGAAGAAAAGCAGATAACTACGCGATTCCCTAAGCAAAAATTAAACGACACAAGTACCCAAAATTGAATTTGATCGAAGAGACTGGCCCTTAGAATTTCAAAACGTTTTTTAGGGTAACTCAAAATGCAAAGAGACGAGAAAACTATTAGAACATGAACTTGTCGCTCAGTTTATCAAGGCTCGAAAAAGACAACTCAAACGACACGAGCCCCTCTTTTATTCGACCTCTTTTGGTAGGTTTTGTTTAAAAAAAATTAGAATAAAGATTGAACTACAAACACAAAACAAGACAGTAAACTTTTTGGAGTTGATAAAGAAATGACAAGATATTCAGTTTGTTGTATTGAACAATCTCAATCTATCAATAGACATGCTTTCCAAAACAAGTTAGCGTCAACGTTAGCAAAAAACTGAATAACATGAGATTTGTGGAGATTTGAGTAGACATGCCAATCTATCACCCCTTCCCCTCAACCATAACCAGTTCAACAGCAAAAAAACAAGCAAATCTACCATTTTCAGAGCTCTTTCTCTTCATGTTCTTCCTCTTCTCCTACTTGCTCATTTTTGTGGTAGACGGTCAATGGAAGCAAGAGAAAAAAGCGTATTTCCTTGAATCTCTCAAGTTCGGCGATTTTCAATTGAAAGTTTTTGAACGGAGAAATGCCACCGAAACCCCGGAAGCACGCAGCGATTTCAATCGAACAGTTCAATTTCAAAAATATTAGTAAAAAAAACAGACTTTCAGATGCTAAATCTTTTTGTGATGTCATCACTTGTATCAGCGTTGCTTCTGTTGTTTGTGGAAGTTGTGAAAATGTTGAGATTTGAGCTGGGTGATTGGAAAGGTCAGTGACAGGGATTTTCTTATCTTATAGCTAACCAAGAAAATCTAAATTCTAGCCGGACCAAGGGAGCTGACCGAGATTTTCCTTCAACTACTCGTTTCCTGCATCTCCCTGTTCACGATCGTTTGGAAAGGTGTTGATGTAAGTGAAAATGGAAATCGAAGTGGAAAAGATACCAGGAAAATGTTGGCTGTTCTTAGCTGTTCACTTCTTTTCACTGTTTTGCAAGAAAATTTTTGTCAACAAATCATTTCACTCAATCCAGACTATCAAAATAGTTACAAGTACTTTTTTTCTAGGAACTATGCTACTGGTTTGACTGGGAATGGTCGTGGAACCCGTCTGACTATCAACTATTCTGGATCTGCTCAGCGTTGGCCATTTGTTTGGCCTGTTGGAATTTCGTGAGTTATTCTTGTCTAGCGTCTATCAAGACGAATTTAGCTTTTCCTGCTGGCCAAAAAGAAATACTTCAACCTGTTTGTGCTGATGTTCATGAATGTAGTGAAGAAATTCGGAGGATCGTTGGTGATCATCGTCATCTTTCTCTTGGCATTCTCTTTTAGTTTTCATCTTTTGCTGCAAGATAAAGTGAGTGAAGAAATCTTCGACAATTACTACCGTAAATACTGTAATAGTACCTCACCCTCCTCGTACAGTCACGTAGTCGCAAAAGTTTTTTAGTATTTCATTTTTACAAAAGCGCCCGTACTTTCAAAAAATGTGTTTTTGGTATCAAAATATAGCTGAAATTCAGGGCTATTTTTTGAAACCTATTTCAAACATTGTAGTAAACCAGTTTCTCGAAATACTCGTTCAAAGCTGGACGACGCGAGGCGCCGGGCGCCAAAAAAAAGGGGGGGAAAAAAAAATGCGTTTAAAGTTAGACTACGCGATGCTCCGTCTTTGTTATCAAAAAATAGCTCTGAATTTCAGCTATTTTTGGATACCTAAGCGCGCATTGTAGCATAAACCAGCGTCGAGAAACACTCGTTCAAAGCTAGACTACGCAACACTCCGCACCGTTATTATGGGGGTGGGGGTACTATTACAGTATATTACGGTAAGTCTTATAGTCGATGCTTGATCGCATATTTGAATAGAGAATACTCCTCAACTTACAGAAAATTTAGAACTTTGAGGTTTTGGTTTTGAAAGAAGAAGGTGTTAAAGAATATTTTCCAGGAAGACTTCTCTCAGCCTCACTATTCTCTATTCAAAACTCTTGTGATGGGAACTGGTGAGATGGACTATTCGGATCTCTTTCATGGGCACGGAGCTGAAAATGAGCGGTAGGGAAATGTGTAGAAAACAAAAATTGAAACAAGATAGAGCGATAAAGACGGATAATTTTTTGGATTTTTGAATGGGTTTGGCATGGATTTGTATATTTCGATACACTTTAACTATTTGAAATGAATAAATGATAGTTCAGGCCGTGGCTGACAACGACCGCTTACTGTTTGTATGCGATATTCGTCTTGAGCATCGTTCTGATAGCCATGAATTTGTTGACGGCTCTGGCGATTGGCGAGATTCAGGATATTCAAAATGATGCCCGGCAAAGGGGAATCGCCATCGAGGTTTGCTATTGATTGGGTGAATGTCGTTTAAACGTCGATAGCTAACAAAATGATACAGAAAACTTTGTGTTTTAGATTAACACGATTCTGTTGAGTTGTCGCTTCTTGCCAACCGATAAGCTGAAAGAGATTTCGTGTTGTCGTTGGCCACTTAGGTTAAGTTGACCAGATTGCTCTGCTGAATAGGTGGTTTCAGATCACCAAAAGTGCCGAAGAAGTTATTCATCGCGCCAACTCATGATGAAACTCTTATGATGAATCATCAAATGATACTTCGACTCGAGAGCATGCTGGTGAGTTTCTATTATTTATTCTATCATCTATTCTATTCTATTCTATCATTCTAACAAAAATTAATCATTTTTTGACATTTTCAGGAGAGAACTGAAGCGCGAATCGAGACATTAACAGAAAAAGTCGATTTG